>VZRF01002282.1:319095-373199 GCA_013396875.1 Vireo altiloquus
GATGCGACTGGGGTGATGGCGCTGGGGTGATAGCACTGGGGTGATGGCACTGGGGTGATGGCACTGGGGTGATAGCACTGGGGTGATGGCACTGGGGTGGTGGCACTGGGGTGTGTGGCAGTGAGGTGATGGCACTGGGGTGATGGCACTGGGATGTGTGGCAGTGAGGTGATGGCACTGGGGTGATAGCACTGGGGTGTGTGGCAGTGGGGTGATGACACTGGGGCGATGGCACTGAGGTGATGGCACTGGGGTGATGGCACTGCGATGTGTGGCAGTAGGGTGATGGCACTGGGGTGTCGGCACACGCTGCCCTGGCATCTTGGGCACAGCATCGAGGGTTTTGATTCAGACCTTTGGAGCTGCATCCTTTGGGAGCAACAATTTTTGAAGCGCTGAGGTGATAAAGAGTGCTAAAGACACAGGGTGGCTTTGTATGATCTCATTCCCCTTCCCCGGTGGGTCAGGTTTGGGCACAGGCGCTGGTGATGTGCAGGATGACTGTGAAAAATGCCAGCACCGCTTTCCCCTCTGTCTTTCCCTGGCATCTTAATTCAGGATTTCACTACCCTGCTGCTTGCCCACAGCTGATAAAACAGATTTTTGGATGCCATGCATGAAGATGGAAGCACTTTCCTCCTTTTTCTCCTGCCTTCCCAGTTGAATATCTCTTATATATGAGCTCCTTGGCCTCAGCATCCTGGTTTTTATGAAATATGCATGTTTGGGCTTGAAAGCTGAGGAAGACTTGAATTTGGGGGCAGTTTGCTTGTGTCTCCTACCTCATTTCCGCAGCTGCCCTTGTAGCCAAAGCAGATCCAGGGACTGAAGTTTATTTCTGGTGTAAACAGCAAATATTTAGGGACTGTCCTTCTGTGTGTGTAGGAGGGGGAAGAGTGGGAGAGCCGAGTGCTGGCAGTGGCTGCTCTCCACACTGTGCAGTGCCCCGATTTCCAAGAGTTTCCAAGTAACGTTGTCTTGTCTGCTGTATCCTAGGCTGGAGGAATGTGTGTTTGGGTGTTGATGTGTATGAAAGCTCCTTGGGTTTGGGGGGTGGTTTGGGAGAAAAACTTTATCTGGAATGCAACACTGATTTTATTATGTAAGGCAGGTTTCCTTTCAGGGGCTCGGGGATGAGGATTAACTGCTCCTCCTGAGCACTCTTGCAGTGGTGCTGAACAGTTTTGCTGACTGGGAGGATCTGGTAGGAAAGGCTGTAAACCCACCCAGACAACCTACAGGTCCTAATAAAGGCTGAATATTTATTCTGGTGGCTATTTTTCATTTCTTCAGCATGAACATTCAGCCTGTGCACGGAGGAAAACCATTCCAGCAGCTTCTGCTGAGCTTTCCTTGTACCAGCAGACTGATGGAGAGATACCTAAATCTCAGATTTACTCTATCAGGGGCTTACAGGTTTTTTTTTCTTCTTCTGAGCTGTCTGTGGCTTATTCACACTGGATCTTCCAGGCTTCACTCTGTACCTCTCTGAGCATTTAATCCTTTCTTCTCAGGCCCCTGGTCCCTCCTGTCTGCATTTAGAGCTCTCTGTTCTGGATCCTTCAGCCAGAGGTTGATGCTCTGGGTTGTTTTGCTTTGTGAGCAGAAGACCTGCGAAAGCTTTTTAGACCTCAGATGGTTTTTTATCTGCATCAGAGCCAGAGGCATTGATCAATAAGTCCTCTCTTTAGATTCTGAAACCCCGGCAACGATGGTTTTGTGAAAGCAGGATGCCAACTTCGGCGTCAGCGTCTGGTGCTGGCTATGCAGGACGCACACGGAGGGAGGGGAGGCACCTGCCCTTTGCAGGCTCCGCGGTGGGTTTGGGGTGTAATCCCGGGAAATCAGCCTGGGCTGAATCCTGAAGCCCCATGGAACAAAGTTCCAGGAGCTCCAAGCTCTCCCGCTGCCGGCGTTGTGTAGGGAGCAGTAGCCAGGAGTTCCCATGGTGTGGCAGCAGAGCCGTGCGTGTGGAGCTGCCAGAGAGGAGCTGGACGTGAAAAGGGGGAGAAGCGCTGCTCCCATCACATCAGCTGGGCCGTGTCTGCAGTCCTGCTGCCCAGAAATAGCCTTCTGAAAACCGGCACGGGGTCTGCAGTGCCTTCAGGGCAGGATAATGGAGCTTCCCTCGGGGAAAGGACGGAGCTGGAACGGGAGGGAAAGTGGTGCTTGGGGAGGGGAAGTTTACTGTGGGCATGGAAGGGGGAGAGGAAGTGGTTTGTGTGGTTCCCCCTTTCAGTTTTAGGGGTGCAGTGATGGTTTGACAGGGATAAGATGGGCAGAGGGCACTGGATTTGCCTTTGGCCGTGGCTGACAGTGATCCCTGCCCGGCCTCTCGAGGGTGATGATTCTGGAATTCTGTGTATTGATTGTCAATCAGGTGGGCACAGCAGTGCTGCTCACTCCTTTCTGCTCCTGTCTGGGGAATCAGCTCTGCTCCAGCACTGGAAGGTGCCTTTGGGGCATGTATGGGCCCTGTGTGTGTGGATAAACACAGATAAAATACATTTTAATGGCCTATTATAAAAGGGTCTTGACACCATTATTTACACACTGTGCCTTATTAGTCAGCACCTTGCTTGGTACTGGGTTAAGGGAGGATGCACCAGCTTGAAACATCATCTCACCAATATAAACCTCTGTAATTTTCTTTTTTCTCGATGGAAAATAGTTTTTGCCAGACTTTTCTTCTGAAGAGTGGAGGAGCAGGAAGCTGTTAATGAATTTTGTTTATGAATTTAAGATGTGGACAGGAACAGAGGGCAGGGGAGGTTTCATTGCAGAGATCTCAACCTGCACTGATAATTCCAATCCCCCGAGAGACCACGAGGGGTTAAAGAACATTCCCCGTTGTCCCATGTTTTTAATCAGGTATGGACCAGTGTTAGAAACGTGAGGAGAGGGTTCAGCATGAGGTGCAGTCAGTAAATCTGGTGGTTCTGGATCAAACTTAAAAGACCTGAGCTGGAGACTTGTTCTGTCCAGAGGCACGCTGAGAGCAGGGGATGGGATGTAGGGAAAACAAACCAGGTTCAGAGAGCTCAGCTCAGAGCTGTGTGTGAGGCTGGTTCATACCTCAAGTGTCCTGCTCATCCCCTTGAAATGCTGATCCCTTCAGTTCCTGTTAGGGATGTTTTGGATCCATCCTTGAGCCGTGGAGGGTGATGCTGGGTGGTCCTGCTGTGGGTAAACGTAGCTTAGAGAGTACCTGTGCACCCAAGGTGCTTTAGGGGAATTCTCCTCAGAAAGTCCAGTACCTGAAATATGATTCCACTCAGGCTGTTGTTCAGACAGGCAAATAAAGTCTCGAGGCTGTTGGTGGGAAAAGAGGAGCTTGTGAGGGACTGGGAGTTGTGGGAGCAGAGGGGTCTCTGATGAGCTGCAGGGGAGCTGCCTGCCCAGCTCCCATTAATCAGCACCGAGACCTAATGAGCTTTTCTGAGCCCAGAGTGAGCTCAGGGGAGGGGGCTGCACCACCCCAGGGTGCGTTTATGCTGTAAATCATCCCTTTGTTTTGTTCTCTTGTCCTAAATCCCCACTTGGAGTTCCCGATGAGGAACATCTGCATCCCGCACGTTTCCCCATGGAAGTGTGAGCCCATAATGAGGGGGGGAAGAGGAGCCCTTGCTGAGCTGTAGCCAGGACTCTGCTGCAAGCTTGGGGTGTTTGGGCCCACAATTCAGAACCATTTTGACTGGAAAAGGTCACAGAACCCATCGTTAACCCAGCACTGCCCATCCTACCTTCTGCCTTCCCATTCCTGGGACCGATCCTGTCGTTTGGGGCACAATTCCATGTGCTGGAAGTTGTTCCTTGCCTGTCACTCTGGCTTTTTTTTTTTTCACTGTGGCTGCTGAAGAACATCTCAGCCCCAGCATTCCTCCCCACGGAGCTGTGTCTGTCCCTTGGATGCCTCCCGGGGAAATGCTGGATCCCTCTGCTGCTGGCTCCCAGCTGTGCCAGCTGCAGGAGCTGAGGTGGCTGTTTGCTCCTCCTGTCAGGAGCTGAGGTGGCTGTTTGTTTGCTCCTGCTGTCAGCAGCTCCTGTCAAACACCGGGATGGGTGTGGGGAGTGTGATCCAGGATCCTGTGGATGGATTGGGGGTCCAGGTGTGGCTGAGCTGTTCAGGGATGTCAGTGCTCTGTGTGTGTTCCTCTGCAGAACTGAGTATTCCTCCCTGCTCTGCACCCAGGGAATGGTTCCTCACCCCTCACCCCCCACCCCAGGCTGCTGTCAGCCACTTCCACCAGCGCTCCAGGGATTTCCAGCTATGGAATTACTACGTGGTGTTGCTGCCCTTCTCCGGTTTCCGAGAGCCCAGCTGGCTGGGAAATGCCAAATTTCACAGCTGTGCTTCTGTTCCTGCTGCTGCCCCCCAGCCCCTGCCAGAATTTGGCCTGGATCTTGACCAGAGGAAATTGTTATGATAATGTTGAGGGTTAGTTGGGGGCAAGGTCAGGCAGCCTTAACTGGTTTTGAGCCCATAGCATTGCAAGAAAAGTCCTTTTAACTCCATTTTTATCAAGAGTATCCTGAGACACAGGGCTGGAGTAATTTTTTATAGGCTTGAGTGAAATTATAACAAAGCTCTGTTTAGCTGAGTGGATTTTAAATAATACTTCTTTACTCTCCTCCATGTTTCTAGGCATAGGGAGGTTCAGAAACACCATGAATAGCCCTAAATTTAAATTAGGCTTTTTTTTCCAAGAGAAAATAGAGCAAATTCAAATGGAAGGGGAGAGATAAGACTTTAAGGGCTACAAAAAAAAAAGAATGATTAAGTAGTAAAGATTCTGTACTGCTGGAATTGTTGAGTGCAGCATTGAGCTGTCTTTTTGACGTACACAGCAGCCAGAAATGTCAGAGGTGGTGGAATCCCATTGATTGGCTCTAAATCCAGTGAGGAATGATGGGAAGGGAAGGGGAATCAGGCTTTAAGGGGAGTTTAAACCAGGTGAGGCTTCTTGCTGCACCTGGGAAGAGGTGAGAACCATCCGTCCTGCCTGGTAACCGAGGATTTATGGTGCAGCTCAGTATTTTAATTTTCAGTGCTCACTGAAATGTTTCCCTGAAGCCTGGTTAGTGAGAGCTCCAGCGTGTGCAGTTCATCCTTGTCCTGGAGATACTGCAGGGCCCAGCAGCAAGGCTCCGATCCCATCCAGTGTCTGTGCAACCTCTGAGAGCAGAGACAAATCCCTAACAAATGACTCAGCCTGATCTCCAGAGGTTTCTCCCGGCCCAAACCACTCCATGGAGTAACTCATTGCTTCATGGAGTGACTTGCACGGGGTTTATTTGGGGAGTTTGGGGCAGAGCAGCAAATGTTGGCAGCTCAGCCTTAACCACGACATTGCTTTCCCTGGTTTATCCCTCAGTTCTCCACCGAGGAACATGAGGCTCCTTGCCATGAGGTGATTTCAGTACAACTCCAAGGTTGTTTCCTGCTCCAAGGACAAGGCACTTCCATGGCTTTCAGTGGAGTTGGGATATGGAGATGAAGGCAGTGATGGCAGCAGCCACAGTTTGGTGTTTACACTTCTGGGGGAGTGAAGTACAGTGCAGTTGTGGAAATGGATGTTCTCCCCTTGCAATAAACAGGATGCAGTGCAGGAATCTGCAAAATCTCTGTGCTGCCTCCATGCTCTGCAGTGGCAGCCAGGGCTGCTGGTGGTTAATGTGTAATTGGGACAATCCCATTGATTAAAGGAATCAAATTAACTCTGTTTCAGTGTCTTGGCTTCATGGATGCAGCCAGAATGGAGACTGCAGGGAGCTTGGATGGAAATGGTTTTACACCTCCCTTGCATGAAAGTGGATGAGAGTTTTTAGGGTGGTTTCCCTTCTTTTTTTAATGGGACTTCACAGTGGGTCGTGTGGTGTTTCTTCTTCTTTCCCAGTGTTAGGTGCACTCCCTGACTCAGCTCCTTCCAGTAATTTCTTGTCCTTCCAAGGCACAGGCATCACCTGTGGGAATAAACTCCCTGGTTTTGGGTGCACACCTTGGTTTGCTGGTTGGAAAGAGAACTGGGGGCTGTGTCAGAGTGCTGCTGGTGCTGGTGATTCCCAAGGGGTCAGAAAAATCGTGGAGTAAGGAGATGTGATGCTCTGACTTCCACTGGAAGAGGCTCTTGTAACCGTGAGGCCTGGAGCAGCTGTGGCTGCCAGAGAGGTGTGGGATAGGGGAGTAATTAAAACAATCAAATCCTGCCCCATTGTTGACTCTAAAAATCTGCTGGGAAATGAACCTGTGGCCTGCATTTGGGGAATGAAGGTTTGTAGAGAGCTGAAGGAAGTGGAACAGGGTGCAGAACCCCCCGTGGCAGCCTGTGGTGTTGGTGTGTGACAGGGTGGTGTTATCAGCAGTGTCACTACCTGTCCAGTGAGGTGTAAACACCCAGAATCCTGCAATCAGTGAGGCTGGAAAAGCCCTCCAAGGCCATGGAGTCCAAGCTGTGCCCAGTCCCCACCTTGTCTCCAGCCCAGAGCACTGAGTGCCACCTCCAGGCCTTCCCTTTGCCACTCCAAACCTCCCCGGGCAGTTCCAATGCCTGAGCACCCTTTCCATGCAGAAATTCCTCCTGGATGCACCTGGTAGTGGCCCCTGTGTGGCAGAGGGAACAGTCTAAACCATCAACAAGAATTGTGTGTAATTCTCGAGTGTTGGAGGACTGTGGAAGAGGAGGAAATCACAGCCCAGAGGGGCTTTCTTCCAGTGCTGCTGGAATTCTGCTTGTCAAGCTGGGTTTGGCTTAGGACAACACATGAGAAAGGCCACCAGTGTCACCAGAGCCAGCTTTGTTTGTGTGGGCACCGCCTGGGCAGGGCTGGAGCTGCAGCCAAGCCCTCACAAAAGAAACTCAACCTTTGCTGGCATTTCAGCTTCTTCCTTTGTCACTCCTGGGTGTCCTCGGTGGGCAGCTCCTCTTTCCATCCGACCACAGGGAAATCTACAGCCTCCCATTTCCTGCTGGTCAATGTTTTCCCCTTCTCTCCTTGCAGAAAGGCATTTCTCCTCCTGTTTCATCCCTGGGCAGAGCAGTGGGTGCCCCGGGAGGGGCTGCAAGTCAGGGAAGGTGGGAGGCAGAGGCAGGAGCAGGAAGGCCTGGCCAAGGTCACCCAGCAGGGTGTCAGCAGAGCCAGGAGCAGCCTGGATGTCACTCCTGCGTCATCCCACGCCGAGCACCAGCACAGGAATGTGATGCTGCTGCTCCTGAGGTGGTTTTTGAGAAGCCTCCCCGCTGCAGATGAGGTCGGAGCTGTGTCTGTGCAAAGGCATTTCACAGTGGTTACACTGGAACAGAACAATTCCTCCGTCCATTTATCAAAATGTCTGCGATTCCTGTTTCAAGACAGATAAAACAACACTGAATATCAAATAAAGGTGTCTTTGTCCAGAACACTTTAAAACAAAAGGAAGGGAAGGTTTGTTCCTCTGGCCTCTGGAATGTGAAGTCTGTTCTGTCCTGGTGAAATGGCTTTATTTGGGTTTCATCCTTGGGGCCTCCTAAATTTCTGTCAGTGTAGAATTTTACCTGTTCCTCAGCTGTTACTTCAGTGTAGACCAAAGCATGGTCACAGCCTGATAATCCCAACCCCAGCTGCATTAGAAGGTGCAAGAGGGGCTGGAATAGCCAAGAAAGATGAGTTAATCACAGGCAGAGAATTAACCACAACTGGGGATTTGCTGCTTCAGTGCTCTCCTGTTATTTGCACACTCCCCTGACTTAGAGGAGTTGTTAGAGCTCCGTTCCTGCTGCTTCCCGTGGCTGTGGGCACTGGGGAATCCTTCAGGGTGTGAGCCTCACTCACTCTGCTTCCCTTCCCCATCCCTAAAACAGGGATAAATAGAATTTTGCAAAATGATTTACAGATTTATTCTGCAGAGAGAGATCTTGGGGTGTTTGTGAGGAGCTTTCAGCAGGTACAAATTGCACAAGGTTGATTAACTGCACAACTTTTATATGCTCTTGGTTCTCTCCCTTGATTGCGTGGAGTGAACTCAACCATTTCATGTACAATTTGGGATTAATTGTGAATGACATTTTGAGGTGAAAGTTGTCTGTCTGCTACTGAACTTCAAGAAGTATTGTCAAAAAAAGTCAGAAATGAAATCTCATGCAGTTTCTGTTGCAGGAAGGATTTGCACAGCTCCCGTAATTCGTACAGAATTGCCTTTACAGTTTTTATATGTTTAGATCCATGTTTTATGCAAAGACTGCAGATTTTAAAAGCAAAGTGTACTCACTAGAGATGGGAAGGTAGGAGGTTTGTGCTGAGAATTTGCCAGAAGCATCAGGGGATTGGATCCCAGTCTTTAGCAAAGCAGGATATTGGCAGAGAGGATGGTCTGGACCTTCTGATTTTAACCTGCCACAGACTCTGCCTTTGAAGCAGTTGCTTAAATTATGTGAGCTCCAGCTTCTTGTCTATGGAGGGGAAAAATAGTGCTGTACTAATAGTATTATCTAATTAATTATGAAGATGAATGCCTGCAGGATGGCAGAGATCAAATGGAGAACTTGTTTCCTTGTTACGGTTCCTGTTATTTATCAGCAGTTTATCAATATTTTGTTTAGTTAATTTAGTGAAAGCAGAGTTTGAAATAAGATTTTTTTTTTTTGTGGCATTTATGTCATTGCTTTTGGAATCAGATGGCCTGAGGTGGAGTTCATTCCCTGAAAAAACAGGAGTGGGATTTCAGGCATAGAGAGTTTGCTGAGGAGCTCTGCAGTGGGGAATGATGTGTTGGGGTGTAGTGGCTTACACAGGGTCACATCCTGTCCCCAGTCCTCCCTCTCCACATCTTTAAATCCATTAATCCCAGCAGGATTCTCCCCTCCTCTCCCTGCTGCTGGCAAAGGAGGCTCTGCACCTTGCAGAGGCCGTGGGGAGCTGTTAAAGTCGGGGGTACAGAACATTGCAGCTCATTTCTCCTGTGACAAAGGCCCAATTCAATGTTCCTTTCCCCTTTATCCACCAAATAATAACACCCAGGAAAACACATTTCCTCCCGGAAAGGGGAGGAAAATCTCCCATCCTGCAGAAGGATAATGGAGCTGGTGCTTTTCCAAAGGCGATGCCATTTTTAAAGATGCTCCTTGCATCCCACAGCATATTGTTTATATCCCTCTATTGTTGTTTTGTCTCCATTAGGGAAAGGTCAGGCACGGATCCTGGACACTGGGCATCTGTCAGCAGCATTCCCGAGGGGCTGGCATTAAAGTTAAGCACCACTTGGGCTGTTAATATTCAAATAAGGTCCACCTGCTGGAGTAATGAAGGGTTTGAAGGATGGGGAGTTTGTCCCTCATGGTGTGGGGCCTTTCTTCCCAGTGTTGGGTTTAGCACAGCCTCTGAAGGCAGCAGCCCTGGGCTGACCAGAAGGAGAATCTGCCCTTTCTGAGGGCTCCACTTCCCTCTCTGCAGGCTCTGGTGTCCTGTCCTGCCCTCTCTGAGGGCTCCACTTTCCTCTCTGCAGGCTCTGGTGTCCTGTCCTGCCCTCTCTGAGGGCTCCACTTTCCTCTCTGCAGGCTCTGGTGTCCTGTCCTGCCCTCTCTGAGGGCTCCACTTTCCTCTCTGCAGGCTCTGGTGTCCTGTCCTGCACATCCTGCAGCTCTTCAAAAGGGCTTAAACCAGCTGGGGTGGAATGTCTCTGCTTTGGTAGAGTGCTTTAATGGAAATCTGTTTGAAAAGCCTCATCAGAGCTCCTGTGCTGAGGGAACAAGGTGTGGAATTGTCCCCATGCTGTCAGGAGAGCCCAGGGATAAACCCAGGGTGCTTTTGAGTGAAGTTCCTTGGACTTGATCACAAAGGAGGAAATCCTTCCCCATGGAGGGTGGAGAGGGGCTGGGATGGAATTCCCAGAGCAGCTGTGGCTGCCCCTGGATTCCTGGAAGTGCCCAAGGTCAGGCTGGATGGGGCTTGGAGCAGCCTGGGATGGTGGAAGGTGTGGGATTAGATGAGATTTAAGGTTGTTCCTACCCAAACCATTCCATGATCCTGTGGCTGATCTGCCTTGGTGTCTCCCAGACTCAGGGCCCTTCTCCAGTGGCACAGGCAGGGCTGGCTCCAACCCTGGGCAAGATTCAAGGTATAAAACCCAACCCTGTGAGGTCCCTGCTGTTGTCACCTCTTGGTAAACATCTGGACTTCTTCCTACTGAATTAACTAATTTTATTTAAAAAGAGCAAGTTCATTTCACTGGATTTAAAATATCGGCTTTGGGGAGGCTCTGTCATTTGCTCCTCCTGGGAGCACTTCCCAATCTTAAATTAGAGAACAAATGATGACCTTTTTTTGCCCAGGAGTCCAACGCTGAGGGCTCTTACACTGAGTTTTTTGCCTTTTTTTTCCATGAAATGCAGTTAACAAATGAGACTTTTGACAAAAAATCCCCAATTTGAACGAACAAGTCGATTCAATTCACCCCCTGTTAGCTCCTTGATTGAGAACTATGTAGATTGAAGAAGAAAGGTATTGATCTGCTTTGGGGATTGAAAACTAAGATGAAGTGGAATATGTCTGTGGGTGAAAATGAGGTTTTAAATGGATGGAGGAGGTGAGAGAAAAATAAAATACAATGTAATGTTAATAGAAGGGAGTTTTGGGTTTCTCTGGTGGTTACACAGAGGTGGAGAGGTTGCAGGATGCAGAAACTCTACAAGTCTGTGTACTGAAACTGCAAAATCAGTGCCTGGCACAAGAATTCTTCTAAATTGGGTCAGAACAGGACGGAAAAGTCTGGTTTTGTGCTATCAGAGCATCCATCAGGTACCAAATTATGTTTGGACAGAGGGACATTTCTTGTTGAACAGAGCTCACAGCTCTCAGTGCCCACGGATGATCTTTAACAGCCCTTCCAAACCATTCCATGACTACCCGAAATAAGAATTGATGTATTGCCATTGTAAACGTGAAATTCATCTCTAAATGGACTGAAAAATTCAGTGTAATTGAAATGTTTCACTCTTTCTCCAGATAATCTGTTAGGAGCCTTTTGTAGCTGTTATTGTTTGGGGCATGTGACGGGCTTGTTTTTTTGGCTCATTGGGTGAAGTGAATGATTAACTTTTATTTATTAACTTTTCTCTGTACTGTCAGCTCCAGGTGACTTTCATTGACTGCTCAAGGTGACAAGGAGGCATTAGGTAATAAATATCAAGTGCTGCAATACTTAAAGGAAGTGAATATGAAAGTGCTGTTAACGGAATCAAGTAAAAATTGGATTTATATCCTAACAAAAATTCCCAGGAGAAATTGCTTTCTGTTTGGCTCTTTTTGTAATTCAAATCCAATCACACAAGTGTGAGCTGTTGTAATACAATTGCCTGGCAGAGGGGTTTGTTGGAAGATCTCAGAGCACTTGTAAACACACAGAACATTTCGCTTTGCAGAGCGTGGGGAGATGAGAACTGTGGTGCACGAGTGAAGAGCTTTTAATAAGTGGTGTCTCTGCTTGTTCTGAATGATATTTTTAATTTATTTCAGCTCTGGAGGTGTGAGATGCTGGGGATGGCAGTGGATGAAGTGGTTTCTTCTGTTTTAGTTTCTCTGGGTCCCTGTTATAGCCCCGGGGGCTAAAAAAGGTCTGTGGCCTTGTGGAACTTCTGGGCTTTCAGGGAGTGAAAAATACATGAAAATACAACCTGGGTAATTAATTGATGTGCAAAATCTAAGTTAGAATCCAAAATGTGGTGGAGAGGGGAAAAAACCCCTTGGAACCCCCTCAGAGCTGAGGGCAGATTTGTAAAGGAGCTCTCCCCACTGTGCTCTCTTTAAACCATCAGTTCTCCACCAGGGAAATGATGGAATTGTTGATATTGGGAGAATTCCAAGGACTGAAGGCTTGTAGATTATTGGGGAGGTGGGATTTGGAGCCCAAGATCTCCCCTGGGCCTTGAGGGAACATTGAACTTTACAGCTGGACACAGAACTCCAGTGGCAAATGGAATTTGAGCTGGTTTCAAGTGTTCCACGGTGACAAGGTTTGGTGATGAGTGCAGACCAATAATGAAAGATTTTCATGAGGAATTCTTTAATTTTGGCTCCACTGGGACTTAGGATGGATTTCACCTTGAACCTTACTTCACCTTCTTCCATTTTTATTTTCTTTTTTGAGATAATCCCGACACCCAAGATGGAAATGCCTTTGAGCCCACTGGATAAATCATTTAAATGCAAATATTGTTCTACTGCGAAATAATTGAAATACAAATTGAAAAACTTGTTTTGGCGATAATAATTAGCACCTTGTAAATGAGACTGAGTAAAAATGCTACTCGTGAGTGGAGTCCATTTGCAGATGCTGGGAAAAAAGTTTGTCATCAAATTAGCTTTTGTTTTCTGAGTTTAATTTCACTTGGGGGCTGAGATTTTGTGCCATTTTTACAGATGTCTGCAGTGGAGGTGAGAAAAAATGAAATCTTTGCTGTGTTCCTCTTAGAGAGAAAATAAAAGTAAAATTTTCAGGTGGTTTTGAATCAGGCTGAACATTTTCATTGAGGCTCAGACTCCCAGATTTTCAAGGATGTTTATGCACCTAAATAAGTGGAGACTTGCCCGGGGAGGGTTTATAAGGGAAATGTGGCTGCACAGCTCAGGTGGGGTTGGGAATGCTCCCAAGCATCTCCCTGCAGTTCTTGGGTTATAAGATATTTGTAAACCTGGGGCTCTGAAGTTCCTTTTGAAAAGGATTTGTGAACTTGGGTTGGGTTTTGTGGCATTTGTCACCAAGGGGTCACCCAGTGTCTGACACCTTCCTGTGATTCCAGGCTCAGTCAGGGCCTCCCAGCGTCCATCTCAGTGCCTTAACCATACCTTAAACCATTTTTTTTTCCAAGGGTAACTCTTGGTTTGCCAGGAAAAGTGCAGAGGAGAGGAGCTTTGAGGTCCCCTCCCAGGCAAAGCATTCAGTGATTCTGTGATGGAATCCAAGGGCACTGGAGCAACTGAGAGGCCATGGAGGGAAGTGCTGGGAATTCCCAGCAGGGCTGTTCCTCACACCAGAATCTGCATTAATTGGTTAATGCCTGTGGAGTGCTCTGGAGATGGAAACAGTTCCTTAAGTGCCAGGGTTTATTATTCTGCTGACAATGGCTGTGGAGAGGAGTGGCGGCGCTGAGGGAACAGTCAAAATTGATTAAGAGACAATTCTGAAAGGGAAGGTTTTGAAGGAAGGAAATGACATCCCTGGAGAAGAGGCCATTCTGGCTGAATATTGGGATAACTGTGGTACTTCTGGAGCTGAGCAAGTGATTCCAAGTGATGCTTGGTGTGCCCAAGCTTCCTGGTTCCAGCAGGGATGGTGCAGCTGTGGACTTCTGCAGGTCATTGCCGTTCTCTGCGTGGTTAATGAGTGGCTGCTGGAAGTGTGGGAAGCATTGGGAAACCTGTTTGTTGAGGTTTGTTTGGAAGGTGAAAGTCAACTTTGAAACGGAACTTGTGAAATCCAAGAGCAATCTGGAAAAATCTCGGGATTTTCTGGGTTATGAATCACAAAAGCTTCAGTGTGCCTGTGGGCAACTCCAAAGGGTTTTCCAGTGGAGATGGGGAAGAGCTGATAAAAGTTTTCATGAGGCATTGAGGAGCTTTGGTAGGAAGGATTGAAGTGGTCTGATGTCCTTGGCACAGGAAGAATTCCCAGTGGGATGGGTTGAGGATGATCAGAGGTGTATCCTAGAGGAGTGAAAGCACAGCTCTTACTTGTCCTGGAAAACAGGAAGGGAACCGAATTATCCTAAATACACCCAGGCCAGGTGAAACAGACTGGGGAGAACTGTTCAGAGGAAAATGTTGGTGTGGAAAGAAACACCCCAAACTGTGGCTTTATCCTGAATTTCCACTGTTGCTGTTTAAGAAGCTTCCTGCACATCCTGGGGGTGGGCGATTTGTGGCATCTGCAGAAAATCCTCGATTCCAAGCACGTGGATCAGCTGCTCTGCTCCTGTGTCCTGGACACACCTGGACACACCTGCAGCCTCTGGCTTTGCTCAAAACACTCCTGTCAGGCTTATCTCTGTCACTGAGCTGCCCTGGGCTGAATTCAGGTTCAAATTCAGGCTCAAGCCAGCTTCCAAATTCAGGCTCAAATGGGGTGTTTCAGGCTAGTGATGAACAGCGATCACTCTGGGCTGGGTGCAGCAGTCCTCTGTCCTTGAGTCTCCTCCTGCTTCTTCCACACCACTTCCCAGTGCTCCAGCAGAAAGCCCCAAACAGCTGGAGCTGCTGAAATCCAGAGGCAGGAATGCTGTAAAGGAAGGGAAGGAAATCATCTGTGACTTCTGGAACGCAGCGGACGCTGGTTTGTGTGCGCTGTCGCCAAACTCTGTCACCGATGGCTCAGCACACACAGAAATTTCTGTGTGTTTACAAACCCCGGGGGTTTCTCCCTCTCCTCTCCCTCTCCCAAGCCCTGTCAGGAGGCGCTGGAGCTGCTCCCTGTGTGCCTGTGCTTAGCAACTGAGCCTGGCAACGTCAGGGCACCAGCGGCGGTGCCGCGGCCCCGGCTGCCTCTGGAATCCTAATTTGGGATGAACCATCCTGCTGCTGCTTTTCCAGGGCTTCCAAAGCCTTCATTCCCTGACCTTCAGGCTTCCTTGAACACCCCAGCCAGCTTCCCTGCCACTGCCCTGCACAAACCAGGTGAGCTGGGAGTGAAACCCTGTCAGGGTGTGCGAGGCTCTGGAAGCTTTTCCAGGAGATTTTCCACCTGTGCTTGGCGTGGGGTGAATCCTGTGGATGTGAGCAGCTCCCATGACACAGCTCCGTGGTTTCACCTGAATCTGAGGCTGCTGCAGTGCCACAGGGGCCACACTTGAAATGTGGAACATCTGTACCAGGAAATGGATTTGTTGCTCTGAGGAGTGGAGAGGGCAGAAACCTGGGATTGTGCTTAAAGTCTTATCAACTGTGGCTGCTTAATTTGATTTTTTAAAGTGCTTAAAGCACTGGTCTCTTCCTGGGGCATTCGGGCTTTTTGTTTGCTTGGGTTTTCCAGGATATGAACATCGGAACTCTTTCAGCCAAGGTGCCTTAGAGCCCTGTGGAGATCAGTGGGCCTGGCAGAGCGAATGTCCCTCATTCTCATGCAAAGGGCACGGAATAAAGTCACTTTTGTCACAAGACAGACACAAGTGTGGCTAGTGAGACACGGTACAAGGAGCCAGAGCAGCACAGAGGAATTGGCTGTTTTGCTGTGCCTGCAGAAAGCTCAGGGGTGGATGCTGGGCTCTGTGCAATCCTGAACATGTCTGGATGTTTATCCTGGACAGATCAAAGAGTCTCTGCTGTGCTGAGGGCTCTGAGAGCACTGTCAGTGCCAGACTCCTGCCTGCTGCCTCATCAAGTTCCTCTCCCCTCCTGTCACTGGGGAAGCAAATCGAGCATAAATCCCTGGCAGTGAGCTGGGGTGGTCCCTTCACGCCGAGGGATGGGCAGGGACAGCTGCCGTGACCCCACTGTCTCTGCATTTGCAGTTCACACCAGGCAGGGCAGCGAAGTGTGAGCTCCCCTGGGGCACTGACAGGGCTGCAGCTCCCTGTGCTGCTGTTCCCTCATCCCTGTGCTCTGCAGAGATCTGATCCCAGCAGGGAACAGCTGTGGCAGCTCCAGCCAGGGTGATGCTTTATCCACCTACCTACAAGCAGAGACTAGGCAGGAATAAGGGAATAAAGGAGGGATTTATTTGAAAGGCCTTCAAAGGTCACACCCTGGGCGTCCAGAGGCTCCTGCCTCAGTGGATCCCAAGGTGGACAACAGGTCACGAGTTCTTCACACCTTTATAGGTTTGGTCCATTTGCATATCAGCATAAATTTGCCAATTAAAACTTTAGCTAATGATGGAATTTTCCCAAGCTTGCCCCTCTCTTCCCCAAGAAGGTTTGCAGTTGTTGGGCCCAGGAGGGTCTGGGTGTCCTTGGAGAGCGAGCTGGAGAGGCTTTGTTATGTCAGTGTGAGCATGAGAGAACAGCACTGAACGAGCTCCAGGGAACTGCAGAGTTACACTGGGCACTGCAGGATTGGAAAAATAGAAAAGTTAAACCCTAAAGCATCAGGGGACATTGCTTTGGTGCCAGTCACTATGTGCGAGTCTCCCCTCCTAAACACTTGTCCTGTTGTCTCACCTGCTCTGATTCCGTTTGGATTGGGAGCTCTGCAGATGGCAAAGTGCTCCATCAATCTGCTGGAGTGATTGGGAATGGTACAGCGAGCACCTGGTGGCAGCCAGCGATTGATTAGATAACAATCTTTGTTTAAAAAAACAGGGATGAGGGCCGGGAGGGCTGAATCCCTTCTGTTCCTGGGTCATTCCAGGGCAGGGATGGCATGGGGGACATTGAGGTCATTGTGCCACGCTCGCCCTCCCTGAGCTGCCTTCAGCTGGGGTGGAGTTGATTCAGTTGGAGCCAAAATCATGGATTAAATGAATCCAACAGACTTTCTGTGCACTTTTTATGGATGTTTTGCAGGGGTGCTCCGAAGATTATGGGAATGGTATCTGTTGGTAGAACAAAAGTTGGGAAGGGGAGCAGGTGGGAATGGAGTTGTGCTGGATAATGTGGGATCTGGGCATGGAGTAAGGGGTGGGATGTGCTGCTTTGGGCTGGGGTAGGGTTAATGTTCCTCCCAGGGGCTGCTCTGGGGCTGTGTTTTGGGGTTGATGACACAGAGGTGTTTTGTTAGTGCTGAGCTTGCCCAGAGCCAAGGCCTTTCCGGCCCCTCAAGCAGCCATGCTGGGGAGGGATTTGGGAGTGTGTGGGAGGCTGGGAGGAGACATGGCAGGGACAGGTGACCTCAGCTGACCAATGCGACATCCCAGACCATGTGACATAACATGAATGGACGAGGGAGGAAGGAGGGGACATTTGGAATTGAGGGCGTTTCTCTCCCCAAGCCTCTGTTCCGTGTGAAGAGGCTCCGCTCTCTTGGAGGTGCTGAACACCTGCCCATGGGGAGCAGGGAATGAACTCCTGGCTTTGCTTTGCTTGCACACACGGCTTTTGCTTTCCCTATTAAGCTGTTTATTCAGCCCACGAGTTGTCTGGCTTTTACCCTTCCATTCTCTCCCTGATCCCGCTGTGGGGGGTGAAGGAGCAGCTGTGGGGAGATTGGGGTGACGCTGTGAGGACGGCAGGACTGGAACCCCAAGGGGAAGTCCGGCAGCTGCTTTTAGGAGCAGTGACTCCTCCAGCAATTCCCAGCATAACCCATGGCAGTGTTTCCTTCCCAGTCCCTCCCAGTCTTCCCCAGCAGCCGGAGTCTCTGGCCTGTCCGCACATCAGCGCCCTGGTGAGGCAGGACATGTGTGCAGTGTCATGTCCCTGGGCTGTCACAGTCTGCCCTGGAATGGATTTTGATGTTACCTGGTGCCGGATGTTTCCTGGGTTTTTTGTCGGAGCTGTTCTGAGCTCCGTGCTGGAGGGATGTGCTTGCCACAGGCTCGGGCGTGGAATGCAAACCCAGAGGATGATAAAGCTGGAAAGACTGGTGGTTTGGGGATCTGCGGAGTTGTGCTGTCCTGCTGGAAGCTCTCAGGCTGCTGTTGGGCTGAGCTGGAGGCTGGGGTTCCTGCTGGAGGGTCTCAGGCTGCTGTTGAGCTGAGCTGGAGGTTTGGGTTCCTGCTGGAAGCTCTCAGGCTGCTGTTGGGCTGAGCTGGAGGTTTGGGTTCCTGCTGGAGGCTCTCAGGCTGCTGTTGAGCTGAGCTGGAGGTTTGGGTTCCTGCTGGAAGCTCTCAGGCTGCTGTTGAGCTGAGCTGGAGGTTTGGGTTCTTCCTGGCCTTGGCAGTGCTGGCACGGGCTGAATTCAGATCGAGTGCACTTTCAGTGCCCTTGCAGTGCCCAGCTTATCACTCCCCGTGCTCAGAGGGAAGCAGGCTCGGGCTGTCTGAGATGTAAATCAGCCCCTTGATGATGCTCTTGGATCCGCAGCCTTTTGATTAAGTTATAGTTAATGGAATGACTCTGCATTATTTATTACCCAGCAGGCTTTGATAGGAGGCTGGAGGTTAAGCTCCAGCGCGGAGAAGGTGAATCCTGAGGGCAGCAAGGCTTGGATTGATCGAGTGTGGAGGTGCTTTCCCTGTTTGCTCACTGAAATTGGGTGAGGCAGAGTCAGAGCCGAGCTGGGAGTAAACTACTCCGTGTTTGTGATCAGCTGTAATGACTTGGTAAAGCACCGCGTAAGGAGGGATCTTTAGTGCCTGATAAATGATTCACAACAGTAAACAATGGGCGAGGGAACGTTTTTCCTATTTGGAAGGCAGCGCAAACAATGCGAAGGAATCAGTGCGTGTGGGTTTGGAGAGCTCCGAGCAGGGAAGGGCTCTGGGAGGTGAGCAATCCTCCGAGGTGCTGCTGGACAAGCAGCATTTTCACCGCCGGTGTTTCGGCGTTTGTGGGTTCCAGCTCTCCTGGGGAGAGGTTTTCTGTGTGCCCGTGTTGGGTGGAATGGCTGCAGAACAGCGCGGAGTAAGAGCGTTCCTGTGGGAGGAACAGTAACTAAAGCAAATGGCAATGCCCCAAACTGCTGCATTAGGGAGGAGGCAGCCATGGATCCTCAATAAATGATGATGCTGAGAGCAAGGCACTGTGCATGATTTGATATTTGTTCCCACTGAATTGTGCAGTGACCATGCATCAGCGTTTGCTAAATTAGATTTCGTTCCTGCTGAGGAACAAAGTGCAGTGACTTGTATTTTAGGAAGCACTTCAGAGAGAAATTCAGGCTCCCTCTCTCACAAGCATTGCTTCCTTGGATAATAACATGGTATAAACCAACAGTTACAGTTCTTCTTTGGTTTACACCACCTCGCATCTGGCCTGGGATTTAAGTTGAAGGAATTGAAAGTGTCAGGAAAATTAATTCACAAACACCAGAGGTTTATGTCCAAAAAGGAGACAGAGGAGTCCTGTGACTTTATTTGAATAAAGGGAGAGGCCATGGGGCATTCCCCTGGGGTCTCTCAGATTTTTAGAGGACACAGCCTCCTTTTTATCCTGATTTCCCAGCTGCATTTCCCTCTCTCTTTCCCCCTTGCCTTCGGACGACCTGGTGGAGGTTTGTAGTGACACAGTTTGGATGTTCAGGTTTATCTCAGTCTGGAGCTGCTGGAATTCCCAGGTCAGGCAGGCGCTGGGAGGGAGCAGCAGCCAGGGCAGCTCATTCCTGGCCTCAGATGTTGCTTATTTGAAGGAAATAACAAAATCCTGCTGCTGTGAATGTTCCTGAATGGTTGAGTCTCCTGTTTCTCCTGCACATAACCCGGTAGGTTTGGGCACTGTGCAGTGACTGTCACCACTTGTAGAGTATCTAACAGGGTCTTCCACAATCGAGAGAGAGGAAGGAAAAGAGGAGGCTGCTGTTCTGTTTGAGTTGTTTAATTCATCTGAAGGCAGGAGTTCAAGGGCAAGAGTTTGAAGTATTACATCTCGAGCAAAAGCAGCAGCAACAGCAGCCTTAGCAGCATCAGTTCCATTGCAGCAATTTCTTCGTCTTCTTCTTCTTCGTCTTCTTCTTCGTCTTCTTCTTGCTCTTCCCCTTCCCCTTCCTCTTCCCCTTCCTCTTCCTCTTCCCCTTCCCCTTCCTCTTCCCCTTCCTCTTCTTCTTCCTCTTCTTCTTCCTCTTCGTTGTCTTCTTCATTGTCTTCTTCTTCATCTTCTTCTTCACTTACACACTGGGATATGCATTATACTTATTAATTAACCAATCAGGATAAAACATGACTCTTAATTCTACTTCTCTAAACCTCTCCAAGCATAATTCTGATTTACGAAAATAGTCGTTACTCTTACACAAATCTTCCATAGAATTTCTGCATATGGTCTTTATCTGTTCTTGCTGTTTATGTGCACAGCCTATCTAAAAAATGCTAGTAATGTAGCAATGTTTATATTTTGTCTAGGACAGGGTACTCTGTGAAAGGTAGCACTGCTATACTAAAAAACTAGGTTTAAGGGCTTTTTTAACTCAACTAATACAGTTTCTCAGTATTCAAGGCACTTAAAATAGATTTCTCCTGAAAACTAAAGTTTATACCTCTATTTTGTGTTTGTGTGATTTACATCTCTCAGTTTCTTCAATGGTTTTAATTCAGTCCCTGTGTTCTTGCTTGTTTCTGGGCCTGAAGACCTGAGAGGGGCTCGCATTCCATCAACCTCTCCCATCCCCTGGGAACCAGTGAGTGCTGCCCCAGTGCAGTGACTGGGGTGAACTGGTGCTGCCCCCGAGCCCAGCCAGCCCTGCTGCTTCAGGGCTGCTCTAAAGCTGCAGTGACTGGCACCAGAACTGTCCTGGCTCGCGTGTCGAGATGAGTTTGGGTTTAGAGTGGAACTAAAGCTCCCACGAGCCTCTGGCTCCACTCCTGGAGCTTGTCCTGTCAAAAGAACTCTGCTTTGGAGTAAAGGATGTTGTTGCTGCTCCTGCCACCCTTCCTTTCTCTTCATGGCAGCCCCGCAACGAAGCCTGGGGGGTTTGGAACCCTCCTCTGTTGAGCTGATATTATTTATTTTTCACTGCAGTGTCTGGTCACGTTAAGTTCTGTACCGTGTGGATTAACTGTGTGTTACAAACTGCCGTGGGCAGCCCATGGTTCAGAGCTGCAGCTCTTCTGTGAGAGTATTGCAGAGTAAATATTCCATCATTTCCCTCGTGAGGAGCCCGGGGTGAAGCCAATTAGTCTGGGGATTGTTCAGAGAGCTGCTCTTGCACAAAGGAAGTGTTGGAAATGGAGACTTGGTTCAGTTGGTTAAACCAACGTGTAAAAAAATGGAAAAACTGAGTCACCACCAGTGAATTATCACTGGTGGTGGTACCAGAATGATTTTTTACTTTTATACCCCTCTTACATACTCTTTTATAGTTTGATGTATTCTCAGTGCTTTTAGCCCCCACACTGTAACTTCCCAAGGCTGATAACTCAGCTCAGCCCCACGGCACCGTTAAACCAGGAGAGCAAACATCCTGGGAGCCCCAGACACCAAGGGCCTCTCCAGAACATACTTTTATAAAATATAAAATAAGCCCATCCAAGGAAAAAGTTCCTCAGAACAGAAGGTTCACTCCAGCCTCTCATTAGAAAATCTTTGATAAATATGTTAATTTTGCAAGGCCTATAATTGTGTGTATTTCAGTGTGACAGGGTCCATGCATTTTCAGGGCATTCCACCTGGACCAAGTGCTGTACCCCAAAGATCCTGAAATAAATCCNTGTAACTTCCCAAGGCTGATAACTCAGCTCAGCCCCACGGCACCGTTAAACCAGGAGAGCAAACATCCTGGGAGCCCCAGACACCAAGGGCCTCTCCAGAACATACTTTTATAAAATATAAAATAAGCACATCCAAGGAAAAAGTTCCTCAGAACAGAAGGTTCACTCCAGCCTCTCATTAGAAAATCTTTGATAAATATGTTAATTTTGCAAGGCCTATAATTGTGTGTATTTCAGTGTGATGAGTGCATGCATTTTCAGGGCATTCCACCTGGACCAAGTGCTGTACCCCAAGATCCTGAAATAAATCCCGAGGTAAAAACCCTTTTCCCCCATAAACCATGTTTTGGTTTTCATTTTAAGACCAAGGAAAGGCAACAGTGGTGTCCCAAATCAAGACATTTTCCCAGTGTCACGTGGGTTTCCTTAAAGGATTCAATGATTTTGGAGGTCTTTTCCAGCCTAAATGACTCCGTGATTCCTTGGGTTGTGGTTTTTCCCGTGCCCTTAGGCTGTGATCCCTTTGGAGAAGGGCTCTGAGCAGTGCCAGGCGTGGGCACACCACCGTCCTTGTGTGGAAGTTGGAGTTGTGCTGCAGTAGAGCAGCACTGATGGATTCATCACGGGGATGCACTCCCAATAAACCACTCTCCGGAATTGAGAGGGGCAGGAGGTGCTGGCAGAGCCCAGCTTGGGATCAGTGCTGTTTTCACTCGGTCACAAATGGGACAAATGCCCACAAACCAATCCCCGTGATGAGCCTGGAGGGTGTCACACCCTCCGGAGGGTGAGCCCATGGATGGGAGATCAGGAGCTGGAATATCCACAGGAACACAGCTGAGAGTAAAAGCAAGGCTGGGGTGGGGAGTGCCTGATGCAGCATTCCCCTCTCTGGGTGAGGAGTTGGAGCTGCCTCGTGTCAGACTTTGAGTCGGGGAGAATGTGCCAGAAATTTTGGGAGAATTGTCCTCTGTCGACCCCAAATCCACCTGGAACTTCCCAGCACAGGCACCGGCGCTGCCCTTTCATATCTTTCTACTTATTTGTGCTCCCGGGCCAAAGGGATAAAGGGAATTGTTCTTGCAATCTTCAGAGGAGAAATTTTGAATTTTAGATAAGGTTTTGTCAGTCAAGGCTGAGCTGAACTAACTCAGACCTGGAAGCAAATGATAGAACACATAAATTCCCTCAGCTTCCCGGATTTCTTTCTGTGCCTGATGACTTTTTCCAGCAGTGTCCAATCTAAATGAAGTTCCCTGCTATTACAGCTATTACAGAATATATTACTGCCCAGTTTGGCAGCTTTTGGAAAGCTGTTCTTTGTTTGCAATAAGCAATTTTCTTTTATCTGTGCCCAGAGCACCTCTGGGTCAACATCGTGAACATGCAAATATTGCAGTAGATTGATTGGATACATCATAAACCTCTGTCTTATTTTTCTATTATTTATTTGTTCTTTCAGAGAGATTTATGTCCATTTGTGGCACAGGCACTGCTTGTGCAGGGATGGGCTGAGCTTGTGGATTTTGGAGCTTCCATATGACCTTGGAAGCGTTTGGAACACGATGTCTCTGACCTTGAATTTATTTCCTGAGCTTCATGCAGCCTTGGTAGTTTTTATACCATCAGGAAATGGAGAGATACAGCCTCTTTAATTTCCCATTTGCCTTAAATTGTTCTGATGAACTTATGATTAAAATAAAAATGAGCAGGAGGGACAGCTCAATATCCTCCCGTTGCCTATCGAGCGTCACCGTGGTTGGAGAAAGGACTCGACTGAACTGGAGAACCAAGCTCGAGGATCTTTGGTTGTTAAACCAAACTGGGGTTCACTTTACTCCTCTGTGATCACAGGAATATTCCCAGTCCTGTGCAGCTTTCTGGCATCGAGAAAATGGCTCTTCCAGTGCCAACTCCCAAAATAAATGGAGCCCAAGTGGAGGAGGGAGGTGGATCCTCTCCTGTGTAGTGACTAAAAGCCCTGAGAGAGGCAGGTGCCAGGTGCTACAGAAATGCAAAATACTCCAGTTTAGGAATCCTCCCTCGCTTTAATCCCTGGTGGATTGTGGGGCTGTCCTGCCTCTCATTGATACAATAAACGTGCTACAAAAAGATTCCCTGGGTAGTAAATAGGATGGACTGTTTTAGATTCATAAAACCGCGAACTCCGTCTTGCAGGGAGAAGTTCCACGGAGCATTTTTTGCACCCAAAGTAGGTCGATCTAATTATAATTGGCTTTAATGAGCACCACTCTGCAGTTCTGTACCTGTAGCTGCTTGGCACTCAGAAGTGCAAATGCCTTTGCTGCCTTTGAAAAAAAAAGAGGCAAGGAGAAATCAAAGAAGTAATTTCTACTCTAATGCATCTCGACTTGAAAGCCTCTGCTGTCCCTATCAGCAGGGTAAACAATCCAGCATGGGTGGGAAAAGCTGGAGCACAGGCAGGGATCAGCAGATCAGAGGATAAAGGTGAAACTCTGATTTTGGGCCACGAGATTGACCCTTCCATCTGTCTGGAACTGGGCTTTGTGTGGAGGAATTCTTCCAGTGAACCAGGCAGGCTTGTACCAGTTCAGAGTGAATTTGTGCCTCCAAAGACATCCAGGCACAGCAGCAGTGAAGAGAGAGGAAAACACTAAAGGGAATTGGTCATTTAGGCTGTTCCCAAAACACATTCATGTACCTGTGTCCCCAGAGAGAAGAAAATCTCAGGTATCCTGTCACTGTACATGGATCTTTATCTCTGGGATGCAGTGTTCCCAGGTACTGCTTTGGGCAGGGGAAATGAATTTGAGATTTGAGGGAGGTTTTAGGTGTTTCACTGGCATTACAGGAGGGGTTCTGCTCTCAGAAGATGCAGCTTTGCCGCAGCTCCTCAGAAATACTGATTGAAGATGTTGGCTGTGTGTTGAGCCAGAACGAACACAAACCTTTCAGAAGTGGCTGAGAGGAACCAGCCCAAGGCAGGGTCTGGTCAGGGATTTCTTCTGTGTCCCCCGATCAGGTCTGACAGGGGTGGGGAGTGGTGCTGCTGCTGCCTCCTATTCCAGTGAACCATTCCCAGAATCGTGGAATGGTCAGGGCTGGAAGGCACCTTACAGGATGGTTTGTTGGGTCAAGCCTTGCACTGTGTCCTGCTCTTTTTGGGAGTCAGGACAGGTTTATTCCTGCTCTTTTCTGCAGGTTTCAGGCTACTGTGGTGGCCCAGCTCCTCACTCTGTGTGAGTCCCCTCTGCTCTCCCAGGGTGAGATGTGGCACTGCCTGCATGCTCCAGCCCTTCTTCTGCCTCTTGTCCAGGTGGAATTGAGGGAGAAGGAGACAATCAGCTCTGGTATCGTCCCTGTGCTGTTGTGTGACCCAGCAGGGCCTGGCAGCTGGCACTGGTGAAATCCCAAATGCACAGATTGGGATGGGGAGGATGCTGGGTTTTGTGTGGGCTGGGGAAGGGTGGCTGAGGAAGGAGCAGTCCCCAGGGACAGGCAGCAGCTGTGAATCCAGCTGTGCTCACAGCTGCTGGGAGCAGAGCCCAGGATGTGTCTGGGGGTCTGGGCTCCACACCCCTGCAGTGAGGAAGCCAAAACTTCATCCTTAGATTTTACTTTTCTCTGTTTCCTGGGACAAAGAAACCTGGTGGGAAGAACCCTGTGTGGTCTGTGGGGATGGTGAGGACGTTCACTGTTCACCTGACACCCTCTGACTTTGTGCTTTTGTCTTTTCTCTCGCCAGCCCAGAACTGCAGTCACACATTGCAGGGCCCAAACGGGACAATACAGAGCCCAGGCTTTCCCTATGGATACCCCAATTATGCAAACTGCACGTGGACAATCACTGCTGAGGAGCAGAACAGGATACAGCTTGTTTTCCAGTCCTTTGCATTAGAGGAAGATTTTGATGTATTATCCATCTACGATGGGCTGCCTCAGCAGGGGAATCTGAGAACGAGGTACAGTGTTCATTACAGTGATGTTTATAAACATGTTCCCCTTCCTGCCACTGGGATTAAATCTGGCCTTGGATGTTTATGCTGCAGTAAACGGGGAGTGTTTCCCCATGAGCAGTTCTTACAGTTGTTTTGATTTCTTATCTCTGATAAGGCTTGAAATGTTTCTCTGAATGCCTGACAGTAATGATTTATCAAGAGTCATCCTAGACATCCAGAGGAGTTAATTAGGAAATGGAGCAGGAGGGAAGCAGAGTTAATGTGCAGAGAGCTTCCCTCAGCCCAAACGAGACTCTGGGAGTGGGAGGATGGGCCATGGGGTTCAGTGACAGCTCTGCCAAAGGCTTTGTGGGTCTACCCCAAAATCTGGGTTATTCCTTAACTCTCAGTCCATCCAGCAGCTGGACAGGGGAATATTCCCTCACATCTGTTGCCTCTCCAGGGCTAAGAAGTGTTCAGTAATACAGCTGGGTAGGAAAACTCTGGATGCCTTCTCAAATGAGGCTTTCAGAGTTAAGGAGAAGTTCTGTGGGAGGCTGGTTTGGATGTGTGGCTGTGGCAGCAGGTGCTCCATGAGGTGTCAGACGTGTGAGCAGCTGTGATCTCAGCCCTCCAGGTGAAACCAGCCTGCTGACTGGGGACACGACTGGTGGTGCTGGTGGCAGCTCCAGCCTGACAGTAATGCATTCAAAAACTCAGGGAACAGTGGCAGCAGCATCCAGCCTCTGAATCCCTGGTGGGAGCTCTGGAGCCCTGCAAGTCAATTTTCCTTCCAAGCACTCGAGTTCAGGACAAATGCATTGACCTCAGTGTCTTGTCCAACCCGAGTGGAACATCTGAGCTGCACCCCGGTGGAAATCACACAAAAAAAATTTATGCAGATGATTTCAGTTATGCAAATAAATCATCTCTTCATCTCGCAACTGTGCTTGAGAATCACGTTAATTACGGGACCTCAGCGTTTAATCAGGAGGTTCAGTGCTTTGCTTTGGAAAGGTGGAAAATCAGGGGTAAAATTCAGCTCGGGAAAGCTTTGTGTAGTGAGAAGTTAAGGCTGCTCCGAGATACTCACAAGAATATTCTGGTTGTAAATAAAAGTAGCAGGAAGGGATCTCCCAAGGCTGAGCTTGGGCTCTGCCCTGAGCATTTGCAGCCCTGCACTGGGGGAAGGGGAGGAGACAGACAAGGTCCCCCCTCTGCATCCTTGGGGAAGTTCAGGGGCAGCTTGGGCAGGTGAGTGTGAGCTGGGGGGCAGAACCAGCAGCAGAAGGTGGCTGGGGATGTTTCCTATCAGATGAGGAGTTCAGGAAATGGTTCCAGGTTTAGGGCAGGAAAGCGAAATAAAGAGGGGGATTTCTAGAGGTCTGAAAGCACTTAGGGAGGGCTTAGCAAAGTGAAAGGTGAACTCCTGCATGGTGGGCATTTGCCTTCTTCCCTTGGACATTTCTGGATCAGTAACTTCAAGACCTGGAGTCAGCTCCTTTGGGCTGTTTCGTGTCTCACATCTTTGTTCACCAATTTCAGAGTTTGGGCAACGCTCTGAGGCACAGGGTGGCACTGTTGGGGTGTCCCCTGGTCCTTGTGGGTCCCTTCCGCCTCAGGAGATCCCAGATCTGATATTTTTGGTGCATCAATCTCACCTCATTAAACTCTAACTGTTGCCTAATATTGGGTTATTTTTTTTCCTTGTTTCTTCCTTTTTTTCTCTTTCCCATGGCCATCAATTTTGCTTTTTTTTTCCTGCCTGCTTCCCAAATGTTCTCGATTCATCACCGAGGCGCAGCCCTGAAGATGGATGGCCACGTGTCACTCATCAGAGCTCACCCAAAATGAGCTGTGAGCAAGGGGAAAGGAAGGCACAACAGATTTCTTTGCTTCTTCCCTTCTCAAACTTGTATTTTTGAGCATCCCTGTTGCATTTGAGGTCCCTCCCAACCCAGACCATTCCAGGATTCCTGGGAAGGGGTTAATGTTGTGTTCATCATGTGCTGGCAAACGCCCTCTTGTCTTGCAATTTAATGTGGTGTGAAGGTTCCCTAATAGAATAAGAGCAGCCCTAATCCAATGAGGCGTTTGCTAATAAACAGCTTTACTGGATATTAGGGAATTTGCGTTGCGTGTTTGTGATGAGGACGTGAATATTAAATGGGTTTCAGTGCCTTAATTTAGACATGCAGGGCTGTTGTCATCTCTCAGTGCCATGACTTTGCTTTGTTTGCTAAAATCAGAGCTGGTTTCCAAGTCTTTGCTATTTCAGCTTCTCTCGAATAATCGGGTTTTCAGAATCCTGGAATGGTTTGGGTTGGGAGGGAACTTAAATTCCATCACAATCCATCCTCTGCCATGGGTAGGGACACCTTCCACTATCCCAGGTTGCTCTAACCTGGCCTTGGACACTTCCAGGGATCCAGGGGCAGCCAGAGCTTCTGTGGGCACCCTTGTGCCAGGGTCTCCCCACCCTCACAGGGAAGGATTTTTTCCATGTATATAACCTAAACGTTCCCTTTTTCGGTTGGAACCCATTCCTCCTTGTCCACTAGAATTTTCCCAGCTCCTGGCTTCCAGCAGGGACCACTGTGGGGGAATTTTCTGCAAAACCTGACATCTGTGGTGGCTGCAGATTTTTCTCTTCCTCGATGAGGGACATCAGCATTTGGTTCCTGCCCGGGACTTGCCCTTCTCTTGGACTCATTACCCCACACCAGACTCTCCCAAATGCTCATCCTTCAAGTTCCCAGCCGCCCTGGGATCAGGGATTCACGTGGAGCTCTGCTCTGGCTGTGCAGTCATTCCAGAACATTCCTGGTTCCCATTGTGCCTCGTGATTGTGTCATTGTTCGGAGGTCGCTCCAATCAGGTTCCCTTCCTGATTGCCTTCCCACTGTGCTGGGCTCAGGAGCTCAGCGCAGACCTGACTACAATTTGAATACTTGGAGTTATTTATGGCTCTGAGATTGCTGTGGGATTTGGGAGACTCTCTGCACCTCTTTGTGTCAGACTCTTGTTCCATGACATAACTGGAGTGGGTACGACAGACCCACGTGGCTTCCCCGAGCTTTTTCATCTGCTGATAATTTGCAGGACGCTTTTAATGTGAGAATCTTAAATCAGTTGCAAATCCCCTGATTTGGAGCTTCGGGGCTTGCACTCAGATCCAGGGAAAACACATTTGCAGTCTCCCTGTGAGTCGCTCGTTGTAGCTCCCTAATTCTGTTTCCCCAGTGAGACCCGGTGAATTTACACTCCAAATGGAAGTGGTCAACTTAGAAAATCAGATTTTTTTTCATTCCAGAGATGTTTAAAACTATGTTGGGAAGCTCAGGGGACAGAATATGGGACGTTTCTACCGGGAAAGACTCCTCACTTGTAAATGTGCTGAGCAGTGCTGGGGTTTCTTAGGCTCTTCCAACCCTTGGGCTTCCCTTGCCGCCTGCTGTGGGCAGGGAATTGTGTCGTCCTCTGCTCTCTTCCCTGTTCAAACAAAATGTTTCAGTGATGCTGAGTTTATTTGCCTGAGAAAACGTTTGTTTGAGGCTGTGCATCCAGAGAAAAACAACTCCCAGAGCCGCGGCGGTGCCGCTCGTGTTTCCACAGGCGTCGCTCGGAGGTGTTTATTGACACAGCTGGGAGGAACCTGTCCTGAGGAGGATTTTGGAGAAATTGCCGTGGCTGCAGAGCCTGTGGGGTCTGGGGGAACGTTTGCAATGGGGTTCTGTGCAAAGCAGAGAAATCCTGCTGCTGGCACAGGGCCCTGCTTCTCCTGCAGCTCTCATCCCCCATCTCGCACTGTCTCCTGCTCAAGTTGCTTCCAGATCCTCATCCTTCTTCCCTGACAAGTGGCTGAAGAGTGAGGAGAAGGATTGCCATCAATCTGCTGTGTGAGCAGCTCAAAACCACGTCTCGGGCCGTATTTAATTGACTGAAAGTTTAAGTATTTTGTTTGAACTCCAAAACGATGTGATCCCGGTGATAAGAGCCGAGTTATCTCTGGGCTGACCTAATTACGACTACACCAGGAATTACCCCACCTTGCATGTTTCTCGTGATAACCTTTTAATTACTCTTTGAAAAGGCAGCCTGGGTGACTTGTACTTAATTACCAATCAAGAGCACAAAGCTTTTGATCTTAAAAACAGCAAAAAGGAGGAGGAGAGGAAGGGACAAAGGGAACCGGGGAGAGGAGAGAGTTCTCCCAGTGTTCCTTAAAAACAGCGAGAGGCAGGAGGAGAGGAAGGGACAAAGGGAGAGGAGAGAATTCCCCCAGTGTTCCTGTGGCTTGCAGAGCTGCAAATTCGGGGTGAAACAACATTCTGGGGTTCAGTCCTGGGAAAGAAATTCTTGGAAAAACAGCATTTGTCACCTGGGAATGCACAGAGCTTGTTAGGAGTTTATGTTGAGTCACCTCTGGTCCTGTGACATATTCCTTTGTCACTGCCTCATGTCTCCAAGGTGACTACAGTTCTTTTTGCTAAGGAGAAGGATAAATAAAGCAAAGGGCCAGCTAAATCCTTTGTCACCTTTGGTAAACATCCGAGTCCTACCTCCCTCTCCCCCTCAGCAGAGTCTTTTGTCACTTCCCATTAACTCCATGGGAAAAGAAACACAACAAAACCTCACTTAAATTTATGTTCTCTGCTTTATAGGATAAAATCCACTTTAATTTTTTTTTTTTTCTCCCTGGGAAGGGACGTGTTTGAGCTGCTCCAGCAGCTCCAGGACCCTTCAGCAGTGTCCCTGTTTTGTTGTGAGGAAGTGCTGAGTGTTTAAACTCCGTCTGCAGGATAATTGATGAAACTGGAGCTGAAAGTCTGGGAGAGGTAATGGAGTTAATGCAACTGCAGCAGGGCTCTGCAATTTCCAGAGGCTCGATTCAGTTTTTCCATATTTATTAGCAGAGGGTGCATCAGGAGGAGTGATGAAAGCAGCTGATTCAATCAGAGTGGGAGCTTTTTCCCTGGCACCGTGTGGAATGTTGTAGGCTTAGGAGGAGGCTTGGCAAGGATATTTTGGCAGCCTCTTCAGAGATGGGGATGGAGCAGTTTTGTCCTGGTTTAGGGGTTAAAGGAGCTGCTCTCACCTCTGCTCTCCCAGGTGTGAGATGAGACACACAGTGGGGGTGTCTTTAGGCATTGCTGTTACTCAAATAATATTTTCTTCCCCAAATTGTTTTTGTTTTCCCTCAAACTGCTGATTAACCACGTTTCTAGAGACTCTTCCAGCAAAGCCTGACAAGCCCCACCTCTGGAAGTGTCCGAGGGCAGCTTGGATGGGGCTTGGAGCAACCTGGGATAGTGGAAGGTTTCCATGGCAGGGGGTGGGACTGGATAAAATTAGAGGTCCTGGGATTTTACACCTCTTGCTTTAAATTAAGGTATGTGAAGTGGATTAAGTGTAGAAAGATTTTCTGTAATTGGGTAGCATCTACTGGATTTTAATTAAGACTCTGTCCTGGAACAGCTTTTGATGGATCTGTGAGCCCTGGCTGCCATTGGTGAGTGAGGCAGGAGTTTTTTAGGGTGAATTTAAGTAGTGCATGAAAATTCTGAGGAGGATCATGGTGTCCTTCATCTTCCACTTCTGTGTTGGTGCAATTCTCTAAAGCCTCCTGTCCCTCTGGCTGGGAGCTGTGGAGGGAAGGGAGGGGCAGTACCATGAGGCTGATGCCTTAAATGGCTCCCTGGAAACAGAGACCAGGCAGGAATAAAGGAATAAAGGAGGGATTTACTGGAAAGGCCTTCAGAGGTCACACTCTGGGCTCCAGAGGCTCCTGCCTCAGTGCATCCCAAAATGGACAATGACAGCTCCCGAGTTCTTCCCACTTTGATATCAGCATCAATTGCCCAAGCAGAAGCCAGGCAAGGATGGAATTTGCCCAAGCTTGCCCCCCTTTCTCTCCCCAAGATGGAGGTTTGCAGTTGTTGGGCCCAGGAGGGTCTGGGTGTCCTTGGAGAGCGAGCTGGAGAGGCTTTGTTATGTCAGTGTGAGCATGAGAGAACAGCACTGAACGAGCTCCAGGGAACTGCAGAGTTACACTGGGCACTGCAGGGCTGGGAACAGAGAAAAGTTAAACCCTAAGGCATCATTGTACCTCCTTTAGGACAGGGCTGGGGTGTCTCCTGGCCTGGCTGAGGCAGCAGCAGGAGCTCATGGGACTCTGCTGGTGACCCCTCACAGCAAAACGCACAAAACTTCCCCTCTTGGCCTCTCCTTGGGGTTCTCCTGCTCTGTGTGACAGATCCCAGCTCATTCCCAGAGCCCAGCACTGTGTGCTCCTCTCCAGACCCCCCTGCTGATGGTTGCTTTTCCTTCAGGGGAGCTGTTCAGGTGAGCCCAACCCTTGCAGACACCGGGAGATGTGAGGGCTGGATGTGAGCACTGCAAACCCTGCCCAGGGCTCCGGGTAAATCAGACCTCTCAGGGATCTCAGAGCTCACTCCTCCTTATCACGAGAAACACAACTGGTGCTGTGCTAGGAAATGTTCTCTGGAGTTCTGTAGCTGGTTTATCATCTCTTTATGCCTCTGTGCAAGGGCTCTGTAAAGTGACACGGCCACAGCCACCTCGAGTCATTCATTTCAGACACAGCTGCCTTCATTCCTGAGCGGGAATGACAATTCCAGCACCAGTGGGGAGTTTTTTGGGAATCAGAGGGAGTGAGATGAGATTTTTTTAGCAGTGGAGGGAAGGAAATTGAACCAATCCATGGCCCTGGCTTGGTGCTTCTCATTTTTAGATTGCTCTGGGAGGGAGCAGGGCTGGGGTGAGGAGGGCGAGGGCAGCACAGGGAGGTTTTGGTTGTTGCCTCATTGTTCCCCAGGTGCTCTGTGGTGAGGAGGTGGCTCCAGTCTGGCCCTGCTGCTGTAAAAACCTATCCCTAAAGTGTCAGGACTTAACATGGAACCAGATCTTCAAAAATAATTTCCCTTTTAATCAAGAGATCCTTGCCGTCAGTGAGCAGGAAGGTGGCACTTCCCTCTGTGGGCTTCGGTGCCCACAGGGTGGGGTGGGCAGTGCAGCAGTGGGTGTGGGGGAATTTTTGAGCACTGGGATGTGCTGGGAGCCCCTCCAGGAGCAGGGATCAGTCCTGCCCGGAGCCCAGGAGCTGCTCTGCTCCCTGGACAAATCCCTTATCAGCTTTCCCAGCTGTAAAATGTCATAATCCCAGAATCACAGAAAGCTGCTGGCCTAAGAACTTCTCCATCCTGCCTTTCTCGTGTTTCAGGCTGTTTCAGGCATTTGTGTCTGTTCTTCAGGCCACGGGACACTGGATTTCTGCACTGGAGGGCTGCTGTGAGCCCTGGGTATTCCCAACACCTCCACTGTGGCAACACTTGCTTGTTGTTCCCCACTTGCCCTGTGTTTAGCAATAAACAAACGTGGTGTGATTTCCAGGGGGTTCCAAGAACTTCTTTTTCCCATTTACTCGATTTCACACCCCTGGTGACTTTTTTTTCTTTTTTTTTTTTTTTTGGTGAAGAAAGACAGAAATAACCCAAATCTGCCAAGTTCTGAATTGAAGCCTCTGAGCTGCACTTGGGTTCTATCCAAACTTCTCTTTGTTTACTCGGAATGTCAGCTCGGATTTGCCAGGGGGGTGACTGAGATTTGATGAACTTTTCTGTGAATTTGTGTTTTTTCTTCTTCTTGGTTTGTCACAACAAGGCTGAGAATAGAGGTGCCAGAGTTGGATTTCATGGAATCGTGGAAGGGTTTGGGTGGGAAGGGACCTTAAGGCTTATCCAGTTCCACCCCCATGGGCAGGGACACCTTCCCCTATCCCAGCTCCTTCCTGTGCCGAGACCTTGGGGCTGGAGGCAGCTCTGCAGGGCAGAGAGGACAAAATCCCACTGCAACCCCAGGAAATCTTGGGAAAATGAGCGTGGAAGGGACATGAGAAAAATAATAAATCACATCCAACTCCATGGTCTTCCCACTCCATTGCATTGCATGGAAAATCAAATTTATTGAAATTTGATGCTCAGTACCTGTCCCCAGCCTGAGCCATGAAGGCCTCATATATCTGAGCTGGCTGTGCTGGCTCTGGGCTCTATAAATAACACTTTTCTAGCGGGAATTGACCCAAACCCTGCTTTAAACGAGCGGAGAAATCCATCCAGGCCGGGATTTATGAGCTCTGTCACTGTCCCCCGAGCCTGTGTTGGTTAATGAAGCTTTGTCAGTGTCAGAGGTAAGCAAAGGGCTCCTGGGCCTTGATGGATTGTGCTTGGCTTGGGCAAGGGAGGGAAGTGCAGTTGATTCCTGAGACTGAGAACCATGCTGGATAAAATTCCTGGGAAAGTTGTGGGTGTTTATGGCACTGGGAGAGGTTAAGGAACAGGAAAACCTGGGGAGTTTTGTTGCTTGTTGCTGTCGTGGTAGGAAAAATAAAAGGTAGTGAATGTCAGAGCCAATGGATTGGGTTAGTTTGGAATCAATTCTCCAGCAGCTGGGATGGGATAAAATGGGCTGGGGAAATAGGAGAAGACCCAAGGAGTTGCTGGTGCTGGGAACTCTCCTGTGCAGGTGTTTGCTCCATGCCTGACTCCCAAATAAAAGCAGTTGGGTTCTGAGCACAAACCCCTGGGCCAGGTTGGGTAAATCCGAGTGGGAACTGCTGCTGTTCTTGTGTCACTGCAGGATCCTTTTAAGCTGGTTGAGAGTTGGATTTTTTTTTTTGGTCCAGAGCATCATTTCAGCCTTGCAGGGATCCAAATGAAAGGACAACTGTCTCAGTGACACCAGCGAGCTGTGCCTGGCGGACAGAGCTGCCTTTTAAGTGTCTGCAGCGTTTGGGAGCTGGGAGTGCTCTCAGATCATGCTCTGCTTGTTTTATTGATGATTAATGAGAGCGTTCATGTTAATGTGCTCTGAAAAAAGGCTGACATCTCACTGTAATTGCGTTTTTCTGTAATAAATACAGGGAAAATCTAACAGAGCCGCTGAGGGAAGAAATTCTGCCCCAGCCGAGCCTGAGGAAATGCCAGAGAGAGTGAGCTGGCTCCTCAGGTGTGGCTTTTATCCACAGCCACTGGAAACAGGGAAAGAGGGAAAGACAAGGGATGAGGTGTGTGAGAGAGGCTGAGGCAGCAGCACCTGAGGTACAACCAGAGGGGATCAGCCAGGGCTGGGAGGAGGAGGAGGGAGATGCTGGAGCACAGCACAGGGGTGGCACTGAGAACCCAGGGCACCCAGCGAGGGGACAGACACAGCCCTGCCAGCCCCTGCAGGTACCACAGCCCTGCTGCCCAGGGCTCTGCCAGCTCTGCAAAGTCCTAAAGCTTCCCTTGGGACCTGCCCCAGCATTTGGAGATCTTAAACCCCATCAGGATGGGAGACGATTTGTAAAGCTGAGGCATTCCTAGGAATGAAAAGGTATTTTCTTTCCCCATAGATGCTTTCCCCAGCAGTGACTGTGTCTTTACAGAAAATAATCCTGCCTCCTGTGCCGGGGTCTGGGATGGATCCCTGCAGGGAAATTCCTGATCTCTTGCGTTTGTTCTTTTATTCTTGGTGTCTGTTCCACGGAGCAGCCTTGGGGAGGACATCTGGGAGTGACCCCAGCTCGTGGCTGTTCCCGGCATCCCCTGAAAATCTAAATTCCAAACATGCATCCATCTGCATATCCCCAGGGAGGAGATTCCGAGCAGCTGGGCTGCAACACTCCCACATCCCTCAGGACACCGAGGAAGTTGGAAATGCTGATTAATGTCACTTTGCTCGTGACCACTTTCCAGAGGGAGCACCTGGCCCCTCTCCCTGGCTCTGCTGTTCCCACCTTGCCCTGAGCACCTGCCCCAGCTGGACACGGCACGTGAGCCTGGATCAGAGGCTCTTGGAAGTCATGGGGCTCTTTCTGTTGGCCCCAGGTGGTGATGGATGAGTTGAATCCTTCATGAATTCACCTATGAAGCAGTTCCAGCTTGGCTTTGCCCTATTTTCTGGGAGCAGTGGGGAGAGGACTGCTCATTCCAGACTTTTCCAAAGGGCAGCTCTCCCCCCTGAGCTGCTGTTTTCTAAACACACAGTGACAGAATCACAGGTTGGGAGTGGTTGGAGGGGACCATCAGGAGCTGGACCTGGAGGATTCTTGTGGATGACTCCAACCCTCAATATTCTGTGACCACAGAGGCTCATCTGGTGTCACCTCCCTGCCCCAGCAGAGCCCAGGGCACAGCAATGTGTCCAGAGGGCTCTGGAATATCCCCAGGGAGGAGATTCCGTGGCCTCTCTGGGCTCTGCTCAGGGCTGGGCACTGCCCAGGGCAGAAGTTGTGCCACCTGTGCAGGGGGAATGGCTGGGCTCAGTTCCTGCTCATTCCTCTGGTGCTGTTTCTGGGCCCTGGAGCAGAGCCTTGCTCTGACCCTACCTGCACCGAGGGACCCCCAGAGACAGCCAAGGACAGCCAGGGACATCCAGGGACCCCCAGGGACACCCAGGGACCCCCAGGGCTCAGGGCCCCTCTCAGCTCAGGCTCCTCTCAAGGCTGAGCAGCCCCAGCTCCCTCAGCCTGTCCTGGGCAGGGAGATGCTCCAGGCCCTTCCTCATCTCCACAGCCTCCAAGAGCTCCTTGTCCCTGCTGTCCCGAGGATCCCAGAATGGACAAACACTCCAGATGTGCCTGCCAGGGCTGGGCAGAGGGGCTGAGATCCCTCAGACCTGAGAGAAAAGGATCATTTTCCTGGGGTGGTGCAGGGGTGCCAGGCTGGCACTCGGAACGATGCCATTTACCCTGCACACAGCAAGGAGAGTGCCTCGTTTGGTGGGAAATTTTCCCTAATAGGAGCCTTTAAATGACAGGCAGGAAAAGCTCACCGAGCTATGGGGTGGTGTAATTTAATGCTGGGTTAAATGATACAATCCAGTGCATTTTCATTAGATGTTCTGAGACACTTCTCCAGCATTTATGCTTTAAAGGCTGCTGGATTGCCAGCTGCAATAACTGTTTTGATTGCAGCCTGAGCCGATGGTGGGCATCCTACCAGAAAAATAATGGGCTGGGCTTTAATTATGGCACCTGCACTCCCAAAGGGGTGCCTGCGTCACCGGGAGCGGGATGGTGGTGCTGCTTCCAGAGGGGTGGGATAATGTGCAACAGATGGAGCTGAGGGTGTTTGGAGCAGGCCTGGGGTGTCCTGGCTGGCTCTTGGGGTTTGGGGGGAAAGAAACGTTCAGGTGAGGCTTGAAGCTGCTGAGCAGAGCAGTTGGGGGGGCTCTGGCAGGGGCTCAGCTCCTCTCAGGGGTGGATTGGGGAGTTTTCCTTTGGTGGTGTCACTCAGGGGAGGCAGGAGGGATCCACTGAGGGGCTGGAGAGTGTCCAGAGAAGGGAACAAAGCTGGGGAACTCCTGAGGGAGCTGGGAAAGGGGCTCAGGCTGGAAAAAAGGAGGCTCAGGGGGGACCTTGTGGCTCTGCACAACTCCCTGACAGGAGGGGACAGCCGGGGGGGTCAGGCTCTGCTCCCAGGGAACAGGGACAGGAGGAGAGGGAATGTTTTCCAGTTGAACCAGGAGAGGTTTAAATTGGATGATAGGGAAAATTTCTCCATGGAAAGGGCAGTCAGGCATGGGAAGGGACTGCCCAGGGAGGTTTGGAGTCCCCACCCCTGACGTGGGGGACTCAGTGCTCTGTGCTGGGGACAAGGTGGGGATGAGGCACAGCTTGGACTCCATGGTCCTGGAGGGCTTTTCCAACCTCAGTGATCCTGGGATTGTGTCCCATCTGGATCCAGGCTGAGCCCCGTGGCAGGTGGGGGTTCTCACCTGTTGGAAGGTGCTTTTCACTGCCATCAGCTCTCCCAAACCTGTCCCAAGGCAGATTCTTCTGTCCTGCTGCAAACTGGGAGCCAAACCAGGAACGTTCGCAGGGTCTGTGGCACACCTGGAGCAGAGCACGAGGGATGCAAACGGAGCAGAGGCTTTCTGTGTTGATTTGTTTGGATATATTGATTTTTTGCAAGGGCAAGCTTATCAAGTGGCATTTCTGGCGCTGGTTTCGTTTGGTTCCTCGCAGCAGGAGCAGAATTAAGCCAATGAAAAACACATTGCAAATCTCACACAATCAGTGCTGGCTCCAAGCACGTTAAGGGGATAATCACTCAATAATCCATTTGGCCAGAGGTACAGAAGGAATGGAATATGATTATTCCTGCTGTTATTGCTGCCCTCACCTTCATAAAAACAAGGAATGGAGTTCGCTGCTTTTTTGCCTCGTTAGTGTGTGTTTTTTGTGATTGCTGCCCTGAAGATCAGAGATGGCAGAATTGCTGGTGGGTGGGGAGTGATGCCATGGTCTGTCTGCCATTCCTGTGGTTTAAGTTCCTCTGGGATGCAGATTCAGGGAGGAAAGCAGAACAGTTAGCAGGCAGGGATGCCTGTCAATCCTGGCCATCCTGGGGCTTTGGAAAGCAGAGCTGAGGTTTTGAACATGGACTCTGGTAAATGATTGTTTCCTCAAGGGGACGCTGCCTGGGCTCTCACTTGGACAAGACAAGGACATCATAGAAGAAAAAAAATTCAGTTGTGTGCGTTGGCTGGAGGCTTAAGAGGAGAAGTGGCTTTTATGGTGACTTCAGTAGGAACAGGAGCAATTCCAGCTCGTTCCTAGTGCAGGGTTCACTGCAGGAGCAGCCAGCGAGGGCTGCGGGGCCGAGCGTGGGAGGTGCTGTATGGATATTTTCCTGATTGAAGTGGGATTTTCAGCTTCCTCCTGACTGAGTTTAGTCTTAGCACCTCCAGTGGAGCCACGTTTGATGTTGTGTGGGCAGAGAGGTGGTGGGGAGCAGGGTTTGGTGCCCTTTGGTGCTGCCAGGCAGCCTGTCCTGGGGATGCTGGGGACACACGAGGGAACCCCTGAGGAGCAGTGCCTGCAGAGCTGCTCGGGTTTATTCCTTTCTAGAGGTTCAGGAAGCCCAGAGGTTCCCCTGGAAATTGTCTCTTCAGTCAGCGTGGGCTCTGTGGAAAGCCTGAGAACAAAGTCAGTGACAATTTCATGCCCTCATGCACAAGCACTTCTCTTTTAAAGCCCTGTAAGTAGAAAACACCAATTGTGTTGGAATAGATGCTGCAGGGCAGTGTTGTTTCGGGTAACACTTAATTCCTGTGACTCCTTGGGGACAGCAGCTCTTCCTTACAGGTAAAGGACATGTTCATGTTGCCCTGAATTAAAAGCAACATCTGCAGAGTGAGATCCTCTTAGCGCAGGGACTGTGAGCAGAATGCACGATGCCAAAAGCTCAATTCAGAGGGAGCAGATCCACTCTGGGTAATAAAAAGCCCAGGCTGCATTCCCAGATTCCTGGGTGATGGTATGGGGTGGTCAGGGGAAGATAAATCAGCAGGTTCTGCTTTTATTAAAGCTGGTCCAGGCATTTCCTGGATTTTTTTCAGTGCGTGGATGTTTCAGCAGGCTGTTCTAATTAAACGGCCAAATTCATTAATAAAAACAATGACACTTTTACTCAGCACAGTAAGAACTGAATCCTTATGGATCCTGGAAGCTTTTCTTGTTAACAAACAGGAGCAATTGTCCTTCCAGCTTGTCCAGACACTGGATTTTGTGCCGAGGGCTGGTCAGTGCCACTGTGCTGACATTAAGACTTTAAATCATGGGCTGGCAACTCTGTGAGCTCTGCCAATAACTGGAAATTTTGCTTCAATAAAGTTCTGAGGCAGAGCCCGTCAGCTCTCATCAGTCAGAGCTCAATGTGTGTGAAATAATGTTTAGGTTTGCTAAGTGAGAGCCAGAGAGAAGAGGAGAGAAGTTCCCTCGCTGTCTGTGGGGATGACTTTAAGGAGGAATTGCTGGGGCCAGGTACTCACAGAAATTCAGATGGTGCCCCCCAAATTTGGTTTTGTTCTGTGGGTGCCTTTTTTTTCCATGTGAGGAGAGTAAGTACCCTGAATTAAATAATATTTACAGGTATTTCTTAAAGGGTCAGAGAGCTTTGTATCACAGGTGATCCTTTGCCCCCTGGCACAAAGTCTGGCTGCTCTCTGTGGGATAAACCTCAGAGTGTGTTGTAAGAAGCTTTAAATTCTCTTTTTTGCTGTTTATCTTGTACTGCTCCTGCCCTCGTGATCCCTTGAGCACTCTTGATCCCGAATGATACCGAATTCCTTCAGCTGTGCTGCTCCCATGGTTTATAAAGGTCTGGGTTTAGGGCACCTCAGGGATCGCTCCTGGATTTTGGGTAGTGGCAGGCAAGAGTCCAGCATGGGATTGCTTCAAAGCAAATGTTCTGTCTGGAAATCTGACCAGGAATCGCCTTGGCCAAGTGTGAGGAGAAGGTTGGGAAGTGTCAAAGCTGTAATTGTGGGGGATGTGCTTCAGCTGGTCTGGGGATGGGTCAGCAGCAGGGATTTAGAGATTGGGACTAATGCAAATCAGTAATAGACAAGCTTTTATAATAAAATCAGTTGTCATTTAGCCCTGAGTCCATGAGGGGAGGCGTGGGAGGACAAGACACGAGACCTGGCAGTTTCTGGATTCGTCCAATTTTATTTTTTTCTCTTCACTCTGATTTGTGTCCATCATGCCTTAGGTTTTATCTTTTCTCTGTTCCCAGCCCTGCAGTGCCCAGTGGAACTCTGCAGCTCCCTGGAGCTCGTTCAGTGCTGTTCTCTCATGCTCACACTGACATAACAAAGCCTCTCCAGCTCGCTCTCCAAGGACACTCAGTTTTTGTTTAATGCAGTTTGTAAAAGCTTCAGTCACTTGCTCATATTTCTACTTCCAAGGTTCTCCGAATATTTTAAGCATCAGTGAACAATGCCTTGGGCACACTCAGCACCCCAAAATCTCTCTCCTGTGGTGTGGATGGGATGGGTTCTGCTCCAGCATCCCAAGGCCAGCTTTGGTGATGCCAGAATGATTTTTTGCTTTTTTTTTTAATACCCCTCTTACATATTCTTTTATAGTTTGATGTATTCTCAGTGCTTTTAGCCCACATTTTTGTGATTTCCCAAGGCTGATAACTCAGCTCAGCCCCACGGCACCGTTAAACCAGGAGAGCAAACATCCTGGGAGCCCCAGACACCAAGGGCCTCTCCAGAACACATTTTGGAACCTCAGACAGGCCCAGCCAGGGGGAAGGTTCCTCACAACGAGGGCTTCACTCCAGCCTCTCACTGGGGAATCTTTGATAAATATGCTAATTAGCAAGGCCTATAATTGTGTGTATTTCAGTGTGGGGTGGGTGTGTGCATTTTCAGGGCATTCCACCTGGACCAAGTGCTGAGTGTGGGGTTTGTCCTGGACTCAGTGCTGAGTGTGACCTCGCTGTGGGATTTTTCCCGGGCTCAGTGCTGAGTGTGACCTCCCTGTGGGGTTTGTCCTGAGCTCAGTGCTGAGTGTGGCCTCGCTGTGGGGTTTGTCCAGGCTCAGTGCTGAGTGTGACCTCCCTGTGGGGTTTGTCCTGAGCTCAGTGGTCAGTATGACCTCCCTGTGGGGTTTTGCAGGGCTCAGTGCTGAGTGTGACCTCCCTGTGGGGTTTGTCCAGGCTCAGTGCTGAGTGTGACCTCCCTGTGGGATTTTTCCCAGGCTCAGTGCTGAGTGTGACCTTGCTGTGGGTTTTTTCCAGGCTGACAGGATTCCAGCTGCCTGCTCCCATCGTCAGCACCGGCCTCGTGCTGTCCCTGTGGCTCGTCAGCGACTACGCCGTGAGTGCCCAAGGCTTCCAGGCCAGCTACGAGGGTGAGTGCAGGAGGGGCTGGAATTGCACCTGAATTCGGCTGGGGGGTGGGAAATGAGCTGCAGGGTCTCTACCAGGATTTAGACATCTGTGCCTCATTGTTGTGTAATTTAATCTGGGTTTTTTTCAGAATTTAAATTCCTGGTTCCTTCCAGCGTGGGTTTTTTTTTCATCTCAGCCATCCTTTAAACTGTACTCTGAGTGAATTCCCTGGAATGTCTGGGAAGGGTGGCTAATGTGGGGATTTCCAGGAGTGGAATGTGGGATTTCCAGGAGCAGTGTCCATGTAGGCACCGAGATGTTTGAATTACTGCACTTTTCCTTTCATTCCCTTTACACATTTGTTATTTTGCTTTTCCCTGCCTCCCCAAGTCCTGAATTCACCCCTGTGTTTACTGCCATAAACGATGCCCAGTGCTTGTGGGGTGAAGGGTTGTGTGTGAAGGCTCCAAACCCTTGGATGCTCGGGGGCAGCAGAAGCCTCAGATATCTGGGAAAAGCTGTTTAATAGTGGAAGTCAGGTCATGATGTTCCATGGTGCTGCTGGGGGAATGACAAATTAACCGTGTTAAAATTCAACCTACACCGCTGTTGATTACTGAACCTAAAATGCCGTTCAGCTCCCCATAAATGTTTTTTTTTTGGAGTCCTTAAAATTATCATTAAGGCCGAGAACTCCTCGGTAATGAGTCCAGCTGGCCAATTACCCCAGACAGCAGCCTCGGAAATGCCTTCACTGACACCGTGCTGGAGCCTCTCAGCATTTCGTGCTCTTGACAATTAAATTCTGTTTAAAACCCTCTAATTTCTGATGAGATCCTCTACTCTGCCTCGGGGCACCAAGGCACTGGGATGGGTTTGTGGTGCTGGAGTGATTTGGGCTCAGTGGGGCAGCAGTGGGATCAGCAGTGGGGCAGAGCTTGCCCCAGGATCATCCCACTCAGAGGTCAGAGAGCAGCTCTGGGTATTTCCAGGAGTGGAGCTCCCTGGGGAGGCTGTGGGGGCTGGCAGGACAGGTGAGGATGTTGGTACAGGTGAGGGTGCTGGGACAGGTGAGGATGTTGGGATAGGTGAGGATGTTGGACAGGTGAGGGCTTTGGAATAGGTGAGGATTTTGACACAGGTGAGGATGTTGGACAGGTGAGGATTTTGATACAGGTGAGGATTGTGGCACAGGTGAGGATGTCAGGAGATGTGAGCTCAGCACCTGTTGGGAGGAAAGACGAATCCATTTGCAAAACCTCTGCTTTTTTTCCCCAAATTATTGCAGTTTTTCTCAGATTTGCCCATTTGCAAACCCTCTGCTGGAACATCTGCCAGTCCCTGTGTGAGACCACGTCACTCCCAAATCCTGGGACAGAGGACACGCAGCTGCTTTTGCACTTTCTTGACATTTCGAGTTCATTTTTTGGCATTTACACACAGCTCCTTGTACACTTTGTAATGGTTTTTTATTACCTTGATGCCACAGGAAATCTTGTACAAAGGCTCACGCCAGGGCTGCCCTTTAGTCACACGCATTTGAAATGATCTGGAGTTTATTTGACTGGTGATTAGGAGGCTTTCAAGGCTGTAACAGAGGGGGAAAATAAATGTATTTAAAACTTAACCTGAGCCAGAGTGACACAGAGAGCGTTGGCGTAAATCAGAGCTTTATTTTGAGGGCGGGAGAGGAGTTTGCTGCTGAAAGTGCCAACCTGAGCCTGCCCTGAAGCAAAATATTCACGGTTTGGGTGTTAACTGCGGCTGAGGGAGGTGATAAATATGGTTTGGATGCACGGCAGGGCTGCTGCTGGAATGCTGCTGTTCCTTGGGAATCAGTGACTCAGGTGATGCCTTGCTGTGGTCTTAAAACCAAAACATGGTTTATGGGGAAAAGGGGTTTTTACCTCGGGATTTATTTCAGGATCCTGGGGTGCAGCACTTGGTCCAGGTGGAATGCCCTGAAAATGCATGGACACCATCACACCCAAATACACACAATTATAGGCCTTGCTAATTAGCATAATTATCAAAGATCCCCCAGTGAGAGGCTGGAGTGAAGCCCTCGTTGTGAGGAACCTTCCCCCTGGCTGGGCCTGTCTGAGGTTCCAAAATGTGTTCTGGAGAGGCCCTTGGTGTCTGGGGCTCCCAGGATGTTTGCTCTCCTGGTTTAACGGTGCCGTGGGGCTGAGCTGAGTTATCAGCCTTGGGAAGTCACAGTGTGTGGGCTAAAAGCACTGAGAATCCATCAAACTGTATAAAAGGGTGTGTGAGAGGGGCGTAAAAGAAAAAGCAAAGAAAAAATCATTCTGGCATCACAGGGAAGAGCCTGTGACGTGATAATTCCCACGGAAGGGCAGAACAACGCCTCAGAGTCCGGCAGCAAATGGCTCCGTTCTGATCTGCTATCAAAGCCTCCTCGCTGCTCTCCTCCTCCCTCCTCGCTGCACCAAAAGAAACAGAATTTTTAAAATCGGAACAAAAGCTCTCAGGAAGTTTTTTAAAGAGAGGGCAGGAAGAAAGTGCAGTTGGAGGCATCAAAGCGACACAAACTCGTTGTGCTTACAGGGACATCTGCTCGGCCCTGACCCTCTGGGAGATGCTGAGGTTGGCATTACCTCAGTGAACATTTTCCTGCTTTATCTGGGGAGATGAGGCCTGCACGATGAGGTCCTGTGATACCACCTGAAAACAGAGGCTAGACAAGAATAAAAGAATAAAAGGAGGTGTTTATTGAAGGGCCTTCAAAGGCACACCCTGGGCAGGCCAAAGGCTCCACCCAAGATGGACGCTGGGTCATGAGTTCTTCACTCTTTTATAAGTTTGCTCCATTTGCATAACAGGATTAATTCTCCAATTATAACTTCAGTTAATGATGTAATTTCCCCAAGTTTGCCTCTCCTCTTCAGAGGCTTTTAGGTTACACATTTTGGGACAATCTGGGTGTCCTTGGAGAGCAAACCTAGAGAGGTTTGTTATGTCTGACCAGCAGGAGAGAGCAGCAGCTCAGAGAACTTCAGAGTTACACAGCAGGCAGGACAGGAGCTGAAAAATAGAGAAGTTAAAACACAAAGCATCACTCTGAGCAGCAGCATCTGGATGGGGACACAGCCACATCCTGGCATTCCTGAGATGTGTGCTTGGCATTCCCAATGTGTGCTGGGCATTCCTGGTGAGGAATGAGCATGAGAGAACAGCAGTTAAGGAGCTCCAGGGAACTGCAGAGTTACACTGAGCACTGTAAGGATTGGAAAAACATAAAAATTAAACTCTAAGGCATCACTGCAGAGCTCTGGGACGAAGGCAGCAGAGGTTTGGTGGCTCTCTCCCCAGATGTGGCACAGCTGGTTCCACACCTCACCCTGCAGGGTTTGCAGCCTCCTGGTGGACTCAAGGTGTTCCTTGTCTCGGGAATTTGTGCTCCTGGGTGCACACAGAGCAATCAGGAGCTGCTGTGTGGCTTCAAAATCTGGGAGTGGTCCCCCCCAAAATGCCATTTTGGGGAGAGGAGACAGGCTTAGATCAGCACAAATCACTGGATTTAGTGGTTGGTCTGGAAAAAGAAACGAGGGCAACCATGGCAGGGCCACTGGGAGTGAAAAACTGTCAGCTTTTTCTTGGGGAATTGGGAGAACAGAGAGAATTTCATTTCCATTTCAATAAGATTCTTTGATCTGAAGGTAATTTTTTTACTTAGGAGCTTCTTCTAGGAACCAGGCAGTTCAGGGAGCTCCATTTCAGCACGTCTCATTTAGAAAATATTGAAATTAAGTGCTTTCATGCTTTTAGCATCCCTAAATTTGTTTTCTTTCCCCATTAACTGTCCCTTGAATTCAACATGATTTCCTAATTAGCCCCGTTCACCCTCAGGCTGGGGGATTTTTCCTTCTTTTCTCACTAAAAGATTCTTCTCCCAACTCCAACCCAGCTGTGGAGTCCTGAATTTCCTTTCAGCTGCAGAATTTTGGAGACAGCTATAAATAATCCCAGTTAAATTTGACTGGGATGTGAATCCTGACAGCCTCATCTGGTGAAAAATCTTCCTAAAAATGTACAAATGCTCATTTCTTGCTTGCCCTGGAAGATGTGTGAGGCTGGGCTGCAAAGGGAATTAATTCCTCTCCCTCCCACCTGAGGAATTCCCTCGAAATAAATTGGGCAAGTCTGGGACAACAAAAGGAAAAGTGATGGAAATTGCACAGGAATAATAAATAAAGCAGGGCGTGGAGAGCAGGTGGTTTATTTGTTCACTAATGAAGGGATAAAAGAAGATTAAATTATTCAGCTAAATTCAGTTATTATTAAATCATCACCTCTGGGTGCTGTGTTAGACCAGAGGGTGACAAATAAAAAGAGTTTTAAGGGAAAATAAAATCAAGGAATTGTTTGGGTCGGAAAAGACTTCCCAAATCCAGCCTTGGATGAATCCTCACCTCCTCAAGCAGAGCATGAGGCTGGATTTTCATTTACATCCTTGTCAGGACACAATTTATAAATCTGTCTGTAAAAGAGGGATATAAATAAATATATTAAGAAGGGACATAAATATTATATATGNAACTATGGAATTTAGGATTTTAATTTTAGGGTGGGATTTTTTGTGGTGGTCTGGATATTTTTCCCTAAAAAGTAAAGTTCAACCCAAACCCCCTGGAGGCACCCAGGGCCCTTTGTTAAAGGGATACAAAGGGATATAAATACAAAGAAATTGAAAACACTAAGTAAATATATATAAATATGAATATAAAATACATATATATATATAAATATATAAATATGAATATAAAATACACATATTTAAGTAAAATATTAAAGTAGAGGGATGCAATAACATTGAGTGCTATTTTTTTGGGAACCCTCCTCTGTGGAACTTCGAGTTTTCATTTTAAGGTGGGATTTTTGGTGGTGGTCTGGATTTTTCCCCCTTCCAAAAGCCAAGTTCAGTGGCAATTCCTGGAGGCACCCAGGGCCCTTTTTTAAAGGGATACAAAGGGATGTAAATACATATCAATATAAAGCAATAAATGACTATTTCAAACATATATGAATATAAAATACGCATATTTACTTAAAATATAAGAGAAGAGGGCTGTGTAAAATCAGAGAAATGCAATAATGCCGGATGCTATTTTTTCAGGAATTCTCCCTCTTTGTAACTTCGAGTTTTAATTTTAGGGTGGGAATTTTTTTTTGTCTTGGGTCTTTTATTTTTTTAATTTTTGTTTTTAGGGTGGGTCTTGTTTTGTTTTGGGTTTTTTTTTTCCCCAAAAAAGCCAAGTTCAGTGGATAAACTAATGGATCCCTGAGGAATTCCCGGGGGTGAAGCTTTCCCTTCCCCAGACGTCTCCTTGGATCGCAGCTGCACCAAATCCTCTCGGCAGACACGCAGGGGCTGATTGAAAAGGAGCAATTAGGGCTGCACCAACACCGCTCATTTTCGGGAATTAGAGGCGTTTTCAGTCCCGAGGGAAACAGCCCCGAGGAAATGGAGCTGTTTGGGATAAATACTCACTCGTTCTTCCCAGGCTCTTCGCAAGAGTTGTGCAAACAGATGGAGAAAATACAATTAAACTTCGCTTCTCGACCCTCTCAGAGCGTTCCTGGCTCGGGGTTTGTGGGGATGCTGCTTGTGAAAAACGAGGTTCACTCTTAGTAAAATTTGAAAAGGTTTAATAAGGGGTTTAATAAAAAGGACAATAGGAGACAGAAATAAAGCAAAGNCTGACCACATCCTTTGGTCATCCTGTGTTCCACTTCTGATCAATAAATTCTTCCTTCCAGAGTCTCAGGCCTGTCCTTGTTACCTTCAACCAGGTACAAGGGGACCTTCCTTGCTTATCTTTGCTATCCTGAGTTAACTACATAAAAAAAGCATTCTACATATCATGATATAATCCTAAGAAATCACACTACTTTTTAAACAAACTATATCCATGCCACTTCGTTTTCTTACATTACACATATGACATTTATTTTAATATTTGTGAAAAGCCAACAATACAATGTGCACTTAGAGCACTGCTGCACTTCTCCCTTTTCCTCTGGCCTTTGGCTTTGCAGCCCCAGTTGCTTGGTTTATGGATCACTTCAAGTTCTTGCTGGCTTTGGACACTCAATAATCAAGATTTTTCTCTAAATGCAGCCCAAATGAGCTGCTGGGTTTGATGGAGTGACACCAGCCTTGGAGGAGGAAAAACCCAAAACAAACTAAAAGCCACCAACAAAAACCCCACAAACGCAAATAAACTACAAACCACAAACCAAACAAACTTAAAAGATGCAAAACCAACAAAAAAACCCCCCACAAATGCAAATAAACTAAAAACCACAAACCCAAATAAACAAAAAACCACAAACCAAACAAACTAAAAAGATGCAAAACCAACCAAATTAAAATGCACAAAACCAAAGCAAACGAAAACCCCACAAACGCAAACAAACAAGAACGCCACAAACCAACCAAAGAATACACAAAGCCAACCAAAAACCCCACAAAACAAATTAAAATCCCACAAACCCAAATAAACTGGAAACCACAAACCCACACAACCTAAAAAAACCCCAAACCAAATAAACTAAAAACTCACAAAACCAGACAAACTAAATCCCCACAAACCCAAACAAAACCAACCAAAACCCCCTCAAAACCAAATAAACAAAATCCCACAAACCCAACCAGCCCAAAACTCCACAAAACCAAAGCAAACTAAAAACCCACAAACCCAAACAAACTAAGAACCAGGAAACCAAACAAAAACCCCACAAACCTGAGTAAACTAAAAACCACAGAGCAAACAAACGGAAAAAACAAACCAAACCAAACAAATTAAAAAGGCACAAAACCAACCAAGCTAAAAGCCCACAAAACAAAACAACCAAATTGGGAGGGACCTCGAAACTCTGAAGACCCCAAACCAAACAAACGAAAAAGACACAAAACAAACTAAAAGCCACAAACTCAAACAAATTAAACTCCACAAACCCAAACAAACTAAATAAACATCCCAAACTGACTAGACAAAAACCCCACAGAACCGAAACAATCACACAAACTAAACCAAACAAAAAGCCCCCAAAACCAACCACAAAACAGCCCAAAACCCCCAAAACCAAACGAACCAACACATCCCTTCCTTCCAAACCAAACTAAAGGCCCCAAATTAGCAGAAAAAGGGAATTCTCCAACACCTTGGGCCATGTCCTTTGGAAAGGAAATTCCCCAAGTTTGGAGAGATTCCCCAGGTTTGGAGAGGAAATTCCCCAAGTTTGGAGAGGAAATTCCTCAAGTTTGGAGAGGAAATTCCCCAAGTTTGGAGAGGAGATTCCACCCCTTTGGTGCTGGAAAGGGGGCTGGGTTTTGGTGAGGGATCAGCGAATCCAGTGGCATTCCACATCTCCTTTACAAAGGACAGAGAGAATTCCCGGTGGGATGCAGAGTCTGATGGAAATCAGGGCAGCTTTGGTGTGGATATTGAGGAGTGTGTTCTAAATTTCAAAGTGTTAATAAGATGCTAAATGCAAAATGAGCTCAGAATATTGATGGGGGGTTCCCATTTGGAATCCTGGAATGGTTTGGGTTGGGAGGGACCTCGAAACTCATCTAATTCCAACTCCCTGCCAGCTCCTAAGGCAGCAACACCTTCCACGATCCCAACCTGGCCTTGGACCCTTCCAGGGTCACAGCTTCTCTGGAAAATCCATCCCAGCCCCTCCCCACGGTCACAGGGAGGAATTTCTTCCCATTATCCAACCAGAAATTTCCCTCCTCCAGCTCAATTTTATCAGCTTTCAACAATTTTATTGCTTTCAAATTCCTCCTGAGTCTGAGCGGCTGTTTGTGGGCTGGGGCAGTGTCAGGTGGAACTCTCTGACATCCTATGCCAGCTGGAATGTGGGGAAATGATTCCTAAATATCCACACTGGATCTCTCCTGCCCCTATTCCCGAGCAGAGAGCTGTGCTCAAGTTGTTCATTAAAAACATAAAGTTTGTAAAGCCTTTCACAGCTTGTGGCGATAAAGCCACGGAGAAGAACAGAAGGCAGGCTATGAAATCCTGGATTTTGGGATGTGCCAGCACAGGGCCTTTAATGTGCTTCTTTTCTGGAAGGTATCAGTCCCTGGATTCCATGGAAAACCAGGAGAGCAGGGCAGGGTCGTCAATACTATTGAGTGACAGGGTTGTTGTACACAGGGCAGTGGCTGCAGGAGGAGATGGATAATCAGATTTTGAGCACAGCCCTGCATTGATTCTGTCTCCAATTAAGTGTTTTCCACCTCATGGAAAAAATTGTGCCGGCAACAGGTTTGCCTTGTGTCAGCAATTGAAACATGGACTTGGCTGGGTGCGTGCAAAGCCAGCTTTTATTGCAGAAACCACATTTTATCTACTGTTCTGGTGCCTTAGGTTTTAACTTCGGTATTTTTTCAAATCCTGCAGTGCCCAGTGGAACTCTGCAGCTCCCTGGAGCTCGTTCAGTGCTGTTCTCTCATGCTCACACTGACATAACAAAGCCTCTCCAGCTCGCTCTCCAAGGACACCCAGACCCTCCTGGGCCCAACAACTGCAAACCTTCATCTTGGGGAGAGAGGGGCGAGCTTGGGAAAATTNCTTGGGGAAATTCCATCATTAGCAAAAGTTTTAATTGGCAAATTTATGCTGATATGCAAATGGACCAAACCTATAAAAGTGTGAAGAACTCGTGACCTGTCATCCACGTTGGGATCCACTGGAGCAGAGGAGTCTTTGGATGCCGGGGTGTCCTTTGAAGGCCTTTTAAATAAATCCCTCCTTTATTCCCTCATTCCTGCCTGGTCTCTGTTTCCAGGTAGCCATTTAAGGCATCAGTTCCAAACTAACAGTTCAGTAGCTCCAAACTTCTTCAGCTTCTAGGGTTACATGTTTTGCATTTCCAACAATTACAACATCCTCACCTCATCTCCTGTTAGCTGTCCTGCTCCTTGTCTCCTGCTCCTTTTCTCCTCCTTGTCTCACCTCATGTCCCTTTTCTCCTGCTCTTTGTCTCTCCCACTGCCAGGCTGGGCTCTCCCCTCTCTCCCAAATCCATCCTCTGTGGTGATGCTCTGAATCCTCACAGCCTCAAATGGGTTTTTCATGTCCCTGCCTGCCATCAGCTGTTTGCAGCCTGCAGCTCTGCTTCCATTTCCTGTGCCATGCATTGGAAATGAGGGATTTGGCACCAATATTCCCTGGCAGTGACGTGTGTGGAGCGGTGGATGGGAATGTGGAGGGGGAAATAGCACCTGGATGGTGAAAATCCCTCACCTGGGCTTTGTATCCCAAATTAACCTGAATTCCTGCCAGTGCATCGGGTCTGTGCCAGCACTGGGAGAACTGGCGTTGGCCTGGCAGTGAATAAATACCTTGGTTTGGGTCAAAAAGACCTAAAAAAATCCTCCTTCAGCATTTAGACAGAAGCTGTTGTTTCATGGACAACTTCCAGAGCACAGAAAGCCACCTGAGAAATCCAAAGCTGCCTTTTAAATCCTATTTTGCTGTTTATTTCCACTTCCCTCTGGAACAAAAAGGACAGAACAGAGCTGGAATTGTTCTCCTGGTCACGAGCACATTCCAGCCAGAGCCATTCCCGCCTTGGCATTTGGTGTGGCAGGGGTGACTCTGTGATTTTTGCCAGCCTTGGCAGGAGCTGTGTGAGCTCTGCTCCCTCGGGTGAGGATCATGTCCCATAAATTTGGGATGCAGAATCCAGCAGATGAGCCAGGTGTGTGCCCCTGATGCACTCAGGGCTGTGGCAGGAGCTCCTTCAGGCACCCACAAACCTAAAATCTTGATTAGAGGGTGAAGAAATAAAAAATAAATGGGAATTTAGCTGGGCTGGCTGCTGGATTTCCTTGGGAATTTGGGAATCTTGTTTGTGAACTGACACTTCCTTTGGTGGGAAAAGACTCCTGGAGCAGAAAGCAGGGGTGGGGCTGTTCACTGAGCTTGGTTTTGGATCCAGGAGTTTTCCCTGAGTTCCCATGGTCAAATATTCGTGGGGTCAGTGCAGGAGCTGCAGCTGAGTGAGGGGAAACACCTTAAAAGCTGCATTTCCATGGATTTTCCTCTCCTGTGGGATGGGGTGAGCCTGTGACCCTCAGCTGGTGTAAACCAAAAAGGATCTTGGTGCAGCCACTTCATTCCAGAGCATTCCTCAGGGAGGGAAGCTCAGCTGGAGCACGTGGATTTTGGGGAGGATCCAGTGGATTTCCTGGGATGCAGGGTGGGCCATGGGATGGCTGAGCTGGTGCTGCAGCTCCTCGTGGCTCTGCTCGTTCCCAGGAGCTCATGGTGTTGGTCCCAGAGTGCTCCATGGGATGTTTGGAGCTGTGGCAGCCTAGAATCCCTGCCCTGGGAATGCCAGAGCTGCTCCCGGTGGGATTCCTGTCCTGGACTCCAGGGTTTGGTGGCTGTGGATGTGCTGCTCCCGCTCCTGGTGCTGTCCTTGGGTGCTCCCATTGTTCCAGCAAGGGCAGAGGGAAAGATTCCACTGAAATCCGTGTGGATTTGGGATATCCTTCCTGCTTTTCCCCTCCCAACCCAGGCGAGCAGAGCCACGCTCCAGGGGCAGATGCTTTTCTCTCCATCAGGATTCCAGACTACCCCAACTCCCCGGGGAAGGAAGAGTCAAACCTTCCCATTCTTTTTTTTTCCCTTTTAGCCACACAAAAGATTTTTATTACTTCAATGAGCTCCCAGCCTTAATATCCCACTAATTGATTTGAAGGCTTGGAAGCAGCAGAGCTAATTAGCATTTGCTGACTCAGCCCCAAGGCCCCCTCCCCTCCCGGCAGAGGATGGAGCAGATATTGACCCACGTTTGCCGCAGCCCTAAATGAAGTCGAGGGAATATTAAGTGTCTCCTATTGGTGTCGGATTTGCATATGCAGATGAGGCCAATCAGCGCTGGAGAGCGGCAGTGCTAATGCTCTGCAAATAGGAACCTCTATTAAAGCATTTAAGCAAACGTCAAGTGACACTTGCTGGGCTCCAGCGCTGGCAGCCAAGGAGGTGCAGCTCCTGGGTGAGGGAGGAGAGGGAAAAAGCAGTGCAGGAGCCACTGAGGGGTTTGTGGAGCTTTCATCTGGCCCCTATTGGTGCTTTAATCTTGTTGGGACCCAGGGAAGCCAAAGAACTTCTCCTGACCCTTCAGGGACATACTTTGTTTGCAGGCCCAGCCTTTTTTGGGGAGCTTCAGGGACATATTTTGTCCCTGAAGCTCCCCAAAAAAGGCCTTGGCCTGCAACCAAAGCCTGTGGGAGCATTTACCCTCACTGCTGGGTGAGCTGAGAGCACCAAAGAAATGAAGAGAGAGTTGTTTGGTGCACCACAGAAAATGGGTTTGTAGTTTTTAGATTTTGCTCTATATATTATATAGAGACAACATGGAGAATTCAGGGTGTTGGTTTCTCCTTCTTCTTTCTTCTCCTTCTCTTCCTTTCTCCTTTGACATGAGTTCCTGTGATTTAGTGATTGGTAGAAATTTTCAGACCGAACAGGATTTCACTTGATTTGGAAGACAAAGTGACCCAAACCAGGGAATTCCAGCCATGAACAGGAACTCTGGAATTTTTGAGAATTAATTCTTCCCAACCTCTGTGCTCTGATGAGACACAACTGCGAAAGCAGCACAGGGATCCAAATCCACCCTGTCGGGCTCTGTGAGGCTGCTCTACTAAACCCTCTCATTTCCATCCCTTCTTGCCCTTTTTTTTGTGCTCTCTGGACAATGGAGAGCCATTTCTGTTCAATCAAGGAATCTCTTTAAGCCTCTGGGCTGGTTTCAAGTGTGCATTTCCAGCAGAAGTCCCCACTAATGAGCTGGGCACAAATTGCAGCCCCGAAGCCAAGGCAATTTGTCCTTCAGTGCCACTCCAGCAGGGACAGGAGCTGTGAGGAGGAAGGTGGATGCTGAGGGTGATGTCTGACCTCTGGAAAAACTCCTTGTGGCTCTTAAAGTGGCTCTTATTGTTTGTTTTGGGGGTTGTTTTTTTTTTTTTAATCTCTCTGTGTTGGTTTTGCAGTTGTGTCTCTCATCAGAGAATCGAGGTTGGGAGAATTAATTCTCAAAAATTCCAGAGTTCCTGTTCATGGTTGGAATTCCCTGGTTTGTCTTCTAAGGGGGGTTTGGGTCACTTTGTCTTCCAAATCAACTGAAATTCTGCAGAGATTATCCAAGCACTGAAAGACTCAGTGATTATTATTATTATTATTATTATTATTATTATTATTATTATTATTATCCACACCTTGCAGAAGGCATTTTTTGCTGTAGGTGCTGGTAAAAACTGGTTTAAAATAACAGGATAAGTAAATATTTATTTCTATTCCAAATAAATAGAAAAGCTGAACTAAACACACCATGATTACTCAGTTATTTCATCTCCCAGGCAGGTGCTCGGGAATATTTTCAGTGACAAAGGGCAAAACTCACCAAAATCAGTAAAATCTCATGTAAACATCGTTCCCTCCCCAGTTTTGTGCAGAAAACTGCAACAGGTCCCAATTTGTTCCTGCAAATTGGCTTTTCCACATTCCCCTTTGTGCTGGGAGTGTTTAATCCCTAATGATCGCCTCCTAATTCTGATTTTTTTTTTACTGCAAGAACTTTAATTACTTAAGAGTGCTTAATTAGCAGATGTGGAGGGCTGATATGAGCGATGCCCACTCGAAAGGGATGAAAGCAAACCTCTCCTGAAAAGGGAATTTGGAGCATCCTGAACCTTCCAACAGCAAATCCGTGGCCATCAGCTCTCAGGAAAAAAGGAGGATTTCAGGAAATATTTGTATTTTCTGGGCAGTGAATGTCGTTGTTCATCGTTATTCCAACTCCAGCTGGTCAAGAGGGATGGTTTCAGTTTGATTTGCCCATTTAATGTCCTGTATAAACTTCATTATGAGAGAAATAATTGAGTTTGGGAGAGTTGAGTGCGCGACCTTTAATTTATGCAAGAGATGGGGACCCAAATGTGTTTCTTAAGGCAATAATTTCCTGTAAGTGGAAATTTTTATTGGCTCTGCCATAAAATTCCTCCTGTTGGGTTTTAGATTGGGCTTCCAGAGGATGTGAGGAGGGAAATCCTGGAGTGTCCTCGTGCTGTGCCCAGTCTGGGCCAGTCCCACCCTGTGGTTAGAAACAATCTGAAAGGTGGTTTTTTTAATATATTTAGCAAATATATTGCCATATTTATCATATTTAAATGTAATAAATAAGTATATAAATGACATATATTAACATATTAAATATAAATTGATATATTCCATTAATATATAA
>VZRF01002282.1:374533-396073 GCA_013396875.1 Vireo altiloquus
ACCCCACAGAACAATTCCCACCCCACAGGGACAGATTCCACCCCACAGGGACATATCCCACCCCACAGGGACAGATCGACCCCACAGAACAATTCCCACCCCACAGGGATGGATCCCACCCCACAGTGACATATCCACCCCACAGGGCAGATCCCATCGGAGCAGTTGGGCTGAGGCCTCTCTCCCCCTGCCCCCTGGGCTCCCAAAGTTCCGTCACTCAAGGATTTGCTCTGATTCCATCCAATCTGTGCTGGTTTTAATTCCCATTTTCCCAGCTGGAAACTTCCCAATTCCCCCCTGGCTGCAGAGCTGTTTGTAGGGAGCGCTGTGGGGTCCCTGAGGAGGTGCCCTGAACTCCTCATTTCCAGTCCTGCTTTTTCTCCCTGCCCCTCTCCTCCTCATCATCCAACCAATTCCAAGGCCAAACCAGTTCCATGCACAACTTGGAATCACAGAAAAAGCCAGGAAACACCTCCAGGATCCCTGAGTCCGTGACTGCCACCAAACCCTGTCCCCAGGCACCACATCCACATGGGATTTGAGACTTCCAGAGACAGGGATTGCCCGGGGCAGCCCATTCCAATGAAAAAATTCCCCCTAATACTCCCTGTATAAATTCAGGAATATTTATTTCCCCCCATTCCCTAATCTAAACCTCCCCTCAAGGTTGTTCTTTTCATCCTGGTCCCTTGTTCCCAACCCCCACCTGGCTCCAGCCTTTTTCCAGGTGATTTTAGAGAGCAGCTCAATCTCTCCTGAGCCCTCCCAGCTCCCTCTGCTGCTCCAGCCCTTTCCCAGCTCCATTCCCTTCCCTGGATGTGCTCCAAAGGGTGACTTGTGCTAAGACCACTCCAGGAATTCACAATTTCAGCTGCAGAAAGGTTTTCTAGGATTGCTCTAAATCCAGGTGTTTCTCCTCTGCTGGATCAGACTTCCCCATCCTGGTGTTTGTGTGTTGGGAAGGGCTGGATCCCAACAAATCCCGTGAAATGCTGGGCGTGCATCTCAGCTTGAGGGAGAAATACGAGCTCATCCATTCCAAACAGATCCTGGTGCCAGAGAAGGGCTAAAAATGCACATTTCTGCCTGGGAATCGTGGCCTCCATCGCTGGGAATGAGCAGTGGAGAATGGAGGGTGGAGAATTTGGCAGCTCTGGTGTTATTCCATAAACAGGCAGCATGGCATGGCTGGGTATTTTCAGCTTTGCACAAGAGCTGAGGGAGAAGAAAGAGGATGGGTAAAAAAAGCATGGAAAAATGGCTTCCAAGTAACCCATTCAGAGCCCCAGACTGATTCCGGAGCAGTTTTCCCTCTTTATTTCTCTCTGATAGTTCTTAGGAAGAATCTGTCCTTAAACCACTTATTTATCACCGTGGATTGTCTGAAATTTCACTGGAATTCTTGGCTGCAGGGTCCATAACTTCACTCTGGGCCCTGTTGGAGCTAGCTGTGTGGAAATTTATCTCCTCCTTGTTTGAGTAACACGTGAATTCCATGATTGTTTTGCCCTGGCATTGTGGAGGAAGCGAATTTGCAGGAATTCTTTCTTTCCTCTCATTCTCCTCCCCATTTTCACTTGGTCCTGAGCAGAGTTGGTGGTTTTTCCATGGCTGAGTGTCCTACCTGTGCAAATCCATGTCCATTTATCCCCTGGATGTGGGAACATCTCCTGCTTCAGCTCCTCCCAACCCCTCCATCCCTTTCAGAGTTGGTTTTGCTGCTGGAATTGTTCCCTCCTGGTGCTGTGTCATTGAATTCCGTGAATTTTCCCCTCCTGCAGACTTAATCCCTTTAGTGCTCCTGCTTTGCAGGGCTTGGCTGGAGTTCAGGAATGTCTGAGATGGGCACTGGAGCGATCCTGGATTTAATGGAACCTGGAGTTTGGCGTGGAGTGAGTTCTCCTTTCATATTAAAAATGACACAAACCCCGCTCAGCGTGGGGGAAACAAACAGGATTTGAAGCACAGGAGTCTCCAAAATCCTCATGGAACTGACAGAGAGGTGATTCCAAAATTATCCAGGGAAATGGGAGCACTTTGTTCCACAGTGTCAGAGATTGTTGGATCTGTGTTTTTTCAGAGTGTCCTGGACAGCGACCCAGGTCCCAGACTGTCCTGGAATTCACATTCCAGACATTTTGTTCTAGATTTATAAATACTTACGGATTTAATGCCATAAACTTAACCAGAGGAATCTTTTCTCCCACTTAAAATGCCTTGGAATAATGCATATTCTTTTCATCAATCTCATCCTATACAATTAAACCAGGAGCATAGAATGGGAGGAAAAATACATCTATTCCTTAAAAAAATCCCATTATTAGTGTTTTATTAGGAATTCCCAACCAAGTCCTGGTGGTTTTATCCTAAACCACCTCCCAGCATCTTCTCTTGTTTTAATAATGGGATTTTGTGTCCTCAGGAGTTGGTGGCCTCAGGTAGCTGCTGAGGAAGGAATTCAGAGGGAAAAAAAAAACTTCCTGGAGGGCAAATTCCTTGTTCCCTGTGTGTAATTCCACATGAATGGATCCTCAGTGGGCCAAAGCAGCTGGAATTGGGATATTTGACAGGAAAATCCATGTTTTGCTGCAAGGGCAGCAGAGCAGAGCACAACAAAGCCCCGGAGCAAAAGTTGTGTGAGCAGCAATTAGAGCCCTGGAATTCTCCCCGGGAATTCCTTCCAGTAGTGGAAGCGGATGGGATGACAGGAGGGATATCCTGATTTTTTGGGGGGAGAAATCCAATGGGAACGAAAAGTTTTGGGAGCTCGGAGAAGTGTCAGGTTGGTGTGTTGAGGCAGTCCAGGTTGTGCAGCCCCTGACACCCCGATTTTTATGGAATTCTGGGCTGCAGCCCCTGAAATCCCTATTTTTTTATGGCATTTCTGGGCTGTGAACCCCTGAAACCCCAATTTTTATGGAATTCTGGGCTGTGCAGCCCCTGAAATCCCTATTTTTTTATGGCATTTCTGGGCTGTGAACCCCTGAAACCCCAATTTTTATGGAATTCTGGGCCTGCAGCCCCTGAAATCCCTATTTTTATGGAATTCTGGGCTGTGCAGCCCCTGACTCGCTGATTTTTATGGCATTCCTGGGCTCTGCAGCCCCTAACAGCCCAATTTTTGTGGAATTCTGGGCTCTGCAGTCCCTTACACCCTGATTTTTATGGAATTCCTAGGTGGGCATTCACTGACACCCCTATTTTTGTGGAATTCTGCGCCTGCAACCCCAACATCCCAATTTTTATGACATTTCTGGACCTGCAGCCCCTGACTCCCTGATTTTTCTAGCGTTTCTGCCACAAGTGAAGATCCCTTACCAGAAATCCCCCAAAAACTGGCACTGAGCAGACTCCCCTTTTGGGACTGCCTTCCCAAAAACCAGGGCTCAGGAGGGAGCTCAGCTTTTCCCTCAGTGGGAATTGCCTGGTGGAGTTGGGAAGGGAAACAGAAACTTCTTTGTGGTGTTCTGCTGTGTGAGGCTCATTTCCCCCAGCTGTGATTTCAGTAAAGCCCTGATTTTACCAATTCTGGTAAAACCTGATTTCAGTCAAACCTGGTTTCAATAAAACCTGATTTCAGTAAAACCCTCTAAAACCTGATTTTACTGATTCTCAGCAAAACCTGAGTTCAACAAAACCTGATTTCAGTCAAACCTGGTTTCAATAAAACGTGATTCCAGTCAAACCTGATTTCAGCAAAACCTGATTTCAGTCAAACCTGAGTTCAGTCAAACCTGGTTTCATTAAAACCTGATTCCAGTTAAACCTGATTTTAATAAAACCTGAATTCAGTCAAACCTGGTTTCAATAAAACCTAATTTCAGTCAAACCTGATTTCAGCAAAACCCTGATTCCAGTCAAACCTGATTTTAATAAAACCTAATTTCAGTCGAACCTGTTACCAGTAAAACCTGATTTCAGTCAAACCTGGCTTCAGTAGAACTTCTCAGCATTCCCAGGAGCAGATCTGTGATCCCATCTGGGAGCAGTTTCTTGTTCCCAGACCCTTCCCAGACACTGGAGCTGCCTGGGACAAAGCTTTGGTGGACAAAAGGAGATGTGGCAGTGGAGAGTTCATTAGGGAAAGGTTCCTTATGTAACTCCCTCCCTCCTTTGTGGGATGCTGGAACTTCTGTCAAGTAAATCACGTCCTGGAAGTCTTTCAGGATGGCAGCAGGCGTTGGGAGTGAGAGATCTCCCTAATCCTGGATGTGTGGCTGCAGAGCCTGGCCGTTGCTTTGTGCTCTGTGAGGATGGGAAGGTTTAATCTGCCTCCCGAGCAGCCTCTGCTCTGATCTTTCCTCGCCTCAGCCCCACTGGCTGTGCTGCTTTGGAATTGATTTAATAGCTCGCTTGTTTGGACATGATTAAAAATGTAACGAATGGAGAGAAGCAGTGAGAGGATGAGCAGCTCATGAAAGGGTTTGGGATAAAAATACCTGCTTTGGCTCAGAATCACAGAGCCACGGAATGTCCTGAGCCGGAGGGGATGAAGGAGGATCCAGTGCAGCTCCTGGCCCTGCAGACACCCCTAAAAATCCCAGCCTGGGCATCCCTGGGAGTGGTGTCCAAACACTCCTGGAGCTCTGGCAGCCTTGGGAATGTTCCCATTCCCTGGGAGCCTGGGCAGTGCCCAGCACCCTCTGGGGGGAAGAACCTTTCCCTAAATCCACCCTAAACCCCCCCTGGCACAGCTCCAGGTGTTCCCTGGGTCCTGTCCCTGTTCCAGGGAGCAGAGGTGGAGCTGCTCCCTCAGGCTCCTCTTTGCCTTCCTCTCGTTTCCCCCCTGGTGCAGAGCTCCACAGAACAGGGATTTCACTCTCTCCCATTAAACCTCACCTCACAGAGGGGCTGTGGAAATCCTTCCTTCCATCATGAGCCTCCAGAGGGGCTGAGCTTCCCCTCCGTGCTCTGCCCTGGGGGATCTGGAGGGGTCAGAGTGGTTTGATCACGATTTGGTGGAGGTTTAACACCAAAATTTCAAGGCATGAACGGATGGGCTGAAGCTGAGAATTGTCCTGCTCTGTGCTGGGCAGGTGAAGGAGGCTCTGTGGAATAAAGATTTTGTTCCTTCTCCTTCCTCTCGGCAGCTGGAACATCAGCAGCTGGAACATCTGCATAGAGGGTGCAGGGTTGTGGCTCTCCCAAAATTTGAGCAGGTTTTGAATCTCTTTTGCCCTTAGAGAGGGCAGATTTGTGTTGCTTACCAACAGAGTAATTAAAGTGCCAGCTAAAATCGGGAGTGGATTTCGAAAAACAAAACAGAAGTGGGAATGGGAATTATTTTGAGCTGTTTCTATTGGATTCTCAGTGCAATTCACCTTTTTTTTTTCTCCGTGTTGGAACTGAACGTGGTATTTTTGTCTTTACATTTACGCCCCTTTGAGATGGTTTTGCTCAGAGTTGTTTGATCCAAGCCAAACCTTCAGCTTTCCTCGTAGTGATGGGAAATTTAAGCAGCGATTTTGCCCCAGAATGGAACAAGATTCAGGCCACTTGTGAGACCTTGAGGTGTCTGGGGGTTTTTGGGTTCAGTCCAACCCTTCCTCTTCCCGCTTGCTCTGTGTCCTTCAAAGCAGATCTGTGTCCTGTTTCCATGACAATATTTGTACAGTAGATGCCTTGGAGTGTGGATATATAGATTTTCCCATTTGTAACATCTCCCTGACTAAATTCCTGGTGTGTTTAAGGTCTCCTTGGGCTGTTTGGAACATCTGTTCCAAATTAGTGTTTTGGGACAGACACCCAGCTTTGGAGTGAAGCTTCCCAGTGCCTTGTCCAGGGACAGAGGAGGGATGAGGTGATTTTGCTGCTGAGTAAAAGGGGAGGATGGGAGCGCTGCTTGTGTGGTTGGTGTCTCCCCGGGTTTCCCTGCATTCCTGACTCTGTTTCCTTCAAGAGGAAGGGTTTTGGGAGGGTGCTGCTGGCGCTCAGGTTTTCCATCCTGGAAAGGTTCCCGGCAGCCTCTCCAGCTGCACAGGTCAGGGTTGGACATTTCCTCTGCCCTCCCAAACCCCCCTGGCAGAGCAGAGGGCTCAGAAGGGGCTGCTGGTGATGGGAGGTGGCAGGCAGGAGGGAAATATCCCTGCAGGGGGATTGGGAACCATCCAGAGCACCTCTGCCACGTCCTGGCCGAGGGAGGCGTGGGTGAAGCGACAGCCACGTCCTGTGAGCCCCAGAGGTGACAGCACTGTCACCTCTGCCCTGGGATGTTCCTGAGGTGAGGATTCTGCCCTCAGAGCAGAGCTCCAGCCTCGGGGAGCTGTTCCTCTGCAGCTGGGGACAGGGAATGTGCTCCTGTTCCCGGGACAGAGGGGCACAGGAGCTGTCCCTCGGAGCAGGAGGGTTGCTTCCCCCCACGTCAGGACATCTCTGCCTGATGGATCCTCAAAATCCCCTTGGTTCTGTGGGGTCTCTGGGAAGCTGCTTCCCTTCTGCTGCAGATATGTCCACTCTGAACCCTCAAATCTTGGGATTTTTGGCTTTTCCTTGTCAGATTAGTCCTGTGGCCGTTTCCTCTCTCCCCTTCCCTGCCTGCCTCATGTTAGCTTGTATAATTATCCATTTACTCTCCATTAAATAAGTTGGGATCATGAAAGGAAAGACTGAGCCCCAACATCCACCTTTGAGCCACAGAAAACAAGAGTCAGGTTCTTGAAATCAGGATAAATTCTTGTCCCTGAATAGATTCAGACACTGGGGAGATCCCATGTGGGGCTAAAAGAGGTGAGCCCCTCCCAAATGCTGCCTGTGCGAGCAGGGCTGAGCCCTGGGCGTGTTTTAATGACATAATTGGATCACTTGAGCTGTGTTTGCAGTGAAGGGGATGAAATTACCATCTGGAGGTTTGGGTTTGTTGTTGTTGTTTGTTTCTTTTTGATCAGTTATGACCACAAATTAATAATGAGTCTGTAGAGCTGGAGGCAGGTGGTGACCAAAATTGCTGTGGCAGCTCCGTGGGCTGTTTGTGGCACCATCCGTGGGGTGCTTCTGGTTCCTGGGTGTTGATCTGAGGTGGCTGCGCTGCCAGCTCAGCCTTCTTTGGCTTTTGCTGTAAGCTGGGGTCATATTTTGGTATCAGTGGTGTAATATTTCATTTTTCCCTCTTCCCAAGGGCACTTCCCACAAACTCTGAGCTCTCGCTGCCTGGTTCACGTCCCACTCTGGGAGGTTGATGTCCTGGGAAGTTTCACCTACAAAATATTGGTGGTTTTGGGTAGCCAGGCTTCCCAAAGAAGGAGCAGAGGAAGATAAACTGTGAGAGGGGCTAAGCGAGGAGGGATAAATTCTGAAGGCAGTTAGAAAAGAAAAACAAACAAGTTTATCCCTGTTTATTTGTGGGTGTGAGGCAGGCCTTATGGAGTCTGAGAGGATGTGAAGCAAGTGGAAGCTGTGAATTCCGGGGGTTTGTGGCCCCGGCTCTGAGGAATTGGATTATTCATGGTTTCACCTCGGTGAGGCTGAGCTGTCTCTTCGCTTGGGAAGAGGGGAGAGCAGGAATGTGCTGTGAGATCCCCACCTGCCCTTCCAAAGGCTCCTGGAAGCTGGGAGTGAGGGCTGGGAGAGGGAAAACAGAGCCACGTGTGACACTGGTGCCTGTGGGGACACCCAGGTGACACCTGGAGCACCCCTGTGTCCCCAACCCTGCCCTCCCACCCCTGCCCGAGGAGGGGGCTGGAAGGACCAGGAATGCTGAGTTGTGGTGGCTGCCCTTGCTCTGCTGTGCAATATTTATTAAAACAGATGTAGCTGGCTGCAACTCCCGTTCCTGGGTGAGGAGCCAACAGCCAGAGGAGATCAATGAGCAGACGAACAATGTGGCCTCTAAAGTTGGAAGTGGCTTTTTTTCCCCCAGAACAAAGCGTGTTCCGTGCCCAGGGCTGCTCTCCAGCGAGCAGCAGAGCAGACCAACACTGGCACCCAGTGTCTGCACGGGATCAGTTCAGATTTGGGATCTCAGGCCTCTCTCCACGTCGAGCCAGGGTTTTCAGGCATGATGTGTGGGATGGAGGGAGGGCCCTGATGTGCCCTGGCAGCTCAGCTCCCTCAGCTCTCGTTTGGTGCCCGCTCTGCTCTCCTGGTGCTGATAGTCTGGCCCTGCTGCCACCCTGGGCTGGGCTCTGGTGCTGCAGGGAGATGAAGTTTTCCCTTGGAATGGTTAAACCAGGGAAGGGGAGAGGGAATGTGAAACCACCCTCCTCCCTGGGGAAGGGTTTTCGAGTCACTGTGCAGCTGTTAAATGCCAGTTCAGTGGAGCCTTTAAACACACACTTAAACCTGTTCCTGCTCTGCAAAACACTTCACCACCTCCTTCAAACGAAGCTGTGTTCGAGTGTTGTGGCACTGGGGAGCAGCAGGGCTGGAGCACGTCCAGGGACACAAACACACCCCTGGTGAGGCTCCTGCTGCATCCCAGGGTGGGCTGGTGGCTGAGGACCTCAGGCTCTGGAGCTGAGGTTGTTCCAGAGGGGCAGCAGAGGATTCCTGCAGCCACATTTCCGTGTTTCCCAAGGGCACGGAGTGAATGCTCAGCCACGAGGGAAAGGTATCAGACTGCCAGAGAGGAGGCTTCAGTTAGAGAGTGGGGAAAAATTCCTCCTTGTGAGGGCTGGGGTGGAGCTCCCAGAGAAGCTGTGGCTGCCCCTGGATCCCTGGAAGCGTCCAGGGCCAGGGTGGAGCTCCCAGAGAAGCTGTGGCTGCCCCTGGATCCCTGGAAGCATCCAGGGCCAGGTTGGAGCACCCTGGGATAGTAGAAGGTGTCCCTGCCCTGACAGGGGTGGAATGAGACGAATTTTAAGTCCCCTCCCAACACAAACCATTCCATGATCCTGTGATTTGTGTCTTCGTTCCAGCTTTCCCTCTGCTGTGCTCAGCAAGTGCTGGCATTTATTTGAAAGTCTGAAGGAGGAGGGGCAGAAAGCCCTGGCTGCTGAGGATGCTCCCACATCCCTCACACACGTGGGATCATTTGTTCCCCAATTCCCCTGATCTCACTGCTCTCTCACGCTTCACATCTTTTGCTATCTCTGCAGCGTGATGATTTAATCAAATCCAAGCTCATCCTCTCCCAGCCTCTGGGATATCCTTGGAAGTTGCACTGAAGTCGTTCTGAGGTTGCTGTAGCACATTCCAGAAAGGGAAATTGAAAACTTGAACTGAGTTTCCCAAAGAAAAAGCCCCAGAACTACTCCCACAAACAAGATGGATGAGGAGCCATTTGGGTTGCTGTTATCCAAAAGTAACTTTCTGGCTGGTTTTTAGTGAACAGAGAAATATTGGAGAGGGGAAAAAATAGTTTCCATTTAGCTTTATCTCTGGCTGTACTGGAAACAAATCACTGCACAAAAAAAAAAGGGGGTAAAGTGAAATGAAAACGATCCCATTTATTTCCTTTGCTGTAGCACACTCTGGACAGTTCTTGTGAAGATTAAAACTCTTCTGAACCGAAGCAGATTGCACTAAAACACTGCTGAAAGATCTCCGACAGTCCTGGAGGATCCCTGAGGTGCTTGGCCCAAAAGTTATGGATGCAGAGTGAGAGGAGATGGGTCTGTGTGGATCTCTCCTCCACTCTCCGTGTTCTCCTCTCCAGTTCACTTAATTTTTGAATTGTGATGGAAATCTTAGGGATATTCTCCTTTAAAATTCTGGGGTTTTTCCTTGAATTTCTAGGATCCAATGCAGGGAGAGAGAATATCTCCCTGCCCTGGCTCTCCTGTTGATTCCTGTGGATGTCTTAACTTCCAGTGTCCCCCTAAAGATCCAGGAAAGGCAGGAAAACGCAGAGAAGGGTTAAAAAAACGTTCAGAAACCCGAGTGGGGATTAATTTGGAGAGGTGTGTGCAGCGCTGACTGAGCTGAGCGCTCGAGGTCTCAATGATTTTTTTATTTTGCCTGCTCCGTGGGATTTATAAATTATTGCTGCTGTGAGTGTCTGCTCTGGCAGGGCCTGCCTCGCCCTCCTTCCTCTTTTATTGGGGATGAAAATGAGTGGGGATTGCAGAGATCTAATGTAACAGCCTCGCAGCGTTAAAGTTGCGCTCCTTGATAAGATTTCAAGGTTAGAACAATGATAGCGTGGAAATCTCTGTCGTAAACCAGCCTGGGTAATTCAAGCCATAAAAAAGCTGCTTTTAGCTATGTAAATAGAGTGGAGCTGCACGCCCTCAACCTCGGGCTCGCTTCATATTCCAACAATATCAACGGAGAAAATGGAGCTGGAGATTAATTGGAGTAGGAAACAGGGAAGGTTTCTCCTCGGAGGGGGTGAAGATGCATTTGGGTTTTGTTTGAAAGTCCCTGGGATAGGTCAAGGAGCTGAAATCTATGGATGTGGTGAGCCAGGAGAGGAGCAGCTCTTTGATTTTTATTTTTTTTCCCTTTTCTTTCCCTGCTGACAATGAGAGCTTTGGGGGCTCGGGAGAGGCTGATGTAATTAGGCTGAATGCGTTGTGATGGTGGGACTCTGGCCAAGGATGCGTTGAGTCACATCTAATGACTTAAAAACTCCTAATTAATTTCGAATGAACTGGAACAAGGAGGCACAGCTTGATGAGCACCAGGTTGTGAAAGCTCCTGATGCTGAAAAGTCGCAGCAGAGCGATCCTGGGGTGAGGAAAGTTGGGAGCAGCCTGGTTAAAAGGAGCGGAAAGAAATGGGTGTAGGAGCTAAAGGTGGATGGGATGAAGCTTCTGGTGCAGATCAGCAGTTCTGGGAGCTCAGTGGCAGCTCACAGTTCAAAGGAGCAGGGAGAAAGGGAGGCAAAAAGTGAAAATCAGTGGGTGGGAGGGGGCTGCTGGTGCAGGGCAGCACTGCTGGGAGCTGTGCAGCTGCTCCCAGAATGGGCGATGGAGATGCCTCAAATCTCTGCTTTCTATTTCCACTTTGTTCACTTTGTTTTCGAGGGGCACCCTGTGAAAGCTGAGAGTCAGATCTGCTCCACTCCTCACAGGTCTGGCTCCAGCAGGAAAGGGATCAAAGTGTGGGTGAAGGAGGATCCTGGATGGTGCAAATCTCAGGATCACAGAGGAGTTTGGGTTGGAAGGGACCTTAAACTGATCTCATTCCAGCCCCAGTGGGCAGGGACACCTTCCACTAGAATGGAGGGTGAGACATGGATCCCAGGAACTCCAGAGGATGGGACTGAAGGGCCCAAACCCTTTAGGGAAGGGAAGAGAGAAGGAAAAAAGTGGAGATGTGGAGCAGGAGGAAGCTCAGCTGGGCAGAGGTTGCTCTTGTGCCCACCAGGTTTGTGTTTGCTGGCCAGGTGGCTTTGAGGGATGGTTGGAAGCTGCAGGAAGCAGGAGAGCTCCTGCTCCTGGTTGGTTTATCCCTGACCATTTTCCATGTCCTGGCACATGATGCTTTCTCACTGAGAAGCTGCCAGGCTGTTGTCTGGGGTCACCTCTGTGCCAGCCATGCTTCTGCTCTCCACAGGTTCTGCTCAGCTTCTGGGCTGGCCTTTGACAGCCCCAGGGCTGCTCCTCGGTGAGGTCACCTCGGCATGGAGGTGTCCTGGTCCCACCAGCCCTGGGACAGTGACATTGGAGGTGCCACCACAGCAGGATCACCCCATTGCCTTTCCTCCCTCGTACAATCAGATAAGGCTTTGGCAGCTGTTCAGATCCAGCCAAATGAAATAAACTGCTCTGAATCCATCACGGGAAGGAACAGGCTCAGCTCCAAAATGAGTAACAGGACCTTCCCTTCGTCTGCATGGATCTGCTCCGTGGCCACGTTCATTTCCATACAATCACTGGGAAATATTCTCCTGATTGCCAGGAACAAAGCTTTGATGGGGAGGGGGGAAAAAAATCCCTGCTCCTAATCTCCAGTGGAATTGGTAAATGGAGAAGACAAAGCTTTAATAACATTATTCTGGGCGACATCTGAGGTAAATAATCCAGGTCTATTAATCCCTGCAGCAATCAGGGCTCTGGCTGGTGGAGGCAGCCAAGGATGAGCAATAATATAATGTAATATTATCTGTGCTCAGGGGTGTTGGAGCAGAATCCCAAATCCATGGAAGCAGGGGCTGCAGCAGCTCAGGGAGTCACTCAGCAGGGATCCAAAGGCCTGGGAACAGTCAGGGGTTCAAGGACATTTCCAGAACCTCAAACCCCTCACAATCTGCTCTGGGGTTGTCAGGAAGGACAGAGCTGGGGAAGGTCCTGGAGCCTCTGAGGGGGTGAGGAGGGCTCAGCCTGGAGAAAAGGAGGCTCAGGGAGAACCTTGAGCCTCTCCACAGTCCCTACCAGGAGGTACCAGGCTCTTCTCCAGGTGCCAAGGAAAGGAAACGGCCTCAAGGGCAGGTTTGGGTTTGATATTAGGAAAGATTTCCTCACTGGAAGGGTTGTCCAGCCCTGGAATACACTTGGGAGTGGAGTCACCAACCCTGGAAGCACTGAAAAAAGTGTGGATGTGGCATTGAGGCCATGGTTCAGTGGTGACCATGGTGGGGGTGGGCTGAGGGGTGGAAATGGGGACCTTTTGTGGCCCAAAGGAGGTTGGGGTTCTGTGCAGCTCTGTCCTTGCACTCTGCTCCTCCCTGCTCCAGGAGAAGGGAGATCCCAGCAGGTTGTGTTTGGGGCTGCCCACGTGGTGGATCCCAGAAGGGTTTGGGTGGGAAGGGACCTTAAAGCTGATCCCATCCCACCCCTGCCATGGGCAGGGGCACCTTCCCCTATCCCAGGCTGCTCCAAGTCCTGTCCAACCTGGCCTTGGGCACTGCCAGGGATGGGAAATCAGAGATTCCCTGGGCACAGGTTCTGCTCCTCGAGTGAACCCTCACCTGAGCAGCTCAGCCCCACTCTGCACGCAACCCCAGCTCCTCTGGAATCATTTTCATCTCTCCATGAGCAGGGATTGGAAGATCTCCTTGTCTCCTGCACACTGGTGATGTAAAAACCCCAATCCATGTTCCTGCAGTGACCCAGGGCAGCAGGGGGGTTAATTCTGCTCCCCCCAAAATCTGCTGTGCCTCCGCTCCTGGAACCAGAACTGAAATGTGCAGGCTGCCCAGTGAAGCAGAATTTTAATCTCAGATCCTGTTTTTCAACTCTGGTTTTAAGATCCCATGCAGGTCAGGGCTGTCTGATTCTTCACAGTTCATTAAGCAGAGAGCAGCTCGTGGTGGAGATTGACTTTTAAAAATGATGGATTTTTATTTATAGCGGAGTTCTACTCATTAATTTTAAAGGATGGAAGCATAAAAGGAGGAATGGGTTCATTAAAAAAAAAAAGTGACATTGGTAATTTAATTAAATTGGGGGTTTGAGTATCATTACAGAAAATGAAACATTGGTTCTGGGCTGCTTTTCCACCTGTTTGGGTTTGACAGCATTCCCTGCTGGGCAGGGATCTTTCCAGGTGGAAGCGGCTGCTGAACTTCTGAGCTCCAGGACCTTTGTGGGAGGGTGTAAATGATGGGTTTGGGGGAAGAAATGGTGTCAGGAGTTCAGATCTGCCCCTGTCGCGGTGCAGGGAGGGGCTGGGGGTGGCTGGAGCCCAGGGCTGGGCTTTGGGACACTCAGGTGTGTGACCAGAGCTCAGAGCCACAGCAGGAAAACCCCAAAAACTGGGCTTGGGGAGACTCAGGTGTGACCAGAGATCAGAGCCACAGCAGGAAAACCCCAAAACCCAATCGAAGCAGCTCAGGAGTAGATCTGAATGTGCCATTAAAACAAATCCCATTCCAGGTGATGTTTAATTTCAGAATTTCCAGAGCTGGGTTCACCACAAACCCAGGTGGGTGCTCTGGGTGCAGGGAACCACTCCTGTGTCTGTTTGGGATTCATCCTTCATTGCCCTCCTGTCAGGGATGCAGAGACAGACCAGGAACATCCCAAAGTGCTGTCCAAGGCAGGATTGGGGATTTATGTCCTGTTTCCCCTGATGCCTTAAATGGCTCCCTAGAAACAGAGAGCAGACAGGAATAAAGGAATAAAGGAGGGATTGATTGGAAAGGCCTTCAGAGGTCACACTCTGGGCTCCAGAGGCTCCTGCCTCAGTGCATCCCAACATGGACAATGCCAGCTCCCGAGTTCTTCCCACTTTGATATCAGCATCAATTGCCCAAGCAGAAGCCAGGCAAGGATGGAATTTGCCCAAGCTTGCCCCCCTTTCTCTCCCCAAGATGAAGGTTTGCAGTTGTTGGGCCCAGGAGGGTCTGGGTGTCCTTGGAGAGCGAGCTGGAGAGGCTTTGTTATGTCAGTGTGAGCATGAGAGAACAGCACTGAACGAGCTCCAGGGAACTGCAGAGTTACACTGGGCACTGCAGGGCTGGGAAAATATAAGGGATTACAACCGAAGGCATCACCCCAGCCCTGGCTGGGTTTTATCCCTCTCCCTGTGCCAGGGCATCATTTCCCTTTCAATGTCCGTGCTGGGAGCTCCCTCTGCTCCTGGAGATCCATCTGCTCCCTTCACACCCTGACAAACTCATGTCCAGGGCTCAGCCCCCCCAGGGCCCAGCCCTGCTCTCCCAGCCCTGCTGAAAAGGAACCATAACAGGAGATGCTGCACGAGGGCCCTGTTTCAATTCGATTAAGTCATTTCTAGGCCTGCTTGTCTTTCCCCGGGTTTTATATCGGCCTCTAAAACCCTGATTGGAGTCGATCTCTTTTGGAGTGGCTCGTGGAGAGCTGTGGGGTTTATTTAAATTCCCTGGAACTGCTGTGCAGAGGCACTGCCTGAGGATTTATTGGCATTTCAGCTGCAGCTTTCCCATCTTAGATTGGAGTATCCCACATTTCCCCTGATTTCCTTGGGCTCTGCTGTGCCTTAAGTGGAGCTGGCTCTGGCTGTGCTTCAGAATGGTTTGATGCAAGTGTGTGAAATAATCTGGATTAAACACTGGGAATTACAAATCGTGGTAAACTGAAACATTGGGAGGTTTTTTTTGGCAGGCAATCATTTTTTGCTGAGTTTGGGGTGGTTTTTAGGTGTAAAACAACCCTGCTGGTACTGCAGGGCCTGTTGGAAAATGTCATCTCTGGGTTTAATCAACTCAAGCTAAATGTGGAGTGCAATCGATTTTATAGAAATTGGAGTGGGGGGAGGTTTAGTAAATGGGAAGAAATTCTTCCCAGTGAGGGTGGGGAGGGGCTGGGATGGATTTCCCAGAGCATTCCCATCCTTGGGAATGTCCAAGGCCAGGCTGGACGGGGCTGGGAGCAGCCTGGGATGGTGGAAGGTGGAATGGGATGATCCTTAAGTTCTTCCTGTGGTTTAGAAATTGCTCAGGCTGGTCAGGAAGGAGAGGACCTTGTTGACTCAACTGCTTGAGGAGGGATTTTTCCTCCTTTATGTGGATATTTGATGGAAATGATATTTAAATGTTGTCTCCAAGGGGCCTGATGAGTTCTGCTACAACACTGGGTACGTTTTGAGGTTGCTCTGTTGCCTTTCCCTGGTCTTAAAATTCAAACCAAAACATGGTTTATGGGGAAAAGGGGTTTTTACCTTGGTGTTTATTTCAGGATCCTGGAGTGCAGCACTTGGTCCAGGTGGAATGCCCTGAAATGCACACAATTATAGGCCTTGCAAAATTAACATATTTATCAAAGATTCCCCAATGAGAGACTGGNGAGCTGGTTATTCTGTTTGAAATGAAGATAATTCCATTTGAAGGGAGGATTTAGCCCTGTCCCTAACCTGCCCCTCACTCTCTCCTTTCAGCCCTGCCCAGCCACACGTGTGGGAACCCAGGGAGGCTGCGGAATGGGATCCAGCAAGGAACCACCTTCAGCATCGGGGACAGGGTGAGGTTCAGCTGCAATCCTGGCTTCTTCCTGGAGGGCCACGCGCTGCTCACCTGCCAGGCCAGCTCGGGCAATGGAGCCTCCTGGGATTTCCCCCTCCCCGTGTGCAGAGGTAACAGGATCCCCCTCAGAACCCTTGGGGAGCTGCTTATTTTTGTTTTATTTAAGCACTTTGTAATTATAGTTGTTTTAAAGTTTTTATTACTCCGTTGGATTTGATTGTTGCTATTACAGATGGAGACTTGTAACTTACGTTTAGTTTTAATTTTTTGTTTGATTATTGTTTAATTTTACTTTTTTTTTTAATTTATCTTATAAATTTTGTAAGATTTGTTAGAGGAACACTGATTAAACAGGTATATTTAATCATATCGGGAGCTGCTCGGGGTGGGGGAGGCTTTGTGGGGCTCGCTCTGAAAGGGTTGGAGAGTAAATGTGGGGTTGGGGGTGCATTGTGGTGGGTTGTGGTTAATCCTTTTTAATGGGTTCCTCGAGGCTGCTGGGGGTTTGGGGAATAATGGGAGGGGGGGTTAAAAGGGTTTGGAGTGTTGGGAATGAGGCACAGCTGCTTTAGCTGCAGTTTCTTGGGCTGAAGTGGGGGAAAAAACAGCTTTGCAAGGGACAGGACGAGAGGGAATGGGTTTGAACTGAGTGAAAGAGTAGGTTTAGATTGAATATTAGGAAGAAATTCCTCCCTGTGAGGGTGGAGAGGGGCTGGGATGGATTTCCCAGAGAAGCTGTGGCTGCCCCTGGATCACTGGAAGTGCCCAAGGCCAGGCTGGATGGGGTCTGGAGCACCCTGGGGTAGTGGAAGGTGTCCCTGCCCATGGAATGGGGTGAAATGAGATGATCCTTAAGGCCCTTCCCAACCCAAACCATTCCATGATCCCATGATTATCCAGAAGATCGAGCACCTGCCACGACCTGCAGGTTTTCCAGCTCGAACACTGCCAGATGGGACTGGATTTTCTGCTTCCCAGTGTCACATTCCCTCTCCTGTGGCACATCCCAGGGTGGCTGTGGTGCTCTGCTGTGGGAGACGTGGATCTGTGTAGGGCTGGGACGTGCCCTGCGTTGGGGATGATGCAGGGTGGGATAAAAGCTCCCCTTGGATTGAAAACAATTCCCAGCTCCCTGCCAGTTTAGGGGCAGGGAAACTTCAAATTCTTTCATCAGTACAGAGAGTGCCTTGCTAATTCTGGTCCCACGAGGGCTGGAGAGTCTGTAAACACACAAATGTCTGTGTTGCTCTACCAAAAACATCTGCTGCTGCTCTCGAAGCCTCTGCCCCTCGATTCCTTGTGTACTTGAGCAGAGCATCTCCTATTGATCCTTTTTATCGACTCTGCCTGTGCGATCAATCAGCTCCTCCGAGCTGGGCCGTGGAGCTGGAGCTTAAAGTGAGCAAATGCTGTTTGCTCAGGATGCTTTAGTGCTCCCTGGGCTCCCTTACACGGCACGAGGATGTGTTGTACTCCTCAACACGTGTTGGATCCCTGCAAAGGGTGGGTTTGAAGCCCTGCTGCACTTCCAGCAGCGGCTGTGGGCTCCCAGGAGTGTCCCAGTTGTGCTTGGCTGACAAACTGGGGACACAGACTTCACTCTGAGCAAGGGACGAAAGGATTTGCGTCCTACAAAGAGGTTATCCCCTTCTTCTGCAGGGAAAAGGATGATTCCAAAGCTCTTGCCTGAAGGAGAATAAATATATTTAATAAATTTAGCTTTCCCTGAGAGCAGCAAGATCTTTGTGGCCTGTGTGGGTTGCAGTGAATTCTGTTAAAATTGGCTTATTGGCCATGGCCACTGGGAGGTTTATTAAATGTATTTGTAGGTGGTACTTCATTTTCTAATGGAAGCTGGATGGGAGGAAAGTTCCAGGAAAAACCTCAGAGGATCCTAATCAGGAAGAAGGGACATGAGGAGGAATTTCCTCATGGGAAGGGTGGTCAGGCATTGGAATGGTGGAGTCACAGCCCTGGAGGTGTCCAGGGAAGGCCTGGATGTGACACTTGGTGCTCTGGGCTGGGGACACGGTGGGGATCTGGGTTGGACTCAGTGCTCTTGGAAGGCTTTTCCAGCCTAAATGATCCTGGGATTCTGTGATGGAACAGGAACTTTGGGCAAGAACAAGTGAGGAAATGGTGTCTGACAGGGAGCTGTGCTGGGAACGAGCTCCTCAGGAGAGGTGGGAGCAGCTCTGGCACCAGGGGTGTTTAATAAAATCAAGCCGAGAGCGTGGTGGGGAACGAGCCAACACTTAACAGCAGCCCCTCCCTGGCTGATCCTGATGGATTTTGCATCCCTCAACGTCTTCATCCTTAAGAGTGGGCACTGAACCTGCCCTGAGCAAAGCAGGGGGGGTTTGCCCTGACCTTGGGCTCAGTCTTTGGGCACCTCAGGGCTCACCCCTGGCCTTGTGTTGCAGCTGACGACGCCTGCGGAGGAACCCTGCGGGGGCAGAGTGGGATCATCTCCAGCCCTCACTTCCCCCTGGAGTATGGCAACAATGCAGACTGCACCTGGACTATCCTGGCCGAGCCTGGAGACACCATCGCCCTGGTTTTCATGGATTTCCAGCTGGAGGATGGATATGATGTTCTGGAAGTTGCTGGGACGGAGGGATCCTCGCTCTGGTAGGCTCCTGCTGGCATTCATTCCTTGTAGGACGCTTGGGGTGGTGCTCGTGGTCTGTGTGGGCTCAGGTGGTGCTCAGGGTGGGCAGAGTGAGCAGTTTGTGCCTGAAAGAGGGGAAATTCCCAGTTATTTCCCAGTTATTCCCAGGGACTTCCTTCTGCAACTTGGGATTTGCTCGGTAAACTCTTCAGGGAGCATTGGCTGCTTTAAATCCTGTCCCGTGCAATAAGAGTGGTGTGGCTGGGTAGGAGAAGAAAGAAAGAATTAAAAATGACCCCAAATGAAATCACCCAACCCCTGAGAACTCCTCAAACCCTACCACGGTCAGGCCTTGGCTTTGCTAAGTTTTCTGGTTATTGCTAAACTCTCTGCTTTTGATGAACTTCTGGAAATGTTTCACCAGATCCACTCGTCCCTGGGACAGGAGACAGAATTCCAACCCCCCTCTCATCCTGGGGGTTGCCTGGAAAATGCTCTCAGAAATACTGCTTTTATTCGGGATAAAGGCCAATATTTCCAATATTCAGGAGCTACCCCAGTGCTCTGAAGGCAGGAGAAAGAAGGAACTGCAGAGGGAATTCGATGTGTTCCTGGTTTTATGGCAAAGGAAAAGTCCTGACTGGCAGCAAGTGGCAAGTCCTGGGTGTTGGTTTTAAACCCAACTTCCCTTTGGAAGAGAGGAACAAAGCATTTGAAATAAGCAGGTGTTGCCTGGGATTCTCAGCAGCGAGTTAAATCGTGATTATTTGTGAGGATCCTGTCGCAAATCCCATTTATTGGAGTGATTTATCCTAGCTGGCAATTCTGGGGGAGAGGGATTGGAGTGTTTAGGATGTATTGATGGGAGGGAAGTTGCCATTTACCACGTACTGATTGTTTACCATTCCCTGGCCCCCTTGGAAAATTAGATGTTGCTCTTTGATGAAAAAAGAAAAAAAAAAACCCGGCCTGGTTTTATTAGAATTCATTAATATTTTAGGGCACTGCTGGTTTGTGCTGCAGTGGGGATCACTCAGCTGTGCTGGCTGGGAAGATGGATGGAGCTGGTTAAGAAACATTATTCAGCCTGGAGGTGTTGCCAGAGCAGAGCTGTGTCTTGTCATATCAAAAAGAAAACAAAGCTTGGCAGAGGGAACCTGCTGGGAAAATAAATAAATAAATAAAATAAAATAAAATTAGTAAACTCCTCGTAAATACAGCAGGGAAAAAAAACTTTAAAAATTGTAGGGAGTGAAAGCCTGGCTTTGAGCTGAGCCTGTAGTCCTTAAAACGGAGATTAAAGCTGGGTTTAAGGGCGCTGAGTCCTACAGGTGTCACTTTGGGGCTTGTTGGAGGGAATATCGATGGATTTGCATCCCTGCTCCCCCTCTGGCTGTCCATGTGCTGCATCCCTGGCTCTGCATTCCTCCCAGCACCTTTCCCTGGATGAGCCCAGCCCTGGCTGGCATCCCCTGGCAGCCCCCTCGGTGACTTCAGCCACAGCAATCCCCCCTGGGAGAAGCTCTCCCTGCTTTTTGGGGCTCATCCCTGAATTCCACGTCCACCAGAGCCAGCCACACCCCCCCAGCCCCTCCCAGGGCACCTCACTGAGCATTCCCGAAGGAAACTTTGCAGCCCCACCAGCGGAATTGCAAAAAAGTCTTGTTTGGAATCTCATCTCTCCGAGCTGGGCCGGTAATTAAATTCAGATGAGTCAGTTCTCAATAATTTTTGCCCGTAGGGGGAGAAGAACTTGGCGCTCCTATCTCGCCTGCACCCGTGCTGATGTGATTCAGCAGGAAAACAGAGCTCAAACCCCTTTTTCCCCTTCTGCCTGTGAAAAAAATCGGTTTTAATTATTGGTAATAGGGCAGAGAGACTCACAGCCAAGTCTCTGGGAGCCTCTCGCAGCTGAATATTTCATTTTCCGAGCGTTCTGAGTGGTTTTAGTCACGGCCGGGGCTGGGCTCAAATAAACAAAATTCAGTTTCATCAGGAGGATAATTCCTCTGCGTTTCCAAGCTATGGAATGGGATCTAATGATGGTATTTATGAGCCCATTAACTCAGCACTTCAAGTAACCTTGACTTGACCTGCTCTTAGAAAAACCTGCATTACCATTCACCCTCCCGGCTGTAAAATGGATTTTTGGGGTTGTTTTTACTGAGCCAGCCAGCTTTAAGTGCCTCCACATTGATCCCACGGCCTGGAGAATCCTGAGCTGGGTTTCCTTTGCTCCCCAACCTGTTGGATGTGAATCCTGCAGGAAGAATTCCAAGGGAAAGGGCACTGCAAGGCTGTGCCAGGCAGAGCAGTGGAGGCGGAGGAGCTCTTTGAGGCAGATTAATAAAATCACACATTTCCAGCTCTTTCAGCTGCTCCCACGGCTCTGTCGGGGGACCCTGGGCCCAGATTGCCTTGACAGGTGAGGAATAGAATCCTGCTGAGCAGGGAGCGGGAGGGGAAGGAGCAGGGTGGGATGAGCCTGGTGGATCAGGAAGGGCGAGCTGAGCTCTCCCGGCTGGGAGGTGAGATGGGAAGCATGGCAGGAGCTGCCCTGTTCTCCCTTGGTGTGATCCTGCCCTGTCCCCAGGGGTGCAGTGCACCTGCTCCAGTGGGAACAAGGTGATCTTTGGGGTCCCTTCCAACCCAGACCACTCTGGGATTCTCTGGCATCCTCACCCCCAGACTTGAGGTTCTCTTCCCTGCGCTTTGTCCCTGAGAGGTCTGGCAGGATTCATGCAATCCCACTCTAAATTCAGGGAAAGAAGAAAATCTCCCAGAGCAGCTCGAGTCCTTCCAGGGTCTCGTGGTGTGCTTTGTGTGAGGAGCTGTTGGAGCTGGGAATTCCCAGTGCTGAGGCTGTCTCTGGTTTGAGGCAGCTGCTCAGAGCCTCACACCCCAAAACCCATCAGGCTGAGCACCCAAACTCCCCAAAATGTGTCTGATGTGGAGCCCCCAGGCTGTACCTGTGTCACTCCTGTACTCATGTCACATCTGTCACACCTGTACCTGTGTCACTCCTGTCACACCTGTACCCCTGTCACACCTGTACCCTCTCACACCTGTACCTGTGTCACCCCTGTCACACCTGTACTCATGTCACTCCTGTACTCATGTCACACTTGTACCTGTGTCAGTCCTGTCACACCTGTACCTGTGTCAC
>VZRF01002282.1:396199-419415 GCA_013396875.1 Vireo altiloquus
TCCCCTCCTGTCCCACCTGTTCCCTGTCACACCTGTCCTCATGTCCCTCCTGTACCCTCTCACACCTGTACCTGTGTCACTCTTGTACCCTGTCACACTGTCACACCTGTCACACATGTACCTGTGTCACACCTGTACCTGTGTCACTCCTGTCACATCTGTACCTGTGTCACTCCTGTACCCTCTCACACTTGTACCTGTGTCACTCCTGTACCCTGTCACATCTGTCACACCTGTACACTGTCACACCTGTACCTGTGTCACACCTGTATCTGTGTCACTCCTGTCACACCTGTACCTGTGTCACTCTTGTACCCTGTCACATCTGTCACACCTGTACACTGTCACACCTGTCACACATGTCCCTGTGTCACACCTGTACCTGTGTCACATCTGTCACACCTACATCCCTATGTCACACCTGTACCCTCTGTCACTTCTCTGTCACACCTCTACCCTTCTGTCACCCCTGTACCTTCTGCTACCTGTACTCTGTCACACCTGGACCCTTCTGTCACCCCTGTGTCACCCCTGCACCTCTCTGTCACACCTGGACCCTTCTGTCACCCCTCTGTCACCCCTCTGTCACCATCCCCGCGTCCCCTCCAGGCTCAGGGGAGGCTGGGCTGTGCTGGGCAGCCCTGGCTGAGCTCCGAGCTCCCCTCAGAGTAACTCCACAGTAAAAGTTTGCTCTGCCTGGGCAGCAGCAGATCCAGATTTCCCCTGGCTGGGTTTATTGGCTGCATTTGAACAAGTGAAACCACAGGAAATGTGTCTGTCCTGTCTGTCCTGTCTGTCTGTCATTTGTTTGGATCTCACGGAGCTCGTCTGGGATCTGAGTCTAAACTTAGGCATGGAATAAATCACCGAGCTGCTGCTGCAGCCAGAGGAGGTGTGGGAATGACTCACATTCCAGTTTCTCTCCAGGTTTGGCTGAGCCTGGGTGGCTGTGGGGAGAACTCTGGGGTTCAGCACAGCAGGGACAGGCAGCACAGAGGAAAGGGAGCACCTTGTGCAGAGCAGAGCTCCACTGGAGCAAGGAATTCCTGAGTGGTGGAAGTTCAGGAAGGCAGCCCAAGGTTTGCCACACGAAGTTTGGGTTGGACCAGGAGAGGAGTGACAGGAAGGAGCTGCCAACACCTTTTCCCCCAGAATAAGAGCTGGCAGTTCCAGGAGTGTGTGTCCCACCCCTGGGACCCTTTGGAAAGCACTGCTCCTGCCAAATGAAGCAATTCCATGGGATAAAACCCCCGAGTCTCCTGTTGGTCTGACTCTGGCAGGGCCTGTCTGGGACGTTCTGGAGATGTTTCTGGTTTCTAGTTTTCTGATGGGAAATTTACTTTTAAGATGGAGATGGTTTCTTTAATAACGAGGCTTTCCAGATCTTTTATATCCCTGTTGTGTTTGGTGTGGGTGGGAGGGACTGGGATTTTTGGTGGGAATTGTGCTGCTGTTGCTGCTTTATCCTGGTGTCGTGGGCTTCAGATCACAAAATGCTCTGAGCTGGTTTGGGTTTATTTTGGGAGAGTTGCATCAGCTGTCACATTGCCCCGAGAGCCTCCCACTCCTTGAGCCTTCCCTTGTTTTTCCCCCCTGGGAGCCAGTTTCTCCTCCTTGATTTTCTGCTGCTAGTCCCATGCTCAGGGAATGCTGTGGGAGAAGCTTCAAGTGAGGAATGGCCAAATCCACAGAGTTTATTCCTGGCTGAGTTCAGTTCCTCCCCCTCAGTTCCTCGTCTTCGTTTTGCCTCTCCAGCCTTGGCGCTGCCTTTTCCTCCCTTGCACAAAAGCTTTTCTTCTCTAGTTTTGCATCTAATTTGTGCAGAATTCCTTTTGACTTTGTCCTGTGATTCCCTGGAAAAGGCACCTGCCCCAACACGTGCATGGGAATTGTTTCACACGTTTCCAGCACAGCTGTGCCAGATGTGAAGGTGACGTGGGCACCTCACTGTGCTCCAGGTGTTGGGCAGTGTGTGAAAACAGAAGTGCCCATGCACCAGGTGAGCCTGGGAGAGCCAAGGACCTTGGAATTCCAGGTTCCTCTGGTTGATTTTATGGGATTTTTTCTGGAGCTGAGCCCAGGGAAGCCCTTGGGGCCATCAGCTCTTTCTGGAGCAGCATTGCTGAGGTTCTCTCTTGCTTTCTGAGGCCCCTAGGGGCCATCAGTCCTTCTGGGGCAGCATTCCTGAAATTCTCTCTTTGTTTCCATGCTCCTGAGACCCCTTGGATCCATCAGCCCTTCCTGGAGCAGCATTCCTGAAATCCTCTCCCATTTCCAAGTTCCTGAGACCCCTTGGGACCATCAGACCTTTCTGGAGGGGCATTCTTGAGATTCTCTCCCATTTCCAAGTTCCTGAGACCCCTTGGGACCATCAGGCCTTTCTGGAGCAGCTTTCCTGAAATTCTCTGGTTCCACATTCTCACCTTTCCCTGTTCCTGCAGAGAGCCGAGTTTGGGGAAGGTTTTTGACAGAATCATTGGCGTTTCCTCAGCTCCTCTCAACTCCCTTTCCTCATCACCACAAGCAGCTGACCCTTCCCTCCCTGCCACCTGAATCTGTTTCCTAAGTGCTTCCCAGCAGTCATTAAAGCTCTGGGATGCTCTGGGATCCCCTCTGGATGCTGCTCATCCCTTCCCCCTGGCCAGCCCCACTCTCTTCCCGCGCCTTGTGCTCTGGGAGCCGCGGCTGCTGGAGGTCACAGCTTCACATGGCTGCTGAGGCACTCCTTGGAGTGGGTTCCTAATGAACCAACCCCTTCTCTTTGTATCAAAGCAGCTTCTGATCCTGCCGCGGCTGCCTCGCAGCTTTCAGCTCCCAGTTTTCATCTCGGAGCCGCCTGTGAAGTCTGTGGGAAGGCTCTGGCACCAGAGGGCTGATGAGCCACGATTGAGGGGTTTGGGATGTGGTTTTGAGGGCTGCCCCTGCTGCTGCTGCTCCCTGTGCAGCTTTCTGGGATAACCCTGCAGGATCCTGCAGACTTTTCCTGGCATCCCAGTGTGGGTGGGAGCCGAGGAGGGTCCCTGTCTCCCCCCCTGTGCCTCCCCAGCAGCTGCTGTTCCTCGCAGGGATTCTGAAAAGCAGATTGCTTCCCGTGCTTCTCATCTCACACTTGCCACTCTCTGGCGGAATTTTTCAAGGCTGTAATTGCTTTCATTTGCGAGTTGACAAGAATTATCCTGCCCTGGGCGTGCACGGGGCTGGAGCTGGGAAGGTTTTTGTGTTCTTTCATCACCAGTTAAAACACAGAAAAATGGGAAGGTTTCCTTTCCCTGTGCAATGATTTGAGCTTCCTCATTGCAAGAACTCCTGGATGCTTTATCTGGAATATTCAGATGTTCTTCTTCCATGGGCAGTGTTTTCCGTAGGGCTGGGAAATGTGGATGTGGCTTTTGAAATCCCTATTTAAATGTCAGTGATGTCTTCTTTGGGATCTCGAAAATCGACTTCCTCTTTTAATTCCATCGCATTTCTTCCCAAGCATTTATGTGCTTTTAATTGGAAATGAATCCCACAAAGGCTTCAAAGCCCTAAAACTTTGCTTTAGTGGGAAATGATCTTCCTGCCAAATCCCCTTCTCTCTCGGAAGGTGTGTTCCCTGCAGAGAACATTCTGGAGAAGTTGGAACCAGAGCAGTTCCAATTCCTGGGAGCTCTGGAGGTCCCATGGTGGGGAACTTCCAGCCTTTGGAATTCCTCCCCTCCAGGCCTTATTGAATATGGATTTGCTCTGTGAAGAGCAGGAATTTGTAGGTCAGGGAGCTGTTTCTCTTTGCTGGAGCCCTGAATTCTGGGACCCAGAGCTGATGGCTTCCCAAGGGAATTCCAACCATCCCTGAGCATCCTCGCTGCTGTTGGGAAGTTCATATGATGAATTCCATTTGCCGCATAGTGAAAAGCTTTTAATGAATATTCAGAATGGCAAGAAGATGCTTTTAGGCTGACCATGACCCTGAAAATGGTTTAATTGCCCTTTTTATCCCAATTTGTTTATCCCAATTTGTCCCTTCTTTGTTGTTTGGTCACCTCAGGGGCAAAGATCCCCATGGAAAGGCCACAGCATCTCAAGGGATGGGGTGTTGGCAGGGGAAAAAAATCCCTGAAGGTCATTAACTCTTCATTTCATTCTGTGTTTGTCCTGCAAACACTTGTTGGAAGAGTAAAAAATAGAGGTTTGTGCAAGAGCCCTCAGTAGCTGTAACCTAAAAAGAGTTTTTTTGAGGCTGAGACTGGGTCTGACACGCCTGGCTGGAAGCTGAGAAAAATACTGGAACCTCCTTCAGGATGTGACCCAAAATACAGACTAAAGCAGTGAATAATACCCAGATTTGGCAGGGGAAGGAGGCTTGAAGTAAGTGCAGATGATGTTTCGGGTTGTAAAAAGTTGGATATTTGGGATTCTGTTTCAAGCCCTGTTGCAGCAGAGCACTGATTCCCCTCCCAGCTGAAGTGAGGATTTGGGGACAGGTTGGTGGGGAGCAATCAGCACCTTCACTCTGTTCTAAGTGCTCATTGTATTGTTGGCTTTTTGCAAATATTAAAATCAATGTCATATTTGTAATGTAAGACAATGAAGTGGCATGGATATAGTTTGTTTTAAAAAGTAGTGTGATTTCTTAGGATTATATCATGATATGTAGAATGCTTTTTTTATGTAGTTAGCTCAGGATAGCAAAGATAAGCAAGGAAGTTCCCCAAATTCCTGGACTATCTGGTTGAAGATAACAAGGACAGGCCTGAGGCTCTGGAAGGAAGAATCTATCGATCAGAAGTGGGACACAGGATGACCAAAGGATGTGGTCAGCAGAACTGGACCACAATGGATTATCAAATTTTAAACAGACCTGCAAGAAGGAAATAGTGACAGGATAAGAGGGACTTGAAACCCAAAAGATACCAAAAAAGGAATATTTGAATGATACATAGAAATCTATGAATATGTCTGAGACTCGTGCATTTAACAGAAGAGGTTTGCTAGCTAAGGTGTGCCCCTGGCATTGTGCCAAGCACCAGGCCCTATTAACCCTTCGCTTTATTTCTGTCTCCTATTGTCCTTTTTATTAAACCCCTTACTAAACCTTTTCAGATTTCACCAGGAGTGAACTTCGTTTATTCACAACTCGGAGGCGTTCAGGAGCCGTCTCTGCCTTCCCGCGCTGCTTTGCCGTGTTCAGGCACCAATTCCTGACATTTTCGGGAGGCTCTGGTGCCGTTCCCGAGGCTGTGCCTGTGCAGGGAGGTCTCTCTGTGCTCGGGGAGCTGTGGTTTGGTGTCGGGATGTGCCTGCCAGAGCTGATAACAGCCGTGTTCTACAGCGCTCCTTATCAGCGCCTTCAAAGGGAGCAGCGCAGACACCTCGGCTGCTTTCAAAGGCCTCTCCCTGCTGGGCTTTCTCCGGGCCCCACTCAGGGATGTTTTTTCTCCTATTTACAAGTTGTTCCAAGGGTGGAATCGCTTTGTTTGCAGATGTCAGCTGCCTCACTGGTTGAAACTCTCTTTGCCTGCTGGGTTTCCCCACAGCTGCTCCCCGGATCCCAACGCTTGCCCCTTCCCTGGGCTGGCTTTCCCTCTCTCCCTGGATGGGATCCATTCCGTGCTGAATTCATCCCTCTGCTCTTAAAATTGGTGGTTTTGGGGATGTCTGGGCCTCAGGGGAGGAAAATGTCAGTGTTTCAAAGAGCAGGAAAACACTGGCGTGTGTTGGTGCAATTCCTCTTGATAGGGCAGAGGAAACAAAGCGCGGCCACAGCGTGGAAAACTCCTGAGGTTAAGAACTGGAATTGTGTTTTCAGAGCTGTTTTTTTGTTAATCTCGTTGTGTTTTCGGAGCTGGGCTGTTGGATTTGTTACTCCTGTTGTGTTTTCAGAGCTGGTATTTGTTAATCCTGTTGTGTTTTCAGAGCTGGGCTGTTGTATTTGTTAATCCTGTTGAGTTTTCACAGCAGTCTGTTGTATTTGTTCATCCTGATATCTCCACAAATATCTGGGATCTCTGTGTCTTGACACATCTGGAGTACAAACCTGTGTCTATAATTTAGCCAAACTCCTCAGTTTTCCAGCTCTAATCCAGGCCTGGAGGCCTCTTGTCCTTGAGTGCCAATCCTGCAGTTCATGTGGCAGAAAGTTACTCCTGTTCCTCTTGTTTGCTTTGCTGCTGCTGCTTTAAAAGCTGAAGATGCCTGAGCAGGGATCAGTGGGATGAGGAGGGAAGTGCAGGGTCTGTTTTCCATTCTGGATCTGTGAGCTGTTCATGGGGGAGCTGCTGGATTTGTGAAAGGAGAGGGAATTTCCTTTCGGCCGTTTGGGTCACTGCAGCCTCACCTGAGCAGGGTCGGACCTGAGGGGTGAAACCCCAAGTGAGCATCCTCGGGGGCAGATTTTCCTTTCAAGGGCTTGATGTTTCCTTAAGGAATTAGTCCACAACCTGGCTGTGAGCACTGGGGGCTCACTGGGCTGTCAGGCAGGAATGGGAGGGATTTCTGTGATAATCGTGGATTCCACAAGCTTCCAAATCCAGTGTTTTCCTGCCTGCCCTGGGAGCTGCCACCTCTGCTGCCTCTTGGCATGAGGATGTTTTTGTCTCCCAGGCTGAAATCTGGTCCCATCAGTTGTTAAATGCAGGCCCTAAGCCGAGGATCTGAGCTCAGACCAGGCTGCCCAAAGCCCAGATGGAGGCAGCTCCTGGGGCTGGATCCAGAGAATTGCTGATGTTTTGCTCCTTGGCACAGATTTGTTCTGTCCTGGCAGGTCAGGATCTCTTCAGCTCCTGCTGGGCCTGGCTTTGACACTTTTGGCTGTTGACAGTGGGGTTGGGTTGATTTTTGCCTCCCAGGGACCTTTCTTGTGGCTGGATTTGGAGTGGGGATCGGGAAGGTACCCAGGGCATCAGTAAATATTGGAGGATTAGGAATAAACAAAACGCTGTTGACAATTCATGTTCAAGGCCTGCTTTCCTGGCTGGAATTCCCACAGAATCATGGAGTGGTTTAGGTGGGAAGGGAGCTTAAAACTCATCCAGTTCCACCCCCTGCCATGGGCAGAGACACTTTCTACTGTCCCAGGGTGCTCCCAGCCCTGTCCAGCCTGGCCTTGGGCACTGCCAGGGATCCAGGGGCAGCCACAGCTTCTCTGGGCACCTGTACCAGGGCCTCCCCACCCTCACAGGGAGGAATTCCTTCCCAATATTCCCTCCTGAGTCCATTTCTCCATCTCTAGAAGAGCAGTGACACCTGAATCTGGAAAGTTCTGGAATACCAGGAGGGTTTGGGTAGGAAGGGAGCTCCAAGCCCATCCATTCCCATCCCATCCAGCCCTTCCACTGTCCCAGGTTGCTCCAAGCCCCATCCCTGGGACACTGCCAGGTCTGGAACATCCACAGCTTCTCTGGAAGATCCAATAAAATGTTACAAAACCTGAAAACTCGATCAGCCCTTTCCATGCTTTTAAAACAGTCCTGTTCCTTTGATAATTCCCAGTTGGAGCACAGGGGGAATTCCCATCTCTTCCTGCTCTCCTTTATCCCTTTGTCTTTCTCCCACTCTCTCTAAATTAATTTTATAATCATCCTTTAAATGATGGAGCAGCTCAAATGAGCTCTTTTAGCCGGAATTACCTGCATTAAAGATCTCCCTTAAAAAAGAAAGGCATAAAGGTAATTAATAGCTTCAATTATTATAATGGGGCTTAGCTTGTGCTTTTCTCTTAGAAAAACCTGGTTTTGATAAGTCAGCTGTTCTTTAAAGGGGAAAAAAATAACAGAAGTGCTTCAGGCTGGAAGTTGGCACGAAGGAATTTGGAAATCAGGTTGTTCCCTGTGTAAGGTCCGAGAATGAATTCCTCCCATTGATCCTGGAGCAGTGCCCTGTGCTCCCCAGAGCCCGGTGGGCAGGGGAGTGTTCCGAGAGGATTTGGGTTTTTTGCCCAGTCACAGATGCTTTGTGTGAATTTAAAAAACCAAAGGATATTTGTTCAAAGCCACCCTGGAATTTGTGGAGCCTGGAAGTGAATCAAAGGCGAGGGGAAACGAGAGGGAAATCTTTGAAAGAGGTTTCAAAGCCGCTCTGTGATGGATGAGGGAGAGGCTGGGGATGGCAAAGGGGATTTGGGGGAGTGGGGCAGGACCTGGGGGTGGAACAGGGAATGGGGCCAGGAGCTGCTCCCAGCTCCCCTCAGCCCTGGAGCTCCAGGTCCTGCCCCAGGGAGGATGCCCAGGCTGGCATGGGCAGGAGGGGACCTGGGCATGCCCAGGGGTCCCTGCTGGTCCTTTGGATTTGCTTCTGCTGCTGCTGGGCAGGTGGGTGCTGTGCCAGGTGGGTGCCATGCCCAGGTGGGTGCTGGGGCAGGTAAATCCTGTATCCAGGTGGGTGCAATGTCCACTTGGGTGCTGTGCCCAGGTGGGTCCTGCATCCAGGTGGGTGCTGTACCCAGGTGGGTGCTGTATCCAGGTGGGAGCTGTGCCTAAGTGGGTATTGGGGCAGGTGAGTGCTGTGCCCAGGTAAATCCTGGATCCAGGTGGGTGCTGTGCCAGGTGGATGCAATGTCCACTTGGGTGCTGTGCCCAGAGAGATGCTGTGCCCAGGTGTGTTCTGTGCTAGGTAAGTCCTGTATCCAGGTGTGTTCTGTGCCAGGTGTGTTCTGTGCCCAGTTGGGAGCTGTGTTCTGTGCCCAGGTAGATTGTGTGTCCTGTGCCCAGGTGTGTTCTGTGCCAGGTAAATCCTGTATCCAGGTGTGTCCTGTGCCAGGTGGATGCTGTGCCCAGGTGGGAGCTGTGTCCTGTGCCCAGCTGGGTGCCCACATCCACTCTCGGTGCAGCCAGTTCTGCTGTCCCAGTGCAAACTGGAACATTCCCAGTGAAACCTGCCTGGGTTTGCCTTCTCCTGCCTGTGAGCAGTGCCAGAGGTGCCTGGATCCCTGCTCCAGCCCAGCCCCGGGATTTGGGAAGGCTCTTTGATCCCTTGGGGGCGAGCTGTGCTTGGGAAGTGGCTCCTGACTGCAGGAATCACCCTGGCTGGGGCAGCTCTGCCTGGTTTGATGTGCACAGGCTGAGGGAAGCTCAGGAAAAAATCTTCTTCTCTTTTTAAACTCAGCTATTTCACCCTCTGCCTTGGGCCTCATCTCCAGTTTAAGAGAGGAAAAGCTCCTGAGTGTGGTGGCTGCACTTGATCATCTTAAAAGTCTTTTCCAACCTTACCAATTCCGTGCTCTGTGTTGCTGCATTCCCTCAAAAACCTGTTTAAAGGCAGAAATTGAAGCAGGAGGGGCTGTGCTCAATATCTGCCCCGCACAGAAACTCAGAGCAGAACAATCTCAGTGATCAGCATTTAAAACATTCTGTCATTGATTATTTTTTCTCTCAGGCTTTTAAGGAACTATAGATTCTCAGCCCGAAATTAATATATCGGAATTTTTGTGGGCAGAATAAAACCCTCATTAAATTTTGCAACGTATCAAACAGCTTGCAATTAAAATTCATTTTGAGGCGAGTTAGCAGAAGTTTTGTTAATGTTTAACATCTTTATGGGTGTCACTCTTTGTAAATTTGGACTAATTGAGTCCAAAGGGACAAACTGACGGATTCTGCATTTGCTGTGGATGCCAGGCCTTGCTTTGCTTTTGGCATTTTCCCCCTTTCTTTATGCAAGTTCTGATTTTAGCAAGTTGCCAGGAAAGTAGCTTATTTTGTTATTTCTGCCAAATTGCCGAGAATCCATCTTCCTAAATCTCGGAAAGACTGCAGCAAATCTCTGGGAAAGACAAGCAAGGCTCCACTGGCTCCAAGGTGTTCATTGCTGTAAAATACAGGAGATTCCAAATGGGATTTTTTAGGGTTTTCTTCTGTTCAGAACAAACTGGGCATGTAAAAAGCCTTGGCTGTGCCCATGGTTATATCCTGAAGTGGAGAGGTTTCCTTGACTGGAGCATAAACCAGCCTGAAATATTTGGAATTGTGAATTTTCGTGTTTCTTACTCCCCTTAAATATTTCCCCTGCGATCCCAAAGCAGTTTATAGGGAGCAGTAAGAGCAGTGGGAATTAATTCTGTGTGGAATCCGAGACCAGAACCTCACCTGGCAGAGCTTCAAAATTCCCCTGGGTGAGGAGAGGTCAGAGTTTGCAGAGCTGCTGCTTTGAAGACTCTGCCCAGCAAAGCCAGATTGACCCCAAATTTATCCAATCCAGGGAAGAAATCTGGAGCAGAGCTGCACTCCTCAAACACCATCAGCCACATCCAGCTCGGAATTGGCTCTTAATTGATAGGGGAGAGAGTTCATCAAAACTGTGGATAATTCTGGGAATTTCCTGGCGGATTTGGCTGCTCTGAGGCTGCTCCAGGCTTTGATTTAAAGGCAGCAGCACAAATAAAGCTGTCACTGCATGGGGCTGGAGCTGCAAAGGAGGTGCTCAGATCCTCCTAGAACACGTGGAATTGCATGGAATTCCTGGAGGTCCTGCAAAGGAGGTGCTCAGATCCTCCTAGAACATGTGGAATTGCATGGAATTCCTGGAGGTCCTGCAAAGAAGGTGCTCAGATCCTTTTAGAAGACATGGAATTCCACAGCATTCCAGGAAATCCTGCAAAGGAGGTGCTCAGGTCCTCTAGAACACGTGGAATTCCGTGGAATTCCAGGAAATCCTGCAGAGGAGGTGCTCAGATCCTCTAGAACATGTGGAATTCCACAGCATTCCAGGCTGGCTGTGCTGTGAGGTGACACTGCTGGCACATCCTGCCTGGTCCAGGAGCTCAGGGCTCTGCCAGCTCCATGGAATTACTCCTCCCCTGAGGCAGGACGTGGTGTTTCCCTCTGAAGTGGATAAAATTTCCCCTTTTCCAGCCTCCCTCAGGGTGGGAATGTGCCCGTGAGGTCCCTCAGCTCTCCCGGAGGTTCGTGCAGGGCTCTGTCTCATCTCCACCTCGTTAATGAAGGATCATCATCAGCCCCACGTTGTGAAGGTGGATTTTTTTTTTTTTTCCCAGCAGAAAGTTGCCTCAGTGTCTGCTGCCTTTCCCAGAATTCTGCTTCATTTCGGACTGGAGAACATTCCAGGATTTTTTTACCTGATCAGACCCTTGGAAATAGGGAATGATGGGCAAGTGAGCAATGCCACAGCTCACATCATCTGAGGAGACTGAGGGGAGAAGGTGCACATTGATCTCTGAGGAGCTGGGAGAGGAAGAGAAGCTCGGAGCAGCAAAGGGCAGACAGAAAGCAGCTTCAAAAAGCAGGAAACAATAAAGCAGAACCCACTGGCAGCGCTCAGGAGTTCCTGCAGTTGGAAAGACTTCACTTCGTGTTAAGGTCACCCACGGAGGCTTCTTAAAAAGGACATTTTGCCCTCATGCAGTTCTTGTTGTGCTGCCTCGGCATATTGATTATATAAAAAATATGGATTTTTTTTTATTCCTAGAATGGTTTGGCTTGCAAGGGGTCTTAACGATCATTTAATTCCAACACCAGACATAATGTGGATGTTCTTAATTTGGGGTATTTGGCACATTCTGGGGTATTTGACACATTCTGGGGCATTTGACACCCTGCCCACGAGAGCTGCAGCTCCCATCTCTGCCTGACGGAGCTGGAATGTTGTGGCTTTAAGCGAAATGGGAGAGTTCACAAGCAAACCTGTGTTTTATCAATGTAAACGCTGAATCCTGGGAAAGCCAAAACTGGGTCTGTCAAGCTGCTGCTCCAATTGCACTTCTGATAACTCAGCTGCTGCTTTTTTTTTGGGGAAGCTGAAAGGAACAGATGGGTTTGGAGCTGGGTGGGGGTGGTGCATACTGGAAGATCCTTTGGGTTATCTCCCCTCACACTGGGGCTGGGGATTCTCTGTCCCCAAGGACTGCAGGGTAGGGTGGCATCATCTGTGCTGCCCCTGGGAATGGGAGAGCCTGGAAAGCTGCGCTGGGAGCATCCCCAGCGTGGGCCAGGCTGGGTGTGGTGATGAGTTTGTTCCTGCGGTGATTTGTGATGTAGATCAGAGCTAACAAGGCGGGCAGGGAAGCTGTGCAGACAGGGCTGAGCTCTCAGTCTGTGCCCTCCCTGCCTGCAAGATGGGCTTCAAAGAGCAGGGCTGTTGTTCCCCTCCCCGCCGTCCTGGTGGCTCTCAGCACCCTGTGCCGCCGTGGTTTTTTTGGTCCCATTAAAATCAAGCTGTGAACAAAAGCAGGTTATTGATTCTCGAAACCGGGAGGATCCTTTGGCAGGCAGTTAATGAGCAGAGAACTCTTCCAGGTTCTGATTTTTCGAAGGGTGTTGAAGTTGTGACATCTCAGTTAACTCGTGCCAAGGAGCCTGCGAAGCCTCCCAGCCATGCAGAATGAATCTGTTCCTAAGTGGGGGTTTCGGGGAGGCCTCTGCCAGGTTTGGCTGCTGTGGATCGGTCCCAAAAACCTTTTTGGGTGGCCATGAGTGAGAAGAGAGGAGAGGATCCCCCTCCCATTGTTGCCGCTGGGATTCACTGGGGTGACTCTGATCACCCTCTGGGGACACAGACACAGCCTCAACCCCAGAGCAGCACCTTCAAAGGCTCAAATCCTCTCTGCAGCCTCGAGAAGGAATTGCAGGGGTTGGTTTTGGGGCTTTGTTTCTGTCCCAAGCTGTGGGATACTCCTGGTGTACCCATGGACACAGACAAGGCCACCTGTGGGAGCATGACTGCAGAGAAACCTGTTAAATAAATCTGCCATTCACGAGTCCTTCAGTGCTTCCCCTGCTATTGCTGCGTCTTGTGCACACAAAGATGAAGATTGCTGGGATGAGGAGAGTGGAGCTGGAGTGCCATTGTTCCCTCTGAACGAGAGGGGATCTCTGCAGAGGCTCTCCTGCTATCAATGGCAGCACGAATGCAGCAGCCACATCTCCGTGCTGGGACTTTGTGGTTTTGTGCTCAATAATTGGATTTTTTAGTTTGGGTGTGGGAGACTACGAGAAATTCCGGGTTGTTTACCCAAACTTCAAAGTCCTGAATGTGTCACGTACCTGTGATCCAACACCTGTGGTGGCAGATGTGTGTTTGTGCCCCTGGTCAGGGCACAGGGAAGTGGATTTCCAGGGCTTTGGATAAAGATCTGTCACTCCTGGCTTTTCCCTTCTGCTCTGAAACCCTGCTTTGAAGCCCCCACATGGAGAGGACAGGGACAGCAAATCCCATCCTGGACAGCTCTCAGGTGAATCCATTTGGCTGACCTGAAGGGAATGTTGTCCAGGCAATTGCCAAAATGTTTTTAACTCGTTTTTCCCCGAGCAGTGACAACACAGGCAGCACTACAATAAAAATTCCATTCCTGGGTCTGTAACAATGGCATTGACATTAGTTCTGAGCACGTGGAAAAGGTGCTGAGGCTCCCAGTGAGCCAAAATTGTGCCAATGCTGAGAGAAACCATTTTCTGCAGTTGATTTATTGCAGGTTTTAACTACAGCGTGGAAAGCAGAGGAAGGAACCCATCCCAGGCCCCCAAGACACATTCCCCCCATAATATCCATGTTTATCACTTACCCCCCTCCTCCATCAGCTGCCTGCAGCTCTTCCAGGATCATTGTTTCCTCTCTGCTGCTGGAAGGCATCTCCCAAACTGTTATTTCCCCTTGTTAATGCTTTGCTCTCAGAGTTACTTCCATCTCCAGTCTCCACACCATTAGTGGGAAACACATCCAGGTGGATAACTACCAATTTCCAGTGCACTGTTTGCCATCCCTTCCTGTTATCCCCTCCCTAGAAGATTTCCTGCTGCAGATAACTGGAATTTTATTGTTTGTTCTGAGCTGGCAGAGCTGTCCTTCAGCCTCTCAGGTGGCGTTTCAGCCGAAGGGACTGGTGGGAATGGCCAGACTGGGAGTTTATTGGGGTGTGTTCTTAAAAAAGTGGGTGTTTGCAGGCAGAGCTGCAGGAACTTGGAGCCATTCCTCAGGAGCAGCCCTGTGTGATGGGTTCAATTGAGTGGAACCTGTGTTCCAACTTCCCCGAGCCTGGTTTTGCCTGAGTGCCACTTGTTTATGGAGTTCGCAGGCTGAGGGACAGGGGGGGACGCAAAGATTCCGTGAAAAGCATAATTGGCTGGGTGATATCCGGGGCCTTTCTGGCCACTTCAGATTTGTAACGTGCCAAAAATAGCTGCTCCTTCTGCTGGAACCACGGCGGCTGCAGCTGGGAATAGATTTTAATTGATGGATCCTGTCAGGCTCTCGGCGGCCGTGCAGGCAGGAGAACCATTAAAGTGAGATTTCTTGTCCCTGCTCACTTAAACACTCTGCTTCCAGCTCATGGCAGCCTTGCAGTTTTCCCTTAATATCCCCAGCCCTTGTTCCCATACCCTAGGGCCATATCCCGGGATTTTAGGTTTCCCAGCAGGGAGAGCTGCTGGCCACGGGCTTTGTGTCCTGGTGTTACAGGAGTGCAAAGAATGTGTGTGGAATAAGGGACAGGAACACCTCGGGAGTTGTTTGCTGAAGACTTTGGGAACTTGGAGCAAAGGTGGTGTTGAACTGGAACCCTGGGATGTGACCTTGTGTAGGAACAGGCTGTGACCATCCCTAAAGGAACCTGGACAAAGGCTGTGGTCAAGAGGAAGAACCTCTCTGAGGCTCCTCCAGCAGGGTCAGGGACCTGTGTGTGTTTGGGCTCTGAGTTTGTGCACCTTCCCAAGGCTTTTTCCTGGGAAAACCTGTGTTTCTGTGTTCCCTGCACCCTCCTGTTTCCCCATCTGCATTGTGCCTCCTCCCCAGCTCCAGGACCTACTGCTGGAGGACCACAATCCCTCCTTTGCAGAGGGAGCCTATTTTAACTGCTGGTTTGGAGAGAACTCGTTGTTTTCCTCGTGGATGTGCAGGAACATCCATCCCCACCCCACCCAGCCTCCCCATGACCCACGACGGTGCCAGCTCCGTTAAACCCAAACTACTGTCCTGCCCAGAGACACCACAGCAAGCCAGGGTTTGCTGCAATAACAACTTGGGACTTTATTGGGACTATATATTCCCACTATCTCAGGTGGGAACGGCAATCTCAGGTGGGAATGGCAATTTCAGGTGGGAATGGCAATCTCCGGTGGGAATGGCGATTTCAGGTGGGAATGGCGATTTCAGGTGGGAATGGCAGTCTCAGGTAGGAATGGCAGTCTCAGGTAGGAATGGCAGTCTCAGGTCAGAGTAGCAGTCACAGGTAGGACATGAGGAAATTCCGCAGGCTCGCCGCCTTGGTGGTGAAGGAGACCATGATGTTCCTCAGGGACCTCCTCCTGCTGGACATCCTCGGGCCCCTGCTTCTGCTCCTGCTCCTGCGGAGCCTCCTGCCCCTCATGCGATCAGCCATGTCCTTGTACATCTCCTTGTCTCTTTCGGGCAGCCTTTGCCACATCCTGCCCAGCCTCTTGGCCGTCTGCACCATGCTCAGGTTGGGGTTGTTCCTCTGGATCCGCCGGCGGTACCTCTCCATGAAGATGAAGAAGGGTGGCAGCGGGCGCCCCGAGTACCTGAAGCGGACACTCTTCCCATAGCGCCTTCCCCTCCTGTAGCGGAGGCGGGAGCCGGCCCTGCCGAAGCGGCGCCGAGGCCTCTGGATGGTGATGCGGAACAGCATGGTGGTGCTGGGCGCCCTCCTGGGGCGCAGCGGCCTGGCCATGGCCGCGCAGGCCCGGCCGGGCTGGGCTGCTCCTGCCGCCTCTGCTGCCCGGGCCTCGCTTCCTCGAGTTGGGCTCCGGGAGGCTGCGGAGGAGCGCGAGGCTGTGCTGCCCCTCAGCACAGGCTGCCGGAGCGCACTGAGCCGTGCCCGGTGCCACCCAGTGCCAGGCCGCGGCCCCGATGTCACCACGCTGCTGTGACATCAACCTCCCGGGGCCAATCAGGGCCGGCCGAGCCGACTCCCCGCGACGCTATTGGCTGGAGGGGCGTGCTGATGTCATAGTTGTCACCTGCTGGTGGGTTTGTGTTGATATGGGAGTGGTGCCATGGATGGAATGTTGGGGTGGGTGGTGGTGGTGGCACCAGGCCACGGTGATGTGAGATTCCCAAAGCTGATGGGAGAGACCAGGCCTGGTCCCTGTAACCCCTGTTGGCCAGAGGGATGTGGTGATGTCATGACCGTGATGGTGGAGCAGGTCTTGGGTGAGTTGGGAGCACTCAGATCCTCTAGAAAACATGGAATTCCACATGGTTCCAGGACATCCTGCAAAGGACGTACTCACATCCTCTAGAACATGTGGAATTCCACATGGTTCCAGGAGGTCCTGCAAAGGAGGTTCTCAGAACTCTAGAACATGTGGAATTCCATGGATGGAATGTTGAGATGTGCTGTGGTGACATCACTGTGCAGTGGGGGCACATTCCCGAAGCTTGGGAGGGGCCAGGCCTGGTCCCTGTAACCCTTGTTGGCTGGAGGGACGTGGTGATGTCATAACCATGATGATGTCACGGCCATGGTGATGGAGCAGGTCTTGGTTGAGTCGGGAGCAGAATATTGGAATGTGCTGTGGTGCCATCACTGTGCCATGGTGCCATTACTGTGCCGTGGTGACATCACTGTGCCATGGTGTGACCTCGTCTCCCAAGCCCTCCAGAAGGGGCCAGATCTTCTTCCTGTAACCTGTTGGCTGGAGGGACATGATGATGTCATAGCCATGATGATGTCATAGCAATGATTATGTCACAGCCCTGGTAATGTCACAGCCAGGGTGATGTCACGGCCGCTGTGATGTCACAGCCATGGTGATGTCACAGTCATGGTGCCATCATGTCCCTCCCCCCAGGGCCATGCCCTTGCTGCAGCTCCAGGATTTTGGCTCCGTTTCTCACCTGGTGCTTTACAAACCTGTAACGCCCAAGGAGGGAAGCAGAGGCCTCGGATTTTTTGTCATGATAAAATGGGGAGCCGCCGCCGCTCGCCGCTGCGAGGTGGCAGCTCATAATGGGAAAATGGTTTAGTAGCAGCCCTAAAAATAATTGTCTGTGACAGCTGTTCCTTGGTTCCTGTCAGGAGAACCACTGTTATTTAAATCCACAGCCCTTGGACTCCATGGCTAATTTATTTGGGTGGACTTTTCATTAATTTGAAAGGTTCTGCGGGTTTAAAAGCCTTCATTAATTACGCTCTAGCAGATGAAAACGCAATAAGGTTCTGCGGGTTTGTCTGGGAAGAAAAGAAATTCCCAGCGGTTTGTTTGGTTGTTTCCAAAATGCAAAATCAGTCGTTCCCAGGCAGAGGTGAGCTCAGCTGTCCCTGTCAGAATTCTTGTGACTGAGGACAGGACTATGAATAAAACAAATTGAAATTTTGACCACTCATTCCGAGTACAAGGTGATTTATTGAAGTTCCCAGTAGTGTTAAATATTCATATGTAGCCGATTGCATAAGTGCTAAATTATGAAACAGCCCCTGCTTCTGTAGAACTTGTCTCTCTGAAAGGTAAAGATGGGGGAGCAGAAGCCTTGAAGTCGGGAGTCATCCCTGAGTTACACACGGATAACTCTGGAATTGCAGTCAGGACTCAGTAATTAGGCAGTGCTTAGTAATTGCCGGGCTGGTTAATCCTGGCAGAGAGGGGCTGAGGACTCGTTGGACTCTGTGGAAGCTTGTGGCAAAATCCAGCCTGGACAGAACGTGCTTCCCAATTCCCCTCCTGTGTTTACTCCAGGTTGTTTTGCAGTGACCTCAGCCTGGTAAATAAACTCCGTTTTTTCCACCAGCCTCGTCCCTTTCACGTCCTGGCTCTCCCTGCCAGCCGAGAGGGTGATTTGCGTTCCATTTATCTCTCCCACCCTCCCTTACCTTGTTTCTTTGCTCTCCAAAGAGAGCCTGCCCTGGTGATTATTCTGGGGCAATGAAATAATTTCATTCCAGCAGTCACAGTTCCCTTCAGCAGGTGCTTTGTTATCTCAATAATTCAGCCTAAGAGACTTTTCAGCCTCCCCAGTTCCCACAGTGCAGGAGCTACAAATAAAACTTTTGCTCTTTCCCTGATTTGGTTTATTTAGCTTCTTTTTTTTTTTTTTCCTGTGTTCTTTCCAGATCCTCCCTAGGAATTATATTTAAATGTGGAATTGATGCTGTTCAGTCCAAGTGCCTTAAGGGGTGCATTGTGTTAAAATGCACATAAAGGCAGCGCCTGTCCCACTTGGGCTGGGTCATTTCTAAAATTCACTTTGAATCGAGGCCATTTATCTGAATTCAGCACACTGTTTGCTCATGTCCCTGGATTACCTACATCCTCCATCAAAATAGGTCAGCTGTGCCCAGGGAAATGTGGGCTAGAAGTGCTGGAATAAACACAGGGCAGGGCTGGGGTGGGACAGAGCCATCGATCCTTCCCTCCCACACGGAGTTGGGTTTAACCCACCACCACCTTTATGGGGCCTCTGCAGGCAGAGACACCAGAATAAAGCAGCTTTATCGCTCCAGTTCCCTCTTTTTTTAGAGAATTTTTGGGGGGATTTTCACTTGGAACAGAGATTGTTAAGGACAAATCATTTGTGGGGAGCAGAGCCCAGGAAAACCAGGCTTTGGACACATGAAGACAACTGCAAAGCTTTTCCCGTGGCTGTGGCTGCTGATTCTCTCTCCAGGTATTTGTTTAATCCCAGGGATACACATAACGACATCCCAGAATTGGTGATTCAAGGGGGTTTGTGTTCATTTTCCTGCCTGGAACTGAACAGGGCCTGTGGCTGTGCTGAGACACCTTCTCAGTGCCATGATCTCGCCAGGGCAGAGTCCAGATGTGTCCTGCCCACACCCCATCAGGAAGGAGAGGTTTTGCCACCAATCCTGGCAGAAACAAAACCTTAGTTGTGAATGTGTTTGGATTTGCGGTGAAAAGCAGAATTTGCAAAGTATTTAGCGGATAATATTGTAGCCAAAGGTGCAAAAAACCCCCAAAAAACAACACAAAAAGCCACAAAACCCTCCCCAAAAAAACCCTTACAGACCTTAGCCACTGCTCTGCCTCCCCTGTTAGGTAATGAGTGTTGAGGAAGGGATGGAACTGGCCCCAGTTTGCTGGGATGGGTGAAAATTCCATGCCAGGAGGAATAACATCAAAGGCAAGCCAGGAAAATTACCAGGAGAAGGCTTTGGGTGAATTGCAATTAACGTTGAGGTGAAGTTTTTGCCAGAGCGCTTCCAGCAGCGCTCCCAGTCCCTGCAGCTCCTCACTGGGAATAACAATAAGTTTTTTACTGTTACTTGAGGAAAACTGGAAGTGAAAACAGCCTCTTGACAGAAACCATCAGGACACACCAAAAAAAAAAAAACCCTAAACTAAGCAGGAAGATGAGAAAAATGTCACTGCTCGTAATGATGTTAATTAGGAGGTAAATGGATGTTGACATTTGAGAGCTGAGCTGAAAGGATCAGACGTGTGGAGGTGTGGAGGATCTGTGTGGAGTCTGATGGAGGGGGAAGCTGAAGTGTCTGAAGGATTCCCATTCCTGCAGGGGCAGAGGAAAGGGGAAAGTTCAGCATTTTCTTTGTTGATTCTCGTAATTACACAGGGTGAATCCCCCTTTAAAAAGCTTCGTCTGTCGGGCTCTTCCCTCTGATTTGGGGTGGCAGGAAAAGGTCTCAACATGGGGATGGAGCCTTAAAAGTCCCACGGTGAATAGGAAATACTTTTATTTTATAATCTGGTGGTATTTTGGTGAATTTTTGCATTTACTGCAGGTTCGGGTGCTCTCAGGTGTGTAAAGCTAAGGTCAGAGACTCCCTGTGAAGCAGAACAGGTCCCTCTGTAGCTCAGCTGTGCTCCCTTCAGCCCAGTCTGGGTGCCTGAGCTGCTTTCGTGGTGCATTCTGTGGTTTTACCTCGTGCAGAGCAAAGGGGAATGGAGCCCTGGAATCGTGGGATGGGTTGGGCTGGAAGATGTGGAACACATGGGACACGTCCTTCCCGCTTCTGTTGTTTTCTTCTTTTAGGGTAAAAGCCTTTCACTCCATCCCGTGAGAATTCCTTGAATCCTCATTGTGCCTTAATTCCAGAGCCTGGGAGACTTGATCCTTGGCTTTCACAAGCTGCAGTGAGGAGTCCTTCTCCTCAGGAATTCATCCTACACTGCCATCCCTCCTTCAGCACTGCCGGGGGTCAGCCCGGAGGCTTTTCAAAGGATAATCTTTATTCCTATTTTTTTCCCAGTCTCCTTTTTCCTGCCATGCAGTCAGGGACCAGGGAGGTCTCTGCCCTGGGAAGAGGGGCTGCTCAGAAGGTGTTTCCCAGCTTTGGGGCCTTGTGCTGCCTGATTCTCCTGGGAATGCTGCAATGCACCAGGAGAACCATCTCCCTGAAGGTGCCTTGCCCTTCACCTGCTCACTCCATCCTCAAACCAAATTTTTCCCCTTTGCAGTGTGGATTTTATGCTCCCAGCTCCCTCCTTTTCCACCTTTATTGTCCAGACGAGAGGCAGAGGGGCTGGGAGGGGAATGGTCCCTCTCGTGCTGCTGGAAGCTGCCAGACCTTCAGCTGCACACCATAAACTCTTCACTTTCCCTACAGTTCACACCGTGTTGCCTTTTATTCCTGACCCTTTTTAATGTGAGTAGTTACTCCTGTTTCCCACTTTAATGCAATTACAGCACACTTCTCCTTCCCCACATCCCAGGAAGGTGCTCAGCCATCACATGGCATTAAATGGAGTAATTGCATGATGAGGTTCCTTCAGCCATAAAGAAATAAAGAAATGCCATTACAGAGGAACTGCAGGAGAGCACCTGGAGACTCAGGGCTTTGAGGCTGAAAGCTCTACAGGCACATTTTTATTGTTATTGACCACCCCAGAGCCTCTGGGAGGAAGGAGCCAAGGACATTGCTGGGGTTTTTGTCCTCTGAGAAAGGAGTGAAAGCAGGAGTGGCTTCCCATGGGGTGGGTGGGATCAACTGGCCTGTAGGTTGAGAACTAGTAGTGAGAATTAAAAATACAATTGTCAGCCCTGTGATGCACATCTGGAGTGTTTGTCCAGCCTTGGGATCCTCGGGACAGCAGGGACAGGGAGCTCCTGGAGGCTGTGGAGATGAGGAAGGGCCTGGAGCATCTCCCTGCCCAGGACAGGCTGAGGGAGCTGGGGCTGCTCAGCCTCGAGAGGAGCCTGAGCTGAGAGGGGCCCTGAGCCCTGGGGGTCCCTGGGTGTCCCTGGGGGTCCCTGGGGGTCCCTGGGTGTCCCTGGCTGTCCCTGGGGGTCCCTGGCTGTCTCTGGGGGTCCCTGTGTGCAGGGAAGGCCAGAGCAGGGCCCAGCAATGGCTCCAGAGGAACGAGCAGGGACTGAGCCCAGGGAGTTCCACCTGGACACGAGGCAGAACTTTGCTGTGGGCACTGGAACAGAGACATGAAGGACATGAAGGATGGGCAGAGGGACCTGTGAGTGAGGGCAGAGGGACATGAAGGACATGAAGGATGGGCAGAGGGACCTGTGAGTGAGGGCATGGGATGCTGGAGCTGATAAGGAGCTGACTGGGGAGGAGTGACTGGAAATGCTGCATGGAAATGCAGAAGGGCTGCGAGTCCCCAGATAAGATGCCAGTGGGTGAGATAAGAAAGGTTCAGGGAGGGCTGATCTCGGGAATATTTCCTGATAGCAGCTGTGTTGGGATGGAATTCGCCACCTGCTTTTCCTTGATAGGGAGGTGACCTCCCTCTGCCGCCCGCTGGGGTTTGGGGTTGATATCTGGGTAATATTTGTCAACAGAACAGACCAAACACCGCCTTGATCTCTGTTCTAACACACCCTCTGTTTGTTCCGGGGATTTTCAGGAGACAGGCAGCGAGGGGAGGGTGTGTAATTTAATCTCCTGCCTGTAAAAATCCATTTCTGCTTGTACTTGTTGATAATTTAACTGTGACACAGCAAATGTGAAATGACTCGAGTGCACTTTGATAGAGTTGTCATAATGAAGGGTGATCTGTACCCACGGGGTGGTGCTCACAGTTTGATGGACAACTGGCACAATTGGGGCTTTTTTCCCATTTTTTGGTGTTGATTGTCCTTCAGATATTAACAGGATTTTTTTACCACTGCCCTCTCCACAGTACTTTCACCTGCAGTTGTTCAGGGCTCCATAAAATAACCATTTTTGTTTGAACTAAACAAAAACTGAGTAGAGGAGAAAGACCACGTTTGGATCAGGGTGGATTTGTTCCAAGGAATTCCAAGGGCAGGATCTTCTGTGAGATGAACATTTTGTGTGGTCATCAGCTGGTTACAGATGAAATCTTTGGGTACAGCAGGAGACGGAGGAGTGTTGATTTTAGAAAAAGAACAGAAATTATCCCTTGGAACAAAACCAAACCTGTCAATCCTGGCTGGTTTTGTCTGCCTGGGGAAATGAGTGCCTCGAGTACCTGTCTGGGAGGGCTGAAAATAGACAATGAGGGGTTTGGGATATGGGAAAATCACAGCCTGGAAAGGCTGGGAGTGTGTGCTGGGAGTGCAGTGGTTTGGGAATGCAGGCACTGGGAGAGCTGGAGCTTCCCAGGCTCTGCAGAACTGATCCCATTATCCCAGGGGAAACTCAGCTCCAGCTCCTGGGGTGATGTCTGGAGGTAATTCCTGGATTCTCCTCCCCAAAGCCCTCTCCCAGTGTTCCTGGCTCTGCTGGATTCATCCCCAGCTCCCAGGCCAGCCTGGCACGCCAGGAATGGAACTCTCAGCTCTGGGAGTCCTTTATTGCTGTAAGAATTTGGGAAGAGGAGCAGCTCTGGTGCTCCCAGCCAGGGAGCAGCTGTTCTGGCAGAGGCTGCCCTGGGATTTGTGCCAGTGAAATCTCTGCTCCTCCTCCTCCTGTGTCCAGCTCCACCACAGACACACCAGCTCAGCCCACAGACAGCGTGAAACAGCAGGAATTAACAAATCCTGCTGCCTCCTCCCAAATCTGGGCTGAGCAGAGCGTTTCAGAGACTTCCGCTGGGCTGGGCATTCTGGGTGTGAAATCACCCCTCTGATTTCTGGGTTTTCCTGGGCCCCACAGTTTGCTCCAATCCATCTGCAGGACCTTGGCTGATTCCCTGCCTCTTTCCCTTGTTTTTCCAGTGGCAGGTGAGAGTTTTTCAGGATTTGGCAGGCTGTGTCCTGGTGGCCTGTCTGGGGTGGGAAATTGGAATTGTTCACAGTGCTGAGATTTTAATGAGGATTTTGTAAAGGCTGGAGTGCATCAGGCACTGAGGGGAGCTTTTGTCTAAGCAGGAAACAAGCAGCTCTTGAAACTTGATAAACCCACCTGGGAACTTGATAAACCCACCTGGGAACTT
>VZRF01002282.1:419498-489001 GCA_013396875.1 Vireo altiloquus
TTGATAAACCCACCTGGGAACTTGATAATCCCACCTGGGAATAGCTGATAAACCCACCTGAGAATTTGATAAACCCACCTGGGAATAGTTGATAAACCCACCTGGGAACTTGATAATCCCACCTGGGAATTCCTGGCTGGCTGAAGGTGGGAGCACAGGGGCAGGTGGAATTTAAAATGAGGTTTTTTTCCCTTTCCTGAGAGTTTTTCCCCAGGGAGTCTCTGCAGGAGTTACTGCTGGAATGTTTGGATGGACACAGGAGTCCTGACTTTGCTGCTGGGAAGGTGCCACTTGATCCTCAGGAACAACAATTGGTTCACTTGTGGCGAATTCTGGGAATTCTCTCAGCAGCAAACACCCTTGAAAACAGATTTTTCTAAAGAATTCACCCAGAATGATAAGGCCAGGCCTGTTTTATGCTCTCCTCCTTGAGTTATTAAGTTGCTTCCTAAGTAAATAGGACACTGCAAACAGCTTTTCACAGTTTCTTTCTTGGCAGGAAGAGCCAAAGCTGGGTTGGAAAGGATGAGTTTGGAAAGAATAAAGGAGAAAAAAACAAGTTTTATTTCCCTCATCGTTTCATTGAGTGCAAGTTGCTGAAAAGCACCTTTCTTGTCCCTGCTGCTGTTACAACAAAGCTCCAGCATGAGTTTGTCAGGGAATGAAATCTCAGAGCTTCCTGGAGGCTTTAAGCAGGTGACTCCATTTTTTTTTTCCCTAAAGAGTCATTGAGGACAAGGTGGAATTCGGGGCAGAAATGAGGATTTAGCTGAACAATTTGTTGCTCTGTCTGCTGGCTGGCACCTCTCGCTGGGCTCCCACACCCTGGCAAAGGAAGGATTTATTGCTGTGCAGGTCTCCCGTGGAATAATGTGGTGTAAAATGACAATGTCAGAGCAAGTTAAGGATCTGCTTCGTTCAAAGAGACTTCCCTGCAATAATCCCGAGTATTAAACTTCTGGAGACACTGCAGGAATTACCACGGGGACCATTCTGAGCAAATGACTGCTCCTTCAACATCATCATTACCCAGGCTTTGCTCCCTCATAAAAATTCCTCTCGGTGATCCCAGATAATCTTTTGTGTTGCCTGTCTTTTATTTTTTAGTGTAAATCGGCGAGAACGCTGCCCTTGGAAGGGAGGGAAGGAGCTCTGAGCACCCTGGCCTGGGAGGAAGTGTCCCTGGATAATCCTTAAGGTCCTTCCAACCAAACCACGCTGGGATTCTGTGAAAAGCTTTGATTTTTGATGCATGGGTTGGAGGAGGAAGAGGGAGCTGAGATGGGAGGAGCAGAGGGGTCAGAGACAGCCTGGAAGTGCTGATGCAGTTGGTGACATCAGTAAATTGTGAGGAGCTCCTGAAGTGTTCACCTTCACTCCCCCAGTCCCTGCTCTCTGTGTAACTGCAGGACCTGGGGAAAACAGCAGTGGGGACAGGAATATTCTCTGTACCAAAGGCAGGAAGCACAAAGAAACCAGCGTGTGGAGATGGCTTTTCCAGAGCACTGTGTGACCCCAGGTGTGTCTAGACCATGCACAGGTTGTAGCTGAGGAGAGGCTCCAGCCCCGGGGCCATCCCGGCTGGGTCACCTTGGCCTTGTCCCCTCAGTGCCTGGGGAATTGGGAACTGAGCTCTGTGTGGGACATGGAGATCCCTGTGGGGCTGCCCAGGAGGATTCACTGCTCCCAGGACACCTTTCTGGGAACAGTGCCCAGCTTTTGTTCCATTCCTGCCCAACCCCAAGCGCCTTGCTTGGAGAAGAGCAGGATCGGAAATTAATAAGGTAAATGCAGTCCCCGTTGGAGACAATCCTTATCTGGATCTTTTCCTCCTCCCTTCTGCTCCTTTTGAATCTGATCCAATGTTTGCCTTAATGCTGGATTTCCTGCCTTTTGTAGCTCCTGCTCAGAGCTTTCCCAATATTTGATCTCCCTCTCTCTTTTTCTGGAGTTACAACATCCAGGACACAGATATTTGGGGGAATCTTCAGGGAGGCCTCATTTACTTGGATGACCTTGGAGAGGGGATGGAATGATTTCTTTGCCTCCCACTGGCCCTACAGTGAGGCTTTAATAATTAAAGGTTTATACTGGAGCCATGGGCACTTTGGATGGGAAGGTGCAGCAGGGATTCATCATGTGGGTGCAGTTCACTGTGCTCCTGGCAGTGACACCCTCACTGCTGCTGGAATATTTTCCCATTGATTTTTCCAGTTAAATGATGCCTTTTTGTAAGGGGCTTGTGGTGGGAAAGCTGAATCCTGGCTCTGGAATTCCCAGAGCCTGGGCTGGCTGGGAAAACACCTTCTCCCAGGTGCTGGGGACTGAGCAGAGAGTGGGAAAAACAGAGCAGGTCTGACCCTGGAATGGGAATCTTGTCCTGGTTTCCCTGACTTTCCTGGCTTGGCTGAATTGGGGAGTGATTTCTGTTAAATATTAATCAGATAACCCTTAATTTGAAGACAATTAATTGGTTCATTTGGGGGACTGGGGAGCAGGCCAGGTGTGTCCTCTGCCACCTGTGGTGGGATCACCCAGTCCAGCCCTGGTGCCTAAAGAAGGGAGGAGGATGAAGATAATCACTTCTTTCCCAGGATTTTAATCCTGGAATATCCTGAACTGGAAAGGACCCACGAGGATCATCAAATTCAACCCCTGGCCCTGCACAGAGAATCCCCCCTTGTCCCCATTGTCCAAAAGCTTCAGTTTGCCTGCAGTATGGAATATCTTCATCCTTTGCAGACTTGAGACAGAAAATAACCCCAAATCCTCCCCCAGCACCATCCTCTCAGGTGTTCTCCTCCTGCCTGAAGAGTACAGCAGAACAAACCTGGCTTTATGCCACTTTTTAGGGCAAAGTTTCTGTGGGAACAAGGCCCTGCCACACACTCGGTGTGAGGATGGCGAAGTTTGGCTCTGAAATATCAGTCCCTGCCCTTGGCCCTGCTTTCATCTCACCTCCCTGCCCTCCTGAGTTCCACACTTCCCTGCTGCACTCCTTGTGGAGAGGCCAGCACACAGCAGGACCCCTTCTTAAAGAATTTTTCCTGGGTTTTTCCATCTCTGGAGATGGGGAGCGAGCGGATTCTGGGGATTTGGCTGGAAGCCACAGCTCAGCTTCCCCTCAGCCGTGGCTGTGGCGCTAAATTCAGATCTGGAGTAAACAAGCAGATGGCTCCACCGAGCTCCTTGCAAAGGGAATTCTGCTCCCAAACCCAGCTGCAGCTGGAAGTTATGGAGTAAAACAGCCCTGACACTGCGAGTTCAAACTGTTCTGTCTGCTGGAACCCAGGGAATGTGGGTTCTTCATGCAAACACCCACAAGTGCTGGAGCCTTCCCATCTTTCTGTCCCCCAGGCAGGAATTTTTCATGGTCTGAGCCAGAGCCTCACCCACGAGAACTCCCAGCACAGTCAGAGCTCAGCACCAGGTCAGAATCCAGGTGGGCTGTGGGTGTTGCCATGACTCCAGCTTCAGAAATAAAAATAAATAAAAACAAAAACAAAAGCTTCAGCCTGTTCTGAGTTGGAGGAGGAGGTGGGAGGACAGGACTTGGTGTTGCTGTCGTCAGTCAGAGCCTGTGCTGGAGGAACTGGTGCCGATGGTCAGGGACTGGATTTAATCCAGGCTTTTCCCTGCAGGCAGCACTGTTAGGCCTGGCTTACACCTGTCCCCGGGGCTTTGTCACCTCCCCTGGTCACAGCCCCTCAGCTCTAAAAGGGAGGCAGAAACTCTGTGCCCCCAAAGGGGGATTTCAGCACCAGGGGGCTCGGGGCCGATATTGATCATCAGCATGGGGTCTATCACAGAGCTCCGATGACATTCCCATCCCAAACATGAGCCAGGAATGAGAAGAGAATCACTCTTTGCTCCAGAGAACTCCCAGGTTCTGCTTCCCTTCTTCCCGAGGCTGCTTTGCATTCCACTGCCGTTCTACAGCCTCGGCTGCTGGAATTCCAGCAGGTTTCTCATGGAGCTCTCAGGAATCCGAGCTGCACTTCCCAAACCTTGTTTTCTCCCCGTTTCTGTGACCTTTTCGCTGCTCTGTAAAAGAGCTTTGTAGAAACTACAGGAACGAATGAAAAAATCGAGGAGAGGAGCATTCAGAGGTGGCACCTGGGCTGGCTTGGGGGCAACTGGTGGCACCTGTAGAGCGTGGCAGGTGACTTGTGGCTGGATGTGGTGGCATCCTTGGGGAGCTGAGAGGTCTTTTACAACGCGATTTGCCTTTTTCCCTCTTTCCTAAAGGCGTTTTTTTTCCTCCTGGAGCCGAGAGGTGACGGGAGCAGGCGTGGCCGTGTCCCTTCTTTATCCCACGCCGAGTGTGACATTAATGCGCGACACGAGCAGGGAGCAGAGCCGGGGCTGGAGCCGTGACCGCGGCGGAGCTGCCACCGAGCCCCCGGCTGTCACTTCCAGCGAGCCTCTTCCATTATTAATGTGACATCGCCGAGCCAGCCGGGACGGGCTCGGTCCCTGCTGCGTGTCTGGGGTGACCTGGTTGTGCACCAGCTCCCCACGGGAGCAGCTCCCGTGCCTGGTGAGCTGGAAACGCTCCCGGCTGCAGCTCCAAGCATCCCCTGCAGCTCCGAGCGTCCCCTGCAGCTTTTCGGGCTCCCTCTGAGGATTTTAGCCTGAAACATCACCCTCCTCCCTGTCCTCCCCGCAATAAAACTCCAGGTTTAATGGAATTTAAATGCATTGTTAGGGTGACAAAGCCGCGAGTGAGGCTGGGGCTGGGTGTTATTTATCCGCTGATAAGCGCAGCCCGGCTCCTTATCAGCTCATCTCCCCTGCCCGCCCGGGGAAAACAATCTCTGCAGCCCCGAGCTTCAGAGGAGATTCTAATAAAGCTGTAGCGGGTTTCGGGGGGGATTTGAGATGCAGCATTAGCGAGCCTCAGTTGCATTAGCCTTCCTTGTGTTGTGCTGCACGAGAGGCTGTTTGCTCCTGAATGGAATAAATGTAATCGCGTTTGTCACCTCCTTGTGCTGTGACTGCAACCCAGCGCTGGTTTGCGGGGTGGGAGTGTCGTGGGAAGCGCTTGGGTTCTGTCACTCTGCTTCTTTTTATTGGAAATTTATTGTCTGTTTAATTAGCAGCGAGGGTGGGAGTCATTATTTTATATTTCAGTGGTGGGGAGCCCTTTCTTGTCCCCTGGAGGTCGCGCTGTGGGTGCAGCGCTGGCACAGGACTTGTGCAGGACCCAATTTTCCTTCCCGGGATAACTGAGGTTGGAAAAGCCCTTCAGGATCACCAAATCCAACCTGGGACCAATTCTTGGCACAGAGCTCTGAGTGCCACCTCCAGGGCCACCTTCCTTGGGCACCTCCAGGGATGGGAGCTCCGAACCTCCCTGGGCAGCTCCAAGGCCTGAGCGCCCTTTCCATGAGGAAATTCCCTCTGGAATTTCCAACCTCCTCATGTCTGACTGGAGTGCAGAACAAAGCTGGGTCCTGGCAGGAACCCCCTCCAGGCTTGGCACCAGCTGTGTCCCTTCTGAAACACTTCCCAATTATCCAGATGTAGCTTGGAAGTCCCAGACTTTTGTGTGACCTCGGGAACTCGAAGCTCTGATGGGATTTTAGCTGATTTAGGGTGAAAACTGGAAATATTTCTGTCTTCGTGGCCAGCTCAGTGCTTTGCAATCACCTTTCTGCACCAGCTGCATTTTGCTCCATGGGAAGTTGTGCCTTCGGGTTAAAGAGGTTTTTACTCTATTAAAAGATCTAAATTTCCTGAATGCCTGGGAAATATTTGCCTCCAGGATGAGCTCTTTGCTCTTTTTTAAAAGAGGTTTTAACTCTAAAACTAAAAATCTAATTTTTCTGAATGCCTGGGAAATATTTGCCTCCGAGATGAGCTCATTGCTCTTTTTATACCTAGCATGGATATCCATTGCCTGTGTGTACAATGGAAATTCCTGCTCTTTTTGGGGAGATGAGGACGGCACTGCTCCTCCTGGAGGAAAAAGCTTGGTTAAATCTGTCCTTGGGGTTAAGATGGGTCTTAAAAACATTCCAGTGGGAAATTCCAGTCTTGAAAACATTCCAGTGAAGGAGGGGGCTGGGACATCCTTCCAAAGAGAAATCCCTGCCTGGTCCCAGAAGTTCCTTTTCCTTGTTTATGGGGTGTTTTTTTACAGAATTCCCTATAATATATAGGGAATATATATAAGATATGTATAAGAATATAGGAATATATATAAATATATATAAGAGGATTTACAAACCTGCTGCTGCCCAAGACGTGGGATGATTTGGGATCTCTCCCTGCACTTCCTGCCATTCCTTGGGTTTTCCCTTCTCTATTTCCCAAATCCTGTACTGCCTCCTATGTAACTCTGGGGTTTCCTGTACCCTGTTAACTCATGTGGGGCAGACACAACAAACCTCCCCAGGCTGTGCTCTCCAAGGACACTCAGACCTTCCTAGGCCCAAAGAGTGTAAACCAACATCTTGGAGAGGGGGGGCCAAGCTTGGGGAAATTCCATCATTAACTGAAGCTTTAATTGGAGAATTAGCCCTGATATGCAAATAAACCAAACTTATAAAAGGGTGAAGAACTCATGACCTGTTAACGATCTTGGGTGTGATCAAAGGGTGACCTTTGAAAGCCTCTCAAATAAATCCCTCCTTTATTCCCTCATTCCTGCCTGGTCTCTGTTTTTAGGTAGCCACTTCAGGCATCACCTGAGCCATTTCCAGGCTCTGGAGCAGAGTTAAGATGCAGGTGTGCTCCTCCCATCCCTCCAGCATGAAAGGAGGAACAATAACTGGATCTAATTATTCATTTTCCCTGTGAAAGTCCATTGTGAGGAGACGTCTCCTGCGACCGGAAAATGAGGTCTAGAGGTGCTTAAGTATATTTTGTTTAAGAGAGCAGACAAGCTCGAATAAGATGTTCAGAATTAATGGTACAGCTCTCCTGATAATTTGAGGAGAGGTTTGGATGAAAAGTTAAAAATACAGGTGAAGTGTATAATAACACACAGGGAGATAAAGAGCTGCTGAGAGGTGTCCCTGAGTTGCAGCGAGAGGGAAATGAATCCCAGAATTGGCAGGATGGTGCAGTGGAAGGAAGGGTGGGAGGGAACAGGAGGCTGTGGCTGGGCTGGGGATGGAGCTCAGAGTGAAGTTTGGGCTGGGCTCAGTTCTGTGCCCTCAACAATTCTGGTTAAACCAAGAGCCCACAGCTCCGAATCTAATTGTGAATTGTAGAATTCCAGAGTGGTTTGGGTTGGAAAGGACCTTAAATTCTGTTCCCTTTCCCTGGTCTTAAAATTCAAACCAAAACATGGTTTATGGGGAAAAAGGGGTTTTTACCTCGGGATTCATTTCAGGATCCTTGGGTGCAGCACTTGGTCCAGGTGGAATGCCCTGAAAATGCATGTACATTGTTACACTGAAATACACACAATTCTAGGCCTTGCAAAATTAACATATTTATCAAAGATCCCCCAGTGAGAGGCTGGAGTGAAGCCCTCGTTGTGAGGAACCTTCCCCCTGGCTGGGCCTGTCTGAGGTTCCAAAATGTGTTCTGGAGAGGCCCTTGGTGTCTGGGGCTCCCAGGATGTTTGCTCTCCTGGTTTAACGGTGCCGTGGGGCTGAGCTGAGTTATCAGCCTTGGGAAGTCACAGTGTGTGAGCTAAAAGCACTGAGAATGCATCAAACTGTATAAAAGGGTGTGTGAGAGGGGCGTAAAAGAAAAAGTAAAAAATCATTCTGGCATCAATCCCATCCAGTGCCACCCCATCCATGGGCAGGGACACCTCCCACTGTCCCAGCTGCTCCAAGCCCTGTCCAGCCTGGCCAGGAACATTTCCAGAGGTGATCCAGATGTGTTCTCCTCCTTGGATCTCCTGGAGGCTGCCAGCCTTGCTCCTCCATCCATGGGAATGCTGCTGGAATCTCCCCTCCTCTTCCTCCCAGCCACTCCAGTGGGTCTCACTTTGGGTTAAACACAGCCAGGGCAGGAAAAGGTGGAGCTGAGCTCCAGGAAGAGGAAATATCAGGGAGATTCACCCCAATATTCGTGGTGGAGGCTCCAGAAGGACCCTGGAGCCTGGCTGATGTCAGGGATTAGCAGCAGAGATCCAAGGAGGTGTCCAAAGAGAAATAAAATTAACAGAGAGGTTAAATTAAATCAACAAAAGCAGTTCAGGGGGAAGAAATGATAAAAACAAAAAGTGCTGCCCTTTGTTTTTATTTGAAGTGTTTGACTGGACCCCAATTCTGGGCATGTTAAGTTCATGTTTAAATCCATCCTCTCCACGTATTACACTTGAAATAATGGAATTTCAGCTGGAATTCCTGCCTTTAGCCACGACCTCTGACTCCTGCACTGATTTCCAGCATCCACACCAGGAATTCTCCTTGTGTTTGGATCCTTTTGAGAAGAACTAATGGCCAAACCCACGATTGGATTAATTTCAGGGTGCTTCAGATCCATGTGCAAACATCTCCTCCTGCTCCTCCAGTGCTTCTGCTTCACTTTGTGACACTTTATTGATTTTTTTTTTTTCTTCCCCCTCCCTTTTCTTCCTCTCCGCGTGGAAACAAATTAAAGCAGGAATTGGGATTGTAAATAGATAATGGGACGTGAATGCAGAGTAATCAGTGCCATCCATGCAGAGCCATACTAATTGTGCCAGGGGAGGGAATGGGATAAATATTTAATGCCTGGATTCGGTGGGAAATGCAAGAGCAAGGAAAGAAATAAAGAAAAGAGTTGAGAAGGCCACTTTGGTGCTTTTTCTCAAAAAAATAGGAGTTTTGATGGCATTAACCCCTCTGTGTTCTGCAGTAAAGGAGCTGTGTTTAATTTGGAGGCTTTGGTGTCACTCAAGGGAAAAATATCCTGGGTTAAAAACGCTGCTGGAGAGGATTTGGGATAAAATCAATTGTTTGAGATGAAGTTTTCTCCCAGGCTGAACAGAGTTCAGGTGGGGCTTGGGGGGTGGGGTGGTGACAGCAAAGGAAAACACAAAAATAAAGAGGGAAATCCTGAAATCCTGCTGGTCATGGAATCACTGGTGTGAAAAACGAGGTTCACTCTCTTGGTAAAATTTAAAAGGTTTAATAAAAGGTTTAATAAAAAGAATAGGAGACAGAAATAAAGCAAAGGGTTGAACGGCAGGGTGCCAGGAGCACACCTTAGCTCAGAAAACATTTCTTTAAATGCACCAGCATGTTGTATATTCACAGACTCACATGCATGATTCAAACATTCATTTTTTGGTGCTTTCTCGCTTTCAAGCCCCTCCCTCCTCCCCCAAACCTGCCTTTGTGGCTCCACTCCCTGATCAATAAATCCTTCTTTTGGGGTCCTGAAGTCTGTCACCGTTACCTTCATCCAGATAATCCCAATATGTGGAGCATTTCCTTGCTGAATCTTTATTATTCTCTGAGTTAGTTACATAAACAAAAGAAGCCTTCTACATACCGTGCTGTAATCTTAAGACAGATATATAGAGAGATAAATATATATATATCACACTACTATTTCTAAGAAACTACATCCATGCAGCAAAGCTTTCTAACATTACACGTCCAGCATTCATTTTAATATTTGCCAAAAGCCAATGTTGTAATATTTATTTATAACACTGGGGAAGATCTCCGAGGTCATCAAGTCCAAGCCAGCCCCACCAGTGAACCACGAGGATGTTTCTGAGGGAGCAGGAGGGACAGAGACAGGGCTGGAATGGCTTTTGGGACAGCCTGGAGAGCACAGCAGGATTTCTCTGTGGTGTTGGTGTCCCTGGGGGGATGGTGCCTGGTTTGTGTGGAAGTTAAGTTGGCCAGAAAGGGAAATAAATCCAGGAGTGGGGGTGGAAAGCTCCCAGTGTGCTCCTGTTTCTCTGTGCCACGAAGAATCACGAGATAAAAACATAAAATCTGTTCATCCACCACGAGCTTGAATTGCAGGAGGAGATAAATTTGGCTCAGACATCCAGAAAAAAACTCCATATTTTTAAATTTTCATTGCCACTGAGGGTTTTTTTGATGCTCTGCAGGCAGTTCCAGGAGTTCCTGCCTTTCCTGAGCACTGATTTCTGTGTGTTGGGTGTCTGATGTTGAAGTCACTTTAAATTTGATCAGATTTATATCAATATTAAGTGATTCCCCATCCCTGGAAGTGTGCAAGGCCAGGTTGGACGAGGCTTGGAGCACCCTGGGACAGTGGAATTTGGGATTTCTTGGCTGATTTCCTCCTTTCCAAAAGCTGTCGATGTCTTGAGCAAGTGGCATGTGGAGCTGAGGAAAATTCCCATGCACAAAAGTCAGGGAAAGGTTTTTCCTTCTCTCTAAATCTTCTGTGGGTGCAGAGCACCAGGGCTGTGATGGATTTTTTTTGTCCCCTCTCCTGGTTTTGCCTTCAGGAATTTTTCCTGCTGTTGCAAAGGCAGCAGGAAGAGCCATCCCTTAATATTTTCCAGCTGATTTTCCAAGTGCTCATTCACTGTGCTGCTGGGATTCGAGCAGTTCAAGCATTTGGGATCCTTGGAAGTTGGTGGTGGGATGGGTGTGGAAAGTCAGTCCTGGGAGGGGAGCTCAGCCTGGAGGAAAGGAGGCTCAGGAGGGCCTGAATTTGATGATCCTGGAGGTGTTTTCCGACCTTAATGATTCCATGGGCCTGTGGAGATGAAGTGTCAGTGGATTCCCAGTGCTCAGGCTACTGGATCCACCCTTCAGGGGTGTGCTGATTAAAAACAAAAACAGGAAGGGAGGCCAGGAGAGACTGAGCCTCATTCAGGCAGGTTTGGGTTATTGTTCTCTCTTTTTGATCTTGGGCAATCAAATTACAGCTCTGAAAGGGAAATCTGGCTCCACACAGCCAAAGATTATTTATGAGGCGTTTGGCTGATGCAGAATGAACAATGAAAGGGCCCTTGGAGGTATTCAGTTTAAGTATTAAGTGTTGTCATAACAACCAGCCAGGGAACTTCCTCAGGCTCACTTGGAGACATCCCATGTTTGATCCCGGCCCCAAATCTGTTGCTTTGAACTTGGTTAGATGAGAAAGTCTCCAATTCACTCGGTTCAGCCACCTTTGAGTCGCCCAAGGATGGCAGAAAGTCCCAGAGAATCCATTTCTGCAGCACCTCTCCTTCCTGGGAGGGCTCTGGGATGGAAATGGTCGATGGAGAAAGGATTGGGAGCAACCCAAAAGCTCAGCTCTGAAATGCTTCAGCCACACTCAGAGCGCTGCAGGATCCAGGCACGGGATAATCCAGGCTCTGGATCGTACTGTAGGTGGCAGAGATGCATTAGTTATGCCTAATCACCCTGCAGCTCATTAACGGGCCAGGAGCACGGGGCAGCCCCTCTGCATTAATTAATGCTGCCCGATCCAGCCTGGATCCCACCTCTGGAGGCGCTGAGTGGCTGAAGGACTCTTCAAATGCTCCACGGGCTGTGAGATCTGCTGCTAAAAGATGTTAAATAATCAAATCCGAATTATCCTGCGGATGGAACAGATCCCCAGGATCCTTTTGCCTTCACCTAAAAAACCAGGGGTGTTGGAGTGCCAATAATGGGTGTTGTAATTCCAATAAAAAATGTTGGAATGCCAATAATGGGTGTCGGAATGGCAGTAATTCTTAAACAAGTGATAGTTGGGGTTTAAAGTAATTAACTCTCATTAACAGGAACAGGGCTCCATAAGAGCTTTGGTGTCCCCAGCACGGTGAGTGTCACCCCTGGGGACCTCAGCTCCTCCTGAGCTGCTGAGGAAGCAGCAGGTCAGAGAGAGCATGTCTGCCTGTTTGCTTTTGCATGAAATAAAGAAGATATTTGCCTTCTGATCTGGAGTCAATTTTATGCTGCAAGAGGGTAAATCTGGCCCTGAGTTGCAACACTGACGTGCTCCTTGCTCCCTGCAGGCTCACCGGGATGAATTTGCCAGCGCCTGTGATCAGCAGCAAGAATTGGCTGCGGCTGCACTTCACCTCCGATGGCAACCACAGGCAGAAGGGCTTCAGTGCCCAGTACCAAGGTAAAGGAGTCAATGAATGCCCTCACTCAGCCTGGTCCATCCCAGCTCTCCCTGGAATCCACAGCTGCCTCCCTGCATGATCCTGCTGCTGTTCATTTTCCAGCCGAAATCACCCAAAGCATGGATTTCACATCATCCCTGAATGGTTGGGGTTGGGAGGGACCTTAAAACCCATCCAGTGCCACCTTCCCCTGTCCAGCCTGGTCTTGGGCACTGCCAAGGATCCAGGGGCAGCCACAGCTTCTCTGGGAAATCCATCCCAGCCCCTCTCCATCCTCACAGGGGAGAATTCAGGATTGGGATACGAAGATTTCAGGATTGGGATGTCCAGGTGCTGTTGAGGGACAGGAGATCCTTTGGCAGTGGAGAGAAGATGCTGCTCCAAGGCTGTGGCAGCCCCTGGTGGGACCAGAGGGTCTCCAGAATGGAGAGTCAGGATGGATGCTGTGATTCCCCTGATCAGGAGAGAGTCAGGATGGATGCTCTGATGTTGACAACCAGGAGAGAGTCAGGATGGATGCTCTGATTCCCCTGATCAGAGGAGAGTCAGGATGGATGCTGTGATTCCCCTGATCAGAGTCAGGATGGATGCTCTGATTCCCCCAACCAGGAGAGAGTCAGTATGGATGCTCTGATTCCCCTGATCAGTCAGGATAGATGCTCTGATTCCCCTGATCAGATCAATGTCAGGAGGTTCTCACCCCGTGCACGCTGCAGGAGCAGCGCTGGCAGAGGGAATGAGCTGGGAATGGAGTGGTTAAAAATGAACTGAACTCCCCATTCCTGAGCTGCAATCAAGGCAGGACCTCGGCCCAGCTGCCAGAGGGGACCTGCCCTCGTTTTTTCCTGCTGGTTTTTGTGGAGTTTGGCAGCTTTTTTCTGTCTTTCAGTGCTTAAAAAAATGAAGCAAAACAAGCAGCCGAGCAATAAAAGCTCCCAGGGAGGAAGGGGAGGTGTCTGCAGGCAGCAGGATCTGTAGGACAGGAGATGCTGATACTTTAAAAACCTCCCTGTAACCCTTCCCACAACCCAGCCTGGACATAAATATTTCACAGGAGATAAATCCCTACAAAACAGGCCGTGTAATTCCACGGGAAGCGCAGCAGCTGAAATGCATTTTTCATCAGGAGAGCTGGATCAGGATGGGCCAGGAGGAGGAAGGGAGGCTTTGGGGCAACTCTAATTTGTTGTCTGTTTCTCAAAGACGTGTCTGTACATCATTTATGAACCCCCTGTGTCCTCTGGGACGGGGTCTGGCTTTGCTGATAATCTATAAGAAAACAATTTCCCTTGCAGCTTGTTTAAATTGATCCCGAGTTTTGCAGAACACCTTCGCTGTCTGCTCCCTCTCCGCCCTCCCTAATCCGTGCCCTCATTTGGAAATCACTTCAGGAATGTAAAAGCAAGGTTAGATGCAATCAGGCTGTGGAAAGGGGTTTTTTGTTGTTGTTGTTGAATACAGCAAACTCGTTCCCTTCCTGGGAGAGTTCAATATTTCTCCCCTTTCCTTTTCCCTTTCATTAAGGTGAATCTGGATTTTTGCAAATGCTTTTTCCCCATTCCCTGTGTAAGGAAATCAAAGGGGCTCTGAGAAATCTGTGTGTAGGAAGTTTTTTTATATTTTCTTCCCATGCCAGCTCCTCAAAAAGGTGCCTGCAAGTGGAAGGAAATAAGGGAGAAGTGCTTTGGTCAAGTGAGGTGGCAGCACCTCAGGTGTCCCCTGTCCCTCCGGTCAGAGGGGTTGGAAGCACGAGGCTGGAATTGCAGAGATGCTGAAGAGTTGGGAATGCTGCCCTGGCTCTACTGCCCCTCTCTGCACATGTTTTATGGCAGAACTTGGCTCCCTAATTGCTCTGGAGCTGATTGTTACCAACACATAATTGCAGCTCTTATCGATCTCCCCACCCCAGCCGCTTCCCTTCCCTCTGGGAGGAAGATAAATGGGAATAGCTCCAGCCCTGGCACAGGATGGATCCCAGCAGAGCTGCTTCCATCAGGGAGGGGCTGGGGAGCTCTCTGTGGCACATGTGAGCCACAGAAATGGCTTTGTGAGGCTGTCGTGGGATCTTGGAATGGTTTGGGCTGGCAGGGACCGTAAATGCCATCCAGTCCCACCCTGTGCCATGGGCACCTTGCACTAGCCCAGGGTGCTCCCAGCCCCATCCAACTGGCTTTGATTTACAGATCTGGCCATGGAGAGGCTTCAGTTTGGACCGATCTTCCCCTCCTCATCTGGGATCTTCCACTCTTTATCCCGGATCTTCCTCTCCCCATCTTGGATCTTGCTGTCATCATCTTGATCTCCCACTCCTCACCTCGGCTCTTCCCCTCTTCATCCTGGATCTTCCCATTTTCATCCAGAATCTTCCTCTATTTATCCTGGATCTTCCTCTCATCATCTTGGATCTTCCCCTCTTCATCCTGGATCGTCCCCTCTTCATTCTGGATTTCCCACTCCTCATCTTTGCTCTTCCATTTCTCATCCTGGATCACTCCCTTGGGCTGCAAAGGGATTTTTAGCTCCTACCATGCAACCTGTGGAGTCTCCTGAGCAATTCTGAGCAATTCTGGTGCTCATGCAGGCTCTGATTCCCAAAGATCCATTGCTCAGGCTGCCAAAAGAGGGATTTTTCCTAAGAGTTGTGTTTGAGGGTGTTTCTCTTCACCTCCAAGAACCAGAACCTGTGTGAGCATCCTGGTGTACCTCTCCAGCAGGAGGGGAGAGATCCAGGCAGGATCTGGATTTAACAGCAATTCCCCCAGCAAGGAGAACAGAGCTTCACCGAATAGATTTTTTTTGGTTGTCGTTGCCGAAATGCTCTTTTCCAAATTAAAAATAAATAAATGTCTGCTTAAATTCTCATTTAGAGCAACATGAAGTGGTTTAAAAGGAACAGCCTGGCCTGCCTGCCGCGCTGGCAGAGCTTTGTAATGTCATCTCTCAAATCTGACAGGATGCTGAGTATTCCATTAGATCTGCTGGATGTGTGTGAGCAGCAAAACCCTCCAGAAAACAGGAGTTTGTGTTCATCCAATTATCCTGACACAGTCCTTTGTAGTACTGCTCCACATTCCAATTTACAAACTAAGTAGATTTTCAAGTACCGGATTTTTTGAGGGCAGGGAGTGGGAGAATTGTTCTTATTTATTTCATTAAAAGAAAAAAAAAGCCCCGAAACAAGTGGTGCTTTATTGTGCCTGCTTCTGATCTAAATGGAGTCATTTGTAAAGCCTGACTTCCATCATTACGGCCCCAGAATGAAGGATGACGAGCAGAGGATGCAGTGATCCCTCTTGATCAGCTCTCCTGGGAAGGGACACGATGCAATTAGGGAGGAGATGCTTCCCGAGGATGCAGCTCAGGCTCTGGAGTTGGGATTGGTGCTCAGTAAGGAGTGTCTGCTGCTTGTTCAGGCTTTGGGAGCCAAATTTTCCATCAGGGATGGGGTTGGAGCTGGTTGTTGGATGGGATCTGGCAGGGGTGGCTCTGGGAGAACCTTGGTGTCCCTGAAAAACTTCCAGGCTCGGGTGTATCTAAGTTATGAATTCCCCATGCCAGAGAATTCTGGAATGGATCTTAAAACTCCTCTCATTCCCATTCACTGCTTTCTCCTGGATTTGGGATGTTCAGCACTGGGGAGATCCGTGCAGGCTGCTGTGTCCTGATGGGAAAAGCTGTCCTTTCCAAGGACTCCTCATCCCATCCATGGTGCCACCATCAGCTCTGGGGGGTTCACCAAGGCTTGGGAAGCTTTGCTCAGCCTCTAAATTCCCTTTGTGGTGCACAAATCACCCGAGCTGAGTTTCTGTGTGTGTGGAGAGTGGAAATGTTCCCTGGGGAGTGGATAACAGGGGGGTGTGGAGAATACAAAAATGGGGATTATTTTATAAAGCTGCTCCGTCACCGATCATGCCCCAAAGCACAACCACAGAGCAGCGAGGTGGAGACTGCAGAGTTCCTATCCACATCCTACCAGAGCCCAAATTCAGCCTTGGAAACTCGGAATTGACTGGGTTTTGTTGGCTGGGATTGAGGGCTTATCCCTGTGTTTGCTTGGAAAAAGCAGGAGAATCACTGTGGGATGGTCTGTCACTATTTTAGTTAAGGCAGAAACAGGGTTTTACCCCAAAAGTGTGAGTTTTGGTAGCCCCAAAGTCCTTTCCTTGATCTATTGATGACACATTTATTAAAAACCTTGAGATCAGGCTGGAAATATCCTGTGGTTCCCATCCACGTGGATCTTTGTGGCATCCCAAAACCTGCTGCTTTTATTTCCTCCTGCACTTGCAGGTGGATTTGGAGTAAAAAGAAACACGAGTTCTATTTGCTTTGACAGCAGCCTGCTGTTAATTAGTTTTCCCTTCTTCAGTTAATAAAGAAAGGCAGCTCCTCTGAACAGATTGAGGCTGGTGAGGAAGACAGGAGCAAGAGCAGCTTTTCCTCATGAATATTTGTCAGATTGAAGTTATTGCTGCTTTATTTAAAGAGAAAGCCAAAAGCTGGGAGTAAATGATGAGTGAAGAGCTGCACCAGCTCAGGTGAGCTTTGAGGAGCCTCTCCCTGCCCGAGGCTCCTGCAGCAGCTGCTCCAAACAGGCTTTTTTCAACCCCCCCCAAAAAAAAACGCAATTAAAAACCTCCTCGTTAGTCACACGAGTAATTTTCCTTGACAGCTTTGTCTTAGGAATGTGCTCATTTAGGGCTGAAAGGCTGACGAGATGAAGGCACAGGGAGCAGAGTTTGAGGAGGCAGCAGGGCTGGGATTCTCCATGGCTAAGGGATGGCTCCTTGGGAAGAGGCTCCCGTGAAGGGGTTTGGAGCTCTGCTGGGAGACTGCTCTGGAACCACATCAGCTCCAGCCTGCTGGGAAGGCTGGGATATATCCCAATTCCTGTCAGGGAAGGCTGGGATATCCCAATTCCTGATGTTGAAGGCTATGTTCTCCCAATTCCTGCTGGTGTAGGCCGAGATATTCCAATTCCTGCTGGTGAAGGCTGTGTTATCCCAATTCCTGCCAGGGAAGGCTGGGCTATCCCAATTCCTGCTGGTGAAGGCTGGGATATCCCAATTCCTGCCAGGGAAGGCTGTATTATCCCAATTCTGATGGCAAAGGCTGTGTTATCCCAATTCCTGCTAGTAAAGGCTGTGTTATCCCAATTCCTGATGATGAAGGCTGGGATATCCCAATTCCTGATGATAAAGGCTGTGTTATCCCAATTCCTGCCAGGGACAGCCAGGTTATCCCAATTCCAGGTGTTTTGCTGCTCCCAGATGGTTCTGCCAGCTGGGGTTTGTGTCCAGCCCTCGGGGCCAGAGGGAGCCTCGGCTGCAGCCAAGTCCAGATCAGGAAAACAGATTGCTGCTCCCTGTGGGGAGCTGCCTGTTGGGAAAGGAGATGATGGAGAGATGGAGATGGAGAGATGGAGATGGATGGAATTCTTGTTCCCTTTCCTGGTTTTTCTCCTCTTNCAATTCCTGCTAGTAAAGGCTGTGTTATCCCAATTCCTGATGGTGAAGGCTGGGATATCCCAATTCCTGATGATAAAGGCTGTGTTATCCCAATTCCTGCCAGGGAAGGCCAGGTTATCCCAATTCCAGGTGTTTTGCTGCTCCCAGATGGTTCTGCCAGCTGGGGTTTGTGTCCAGCCCTCGGGGCCAGAGGGAGCCTCGGCTGCAGCCAAGTCCAGATCAGGAAAACAGATTGCTGCTCCCTGTGGGGAGCTGCCTGTTGGGAAAGGAGATGATGGAGAGATGGAGATGGAGAGATGGAGATGGATGGAATTCTTGTTCCCTTTCCTGGTTTTTCTCCTCTTCTGGTAGTGGTTTGGAGCAGGGAGTCGATGGTCACACTTTGATGTGGGGTTCCAGACTGATATTTCCCTTTGCCAATAATCTGGGTTTAATTTTGTTTTCCCTGCTATTTTCCTGCTCTTTGGAGTCTGCTGTTTATTCAGACCATGCCTGCAGTGTTTAGGATGTGAGTGCTCCCATGGAGTGGCTCTGGATAGTCCATAATGGATTCATGGGATAGATGAAAACCAGGGGGAGACCAACTCAGCACTTTCCTCTCATATCCCTGAAGCTTCTTAGCACTTCCCTTTTTTCTGTCTCCCATTTTTAGTGTGTTACAGAGGGATGGAGGGGTTGGACCTCATTTTTATCCCCAAATTGAAGCTCTCCAAAGCTCTAACGTGGGAAATAAATCCCTCCTGTCTTTGAGGGGTCAGGATAAGTTGGCTGATCCCAACGGGAAGGATGCAGGACGTGCCTGATGCACACCTCCAGCTTTGTTTTCTTTTTAAAATGAACATTTTGAAATCCCTGGAGCTCAGCTAAACCTTTCCCTTGTCTCTCCTTTGTTTCCAATCCCTGCAGTCAAGAAGCAGATGGAGCTGAAGTCCAGAGGGGTGAAGCTCATGCCCAGCAAGGACAACAACCAGAAGACATCTGTGTGTAAGTTTTTGGGCTCTTCCTTCGCTGTCTTTTCGATAACAATCTCTGGAACATTCCATTGGACTTTCCAGTAATCTCTAAAACTCTGCCACTCTTGAAAGTTTGGGTGCTTTTCCCTCTCTTCCCTCTGCATTTCTGCATCACTTCCTCCTCCCTGTGCTCTGTTCACAAGCATTTACTAACTCCTGGAAAGGGGATGAGGGGCTCAGAGTGTGTGGATTTGGTTGATTCTGTGCTCCAGGACAGCCTGGGGGTCGTGGCTTTGGGCTCCTGTTAGTGGGGAAAAGAAAGAATTTTGGGAATGGGATTGATGTTATCGCTGTAAATAAGGAGTAGGGATAAGGAACAACACCAAAAAAAAACTATTGGGAAATTTACAGAGGCAGTAGCAGCATCTTCCTTTTTCTATTTGAGTTTTATTCCATTTTCCCTGGAGGAAAATCCTAATTCTGGGTTTATAATGCTGATTTTTTGGGTTTAGTGGTTGTGTTTAGTGGTTGGTGTGCTGGAGCAGAGCATTCCCTGTCACTGCTGTGCCTCCCTCTGGCAGGTGGGAAATCTTCCATCTTCCCAAATCAGGAGTGAAACCTGTGGGGTTTGTCCCTGGCTCTTGGGCTCTTGTGGCAGCTCTCCCTCGAAACAGGAGGGATCTGACTTGGAGTTAATATTTTATATGGATTCAAGTGGGAGCAGGATGTAGCGTTTATCCAAATGGATTTTAGGGGAGAGGCTGGAATTGCTCGTTTTGTTGCACAGCCCATTACCCCTGTCAGAGAGGAGCACTTTGGACGTTTCATTCTGGTGGATTTTGGATACAAAATTCATAAAAATGGATGGACTGGATCTGGATCGTGGCTCAGTGTCTGTGTGGGGCGAGGGGCTCCCTCCCAGCTCCCAGGAGAATGTTTAGAGGCTCTGATTTTTTGGGGAGCAAGGCCTGACAGGGTAAAAACCAGCCCAAAATCTCCAGAGCAGAAAACATTGAGGGTGTGTCCAGGGAAAATTGATTCCATTTTAAAGGCAAACTCTGAGTCCTGTTCCTGGCTGGGTGATTCCCTGCCAGGAAGAAATGAATTGTAATGAACATCCCAATGCACTTTACAGAGAGGGAAATTCAGTTGGAAAACAGCCCTGGCTTGGTGTGGAGACACAGGGATGTGTTTGGAGTGTGGTGTCCTGGATTTCAGGGAATGTGGGGCAGGGAGTGATGAACGCTGGTCTGGCTTGATTGGTTTAATGAAGTATTCTGGGGTTAAGAATGTATAGAATTCCCATTCTTCCTTCCTGGGAATGGCCTTTGGAGCAGTTTTAGCTGTTTCTGAGGCTGAGGAGGACATGGCACCTGCACTTCCCCTTCCAGCAGATCCTGCCCTGTCCCAGCCCTGCTGCCCCTCTGAGGAGGGAAATGTAGGAAATCATCCTCTCTGCCTGCTTTGTCCTCTCCCCAGGGGCAGCAGAGCTGCCAGTTCAGCATCCTGGGGGCTCAAATCTCATCCTGCTGAGGGAGGACAGCTCAGGCTGGGAGCTAAGCTGGAATAACGAGGATGGGGATGGTGGCACCATTCCTGTCCCTTCCCAGCACGGTCCTTGTCACCACCCCAAGCCTCCAGCTCCTTCCCCGTGCCCTGCTCTCCGTGAGGTCTGATTTTCAGCCCTGGTTATCCCTCTCTCAGGCAGCCTCCTGCTCCCACACCCAGCTGCAGAAGTGCTGATTCCCGAGGAGATGGCGCCAGGAAAATTGAGTCTTTTCACACCAAAGCCTCACCTGCTCTGTTCCCTGCTGGATTTGCAGGGTTGGCCGTGCCCCTTGTGCTCCCAAACTTCCATGGGCTGAGTCTGCATCCCAGATAATCACACAGGCTGGACAGGCTGGTTGAAGGAATTTCCCATCCCAGAGCAATTTCCAGTTGCTCTGGCTCAAATACCATAAAGTCAGGAATTCTTGTATCTCTTGGTAACACTTAAAGCTGTGCCATAAAATCCTAAAGTCATTAAGTCTGGAAAAGATCTTCGAGTCCAACCTTCAAATCTGTGCTTTATTTTCAATTATTCCTATCAGCAGTGTTTTATTTCCAAGTGCTCTTTGCTAAAACCTGGCTTAAAATCCTCCCTGGGAGAATCCAGGCTTAAATCCTGCAGGTCTTGCACAGGTTTTGGATTTGGGATTGGTTGGTGAGATTAAACCCTGTGTGTTCCATGATGTAACAGCTGATTGTGTTATTGCAGGGGGAAAATGCATAAAAATAAGGAATTTTGGGGGGTGCTGCTGGTTGTGCTGGAATGTGTTTGTTTGAATTCATAAGTGCCTTGTGCTGCTCACCATCAGTAAAATTGTTGGGAAATCTTGCTTGAATCACTTTCAGGGGGAAAATAATACAGAGAGAAGAATAATGCCAGTAGAATAAATAGTTTTTAATTTTAGGTCATGTATTGGAGGCTGTTTCTGTCACTGAATGCGGAGTGTAAATGTGGATATTCCAGGTCCCACGGGGGAAAATTGTGGTGTTTTGATTTTACAAAGCAGCAGCAAAGTGGCTTTTGTGGTGTTTGGGTGAAGCCTACCTGGAGATGCCCTGTGGGGTTACTGGAAGGGGTTGGATGAAGGAGTGGAAGTTCTGTGTGTGTCCAGCTCGGTCAAAACCTGCTTTGCAAAGTCGTTTTGTGGGGGGTGGAATTGAGCTGTTTTTAGGTCTCAGCCAAGTGTGTGGAAGTTTCTGGTGTTAAAATTAAAACCAAAACACGGTTTATGGGGAAAAGGGGTTTTTATTTAAAAGGTATTTATTTAAGGATCCTTGGGTGCAGCACTTGGTCCAGGTGGAATGCCCTGAAAATGCCTGCAATGCTTTTTGACACATTGAAATACACACAATTATAGGTTTTGCAAGTTAGCATATCTATTAAAGATCTCTCAGTGAGAGACTTGAGTGAAGCCCTCGTTGTGAGGAACCTTCCCCCTGGCTGGGCCTGTCTGAGGTTCCAAAATGTGTTCTGGAGAGGCCCTTGGTGTCTGGGGCTCCCAGGATGTTTGCTCTCCTGGTTTAACGGTGCTGTGGGGCTGAGCTGAGTTATCAGCCTTGGGAAATCACAAAAATGTGGGCTAAAAGCACTGAGAATACATCAAACTGTATAAAAGGGTGTGTGAGAGGGGTATAAAAGAAAAAGTAAAAATTCACCCTGGCATCACTGGGTGCAGGGGAGGTGTGGGAGTGTCTGAGGTGCTGGGACCGTGTGGGGTGAGGACTTGGAGACACAGGAGCTGGGGGAGAAGCTTTGCTTGGCTTGGGGGGAACACCCTGGGGATGATCAGTGAATCCTGGAATTCTGGGAGTGCTTGTGAACCTCCATCTTCGGAGCTGTTCCGGGATAGCACGAGGAGGGAAATTGGGGTTTAGAGTTCTCCAGGTGGAACATTTCCAGCTGGGATTGGTCTGTCCCTGTGCCAGGACCTTTTCACACTTGGTGTTGCTAAACTTGGGAGTGTTTCGTGTCTGGGTCAGTGTTGCTGAGGTTCTGGAATCACTTAATCCCTGGTTTTTGGGTGCTGGAGGATCTTTGGGGGTTGGAAATGCAGCAAGACCTCCTTGGGGTGAACCGTGCCCCCGAAAATCAGCTCCCTGCTCTCAGGCCTGATTTTTGTAACCTTGCCCAGAAGTTTACATGGAATAATGCCAAGCCCTGGTGTCACCACACAGATTAACCCTTTAAAACAACAAATTCCTGTCCTTCCCACCCCTCCTTTCGCTGGGTTTCTCGTGCTGAGAAATGTTGGGGCTTTGTCAAAGCTTTTTAGGCGCTGCTTTGTTTTGTAGTTCCGAAATGCAGTGAGAAATTATCCCTTGGGAATCCCTCAGTGAACACTTTTTATTAAGAGAGACAGAACTAAAGGAGATTTTAACAGTGAATTCCAGTGGCCAACAGAATGATCAGAATGGGCTGAATTCATGAGGAGAAAGAAATTGAAAAAATCAGGAGAATGAGGGGATGGAAAACCAACTCCGTGGTTTGGGGGAGGGAATTCCTGAGCTCCTACCACAGAAATTGAGCAGGTCAGCACAACTTTTGGGATCTGCTGTTTTCCCAGTAGCCTTGAAGGGTTCGTTTGGGAATGGCACAGCCCAGGTGGAGCTTTGGGAAGGTGAACACGGCACTGACAGCAAGTTCTCAGCATGACAAACCTTTGGGCTGGTTCTGTTGGGGTGTGTGTGCTCAAAAACAAAAGGCAGAGAACAAAAGTTGCTGTGAATGAGCATCTAATCCATCTCCTCCTTTTCTTTCACTCCTTAAAAGGGAAATTCCCCAGCTCCCAGGATATGGAGATATCTTCCCTCTCCCCCTTGCTCAGCTTTATCTTGCCTGTTCTCTGCTTTATCTACACGTGTTTTTAGGTGTTAATGAATCTCCAGCTAACGAGGGATGAACTGGGGTTAGACCTCAGCGATGGGACTGACAAACTCTCCTCCAGGGCCTGTGTTTTCCTGGGAATCCAGGGCTTTGCTTCTTCCCAAAGTTTCGAATCCCAGGCTTCGTTTTTTATCTGATATGGGAAATAATCACTGGGTGTGACACTCTGGGGGGCACGAAAGGGGTGGTCGGAGGGGGGTTTGACCATGGGGAGGAGGAATTTGCTGTGGGAATGTGATTTTTTTATCCAAGGAAGAGCTGACGAGTGTTGGGATGCGGCCCTGGGAGCTGTGGGTGTGCACATTACAGGTGGGTCTGGTCAGGGACGTTTTGCTCCGGAGAAGTTTTAGGGCTAAGAGGAGGAATTTGAGCACTTTTCCTTCACTCCTGCGTGGCCTCGGGACATAAAACCCTCGTTGGATCCCTGATCCTGAGGTGAATTTTCCTTTGTTTGGCGCTGCCTGTGTGCAGGTGTGGGGGGACAGGGAAGGAACCCCAGAGAGGATGGTGGCACCTGGAGACTTGGTTCAGCCGAGCTTTTCCTGTCAGAAAGTGGGAGTTGAATCCATGGGCTCCCTTCCTTCACGCTCTGGGATACATTTGGAATTCTCTGGGCCTGTGGGAGGTGGCAGCAAAGCTTCAGAGCTACAAAAACTCGAGGGGTGCCAGGTGCTGCTTTGGTGCTGCTGCCTCCCCACCTGACAGAGTTTGATGAGGGGTTATGGACATGGAAAAGTGGGAATACAATCCCTCAGGCTGTTTTCCGTGAATCCATGTCTCTGTCACAGGTGGGCCCTCACACACACGGAGGAGAGCTCAGAGCACCAAAGCATCGTGCAGGAAAACAGAGCCACATGTGGGGACAGTCCCAGCCCCATCCCTGCTCCAGCACGGTGGGAAGGGAGGGGAAAAAAGGGCCTTGAAAAGGAAATTCCTAAAAAGGACTTAAAGAGCACCAGAGAGGCCTAAGTGCTGAGGAGAAGCTGGAATGTTTTTGGGATCAGCTAAAGTTGGGAACCATCAATCCTTCCCTCCCTGTGGGAACACCTCCATCTCCCAGCTGTAGTTTGGGATGCACCAGGGATTCCCCAGTGGGTAATTCCCATAGTTTGGATGGTCTTGGCTTTGCGTGTGTCCAGTCTGGGTGGGTTCTCCCCATGCCTGCCCTTCCCACGCCAGTCACCTCAGTACCACCCTCCTCCTCCTGCCAGTGGCCTTGAGGACACTGTGTGTGGAATGAGAATTGGGATTTTTTTTTTTTCCCTTCAATCCAGCAGCAGGTGGAAGTGGAATGGAAATGGGTTTGTCTCAGTGCTTCAGCGTGGTGGTTGGTGGTGTTTCGGGTGCAAAGAAAAATGAGTCCCGTGGAATTCCCGTGGCAAAATCACCCCTTTGTTGTGTATTACTGGGCTGGAATTCCGACTGGAAATCAGGGTTGTGCCAGGGCTGAGGAACCCCCCTGGGTTTCCCCACCCTGAAGGCTCCTTTGCGCCTTGGATGGGCCGGAGAGGGCTGGAGATGGGGAGGCCGAGGATGGAGCTGGGAGGTTTGTGCAGTGCTGGTCACCACTCCATGGATTTCACGTTTGTTGGCATCGAGGTTGCTCCATAAAATTTTCCATGTTCCAACTAAATGACTTCGCTTTAAAACCCTCGACTCGCATTCCCCTCTCCTTTCTCCCTCTCGTTCTGTGCTTGGTTTTTCCCCCTGGGATCACCCACCTGCCTTTTCATGGAGTTGTTTTCTTTCCCTGGCACGCTGGGCTGGGCTCCGAGGGCTCCGAGGTCACCCTGGAGGGTCGCAGGTGGCATTTCAATCACAGGAAATGGGCTCTGTAATCGGTGTCTTTTAGCAGAAGGAAAAACACCAAAAAACCAACTCTTTCCAGAGGTATTTCTGTAGTGGAACGGAGGGAAAACTGTGTCCCTAGCTGGCATTTCCTAGAAAACACTCAGGTGCAGAAACTGAGCAGGATATTTCTTTCCAAAGCTTTTGTCTTTCCGGAATGAAACTGAACTCGTTGAGGTTTTCGAGCTACCAGTTGCCATTTTCCTCGCCACATCCACCAAGACAGCTGCTGAAAGAACATTTCCTTTGCTATTCTGTCTCTGTATGTGCTGTTTTTTTGCTTTGTAGTAACTCAGGTTGGTGTGTCCCAGGGACATAATTTGTGTCCAGACCCTGGGATTCCCGAGAGAGGCAAAAGGATAGGCAACGATTTTAGGTAAGAACTTTTTGTGTGTGTGTGTGTGTTCTGTGCATGCTGCAGAGCTCCTGCGTGTCCCTGGTGTGCTCCTGGCGTGGGGGGCTCTGTTTGCAGTCACCCTCTGCCCCCCTCGGGTGTGGCACCTCCCAAAATCCTGCCCAGATCTGGGGAACACCAGTGGAGAACCCTGCCCCGTGTGTGTTGTCCCATGTGAGGATCTCTAAAGATCTGAGTGTTTTTATCCTTCCCCAATCCATTTTATTCTTTCCCATTTTATCCTTTCCCATTTTATCCTTTCCCAGCCCAGGCTGTAGAATCTCTGTGTGCTCTTGTCCTTCCCCTGCTTAAGTGCAGGAAAATTGAAACAGCTAAAAAAAAAAATAAATAAAAATCACTTTTCAAATTATCTCAAGCCCCAGCACAGCCCTGCCCTCAGAGGATTTGAGGTGAGGTTCCTTGTCACTGAGCCTGTGTGGGGCCAGAAAATTGGGGTTTATAAAGTTTAAAGCAGTGCTGTTATCCCTTTCCAGTTCCCAGTTCTCCTTTGCAGAGTTTTGGGATGCCCCACCCTGCTGGTGGCCGTGGGGAATCAATATTTCATCATTTCCCTCTCCAGGGCTGTTCTGCTCGTGGAAAGTGTCCCTCGATCGAAGGCCAGTCTGTCAAATCCTCCTCAAATCCTCCTCAAATGCAGCAAAGGAGGATTTGTCAGACTGGGGGCAGAGGGAAGGGCAGAGGGAGGGCAGAGGGAAGGGAATTCCCAACAGTCCCTAAATGCCTGGGGATGAATTCCCAGCCACTGCTGGGTTCTGTTGCCTCAGTGCACCAAGCAGCTGCAGCAGCAAAGGCTCTGGACCCAAACTGCAGAATAAATCACAGAACTCGCAGCAGTTGATGAAGATTTTTTTTTTTCCACTTTCTGAGAATGCCAAGTGTGTCCTCTCCCAGGGCTGGGGATGAAATTCCCACTGAAAAATCACTAAAAACTGGGATTTGGACAGAGCTGGTCCCTCCTCCCTTCCTGCTGCTGCCTGTGGGGCTGGGGGCCAGCTGTGGCCCCAAATGCTGGGATGCACGAGGCAGGACAAGGCTGATGTCCTCTCTGTCCCCTCTCCAGGCTGGGCTCCAGCATCCAATTCTCCTGCAACGAGGGCTACGACCTGCAGGGCTCCAAAAGCATCACCTGCAAGAGAGTCAGCGACCTCATCGTGGCCTGGAGCGACCACAGGCCTGTCTGCAGAGGTGAGGCTGCCTGCAGGGCTTTTTGTGGGAATTCCCAACTCCTTCTGTCCCTTTTCCATCCTGCCCTCGGGTCACAGAATTCCAGAGTGGTTTGGGTTGGGAGGGACCTTAAGGAAAATCTTGTTCCTTCTGCTGTCCCAGGTTGCTCTAAGCTGGGCTTGGACATTCCCAGGGATCCAGGGGCAGCCTGAGGGGGCTCAGCTTGGCTCAATTTTTGGGATTTGTGGGAATTCCCAGCTCCTTCATGTCCTTTTTCTCAGCCGTCCTCCCCTCAGGTCATCTCTTGGCAAGGTCAGAGAATTCCAGAGTGATTTGGGTTGGGAGGAGCCTGAAGGAAAATCTCCTTCCTTCCACAATCCCAGGTTGGCTTTGGACACTTCCAGGGATGGAGCATCCATGATTTCTCTGGGAAACCTTCTCCAGGGCCTCCCCAAGCTCACACTGAAGCCTTGTTCAGCCCCTCAGTCCCTATTTCTGCATCCCCTTCCACCAATTTCCCCCCTGTCCNTTGTTTCTGCACCCCCTTCTCCCTCACAGACTCTTCCACCAATTTCCCCCCTGTCCCTAAATCCCTTCCCTTCCCTCTCTCCTGAACATTCATTTTGTTCAGGGATGTAAAATCAGAGCAAGATCATCTCTCTACCCATTCCAAGTGTTTTCTCCCTTATCCTGTAAGAGGAAAGACTGGAATAAAACCTGGAAAAGCTGAGCTGGAGAGAGATTTTTGAGTGGAAACGTGGGAATTTTGGGCTGTGCTTCCCCAGGAGCTTCATCCTGTGCCATGAGCCATCAGGGAATGGAGTTTTTTTCCATGGAATCAACATTAATGCCCATTTTGCCCTTGGCCATTTTGTTTTCATTCTCTCTCTGAAATGTCCCATTGTGATATTTTGTAATGCTAATAAAGAACAACTTGTAATATTTTTAATTGAATCCCTTTAAAGCTCTTAAAATCATAAATAGGCAGAGTTTTTTTTCTCCAGTTCTTTTTTTTCTTTAATTTCATCTGCAGATTTTTTCAGGGCTTTGGAATCCCATCTAATTCTTGAAACAAGCCAGGAATAAATGGAATCAATGTAAGAGGATATTTGGCATAAATATGTGACACTATAAAGGAAATTTATGGTGTCCTCCTGCAAGAGATAAGAAAGGATTTGCCTGCATTATTCTGTTTCTGTGAATCAACTTCATTTTTTTAGCTGCTGACTTTCATGTTTTGGAGGTTTTTTCTTCTTTTTAAAAAGTTTGATTTTTATTTCAGCTTTCTGCTGCTTTTTAAATTTTTTTTCCCCAGTTTGTTCCATTTTTTAATTGAGTTTCTCTCAAATTCCAGAGTCAATCCCTGATTTTGACCCCTTGGGCTGAGATGATTTCTGGATCCTATTGAGCAAACTTTGGGGGAAAGTTCTGCAGCTTCCCCATGTACAGCAGATTCCTTCTGGATCCTGGGAAAGTCACTTAATCCCACTTGAAAAATGGGAATAATGGATTTTTTTTATTTTTTTTTTATGCTGAGGGAGCTCCAGGATGAGGCAGGAGTGGTTTAGGATCCTGGATGAGTGACCTCAGCTCCATCCTGAGCTGCTCCCCATCCATTCCCAATGTTCCCTGTGCAGCCAGGAGATGATTTTTCCACATTTTACGGGAAAAAAAAACAACCCTGCAGACTCCACATGTGCAAATCCATCTTCTAAATTAAATTATAAATCTAAATAAATGAATAAATTCCAAAAATAATTGAATTTCGAGGCTCCACCACAGCAGCAGAGAACATTTCCAGGACCAGGATGTTTTTCCCCCGCATGGTTTTTTGTGGAATATTTCAGCTAAATATTACATCAAAGGCATTCCACAGGCAAAATTTTCCCTGCTTAAGCACTTTTCCCAGCTTTTCCTTTACCTGGGATGTTTTGAAGATGCAGAGCTGAGTTTCCACCTCGGTTCTGAGCCCACAGAAGGGAACCAGCTGATAAATACTTAATAATGACCTGATAAATCCTGGCTGTGCAGCGTTTTGGGGTTTGATCTGCAGGAAGAAAGGGAAAGTGGCTTTTTGGGGACAGCAGGAAGGAGTTGTGGCACTCCTGGTCCTTCTGTCCTGGATGGGGAAGGAGTTTTGGGGGGGAAAAGGGAGTGAGGAAAGGAAATAAATCAGTGTGAGCTGTAGAGGGGGATTGGGGGTTGGTCTGAGGGGAGATGGGATTGGGGTTTGGTGGGATCAGGGATTGATGGGATCAGAGATTGATGGGATCAGGGGTTGAGGGGATCAGGGGCTGAGGGGATCAGAGTTTGGTGGGATATGAGGTTGATTGGATATGGAGTTGATTGGAATAGGGTTTGGTGGGATCAGGGTTTGATAGGATCAGGTTTGATGGGATATAGGGTTTGATATGATCAGGTTTGGTGGGATATGAGGTTGATGGGATCAAGGTTTGGTGGGATCAGGGTTTGATGGGATCAGGTTTGATGGGATATGGGGTTGATGGGATATAGGGTTTGATAGGATCAGGTTTGGTGGGATATGAGGTTGATTGGATCAGGGTTTGATGGGATATGGGGTTGATGGGATATAGGGTTTGATAGGATCAGGTTTGGTGGGATATGAGGTTGATTGGATCAGGGTTTGGTGGGATCAGGTTTGATAGGATCAGTGTTTGATGGGATATGGGGTTTATGGGATATGAGGTTGATGGGATCAGGGATTGATGAGATCAGATTTGATGGGATATGGGGTTGATGGGATCAGGGTTTGGTGGGATCAGGGTTTGATAGGATCAGGTTTGATGGGATATGGGGTGGATGGGATCAGTGTTTGATGGGATATGGGTTGGATGGGATCAATGTTTGATGCCCCCACTCCTCATGGATAAATCCCTCATTTTTGTGCCGTGCCTGGATAAAAGGAGCACTTCAGGCCGCGAAAACAACAATTTTTAATTTAATTTTCACCTTCTCCCCCTTCCATACCCATCTCCCCCCTCCTCCCTGCCCCCAGAGGTGCCCCTGGCACTGACCATGCCCCGTTTGTGTCCCCAGCCAGGATGTGTGACACCTACCTGCGTGGGCCCAGCGGCATCATCACCTCCCCCAACTACCCCGTGCAGTACGACAACAACGCCTACTGCGTGTGGGTCATCACCGCCCTCAACCCCGCCAAGGTGGGTCCTCAGAGCAGCCCTGCCTGCCCAGGCTGCTCCTGGGAAGCTCTGCACCTCCAGGGAGGAGGAGTTTCTGGTGTTCCCTGGAATTCCGGGCACGTATTTCCTGGAATTCCAGGCGGGTTTGGGTTGGGAGGGAGCTCAAAGCTCATCTTGTGCTGTGGGTAAGGATGAATTCTACTGGGCCAGGGTGGTTCAGCCTAGCCTGGGATGCCTCCAAGGATCCAGGAGCAGCCACAGCTGCTCTGGGAATTCCATCCCAGCCCCTCCCCGCCCTCACAGTGAGGAATTTCCCAATATCCCATCTAAACCCTTTCCCTTCAATGCCCTTGTTGAGGAGAATTGTTGATTTCCCAGAGCCGTGAGAGGAGGAGATGGACAAAGGATGTTATTTGCCCTGATGTTTTGTGGAACAAAAGCTGGAACGAGTTTGGGTGCTGGGCTGTGGTGGGGGAGTGTGTGAGCACAGCCAGACACAGCCAGGCACATCCCAGAAACATCCATGCACATCCAAACACATCTGTGCATATCCAGACACCTCCAGGCACATCCAAGAACATCCAGACACAGCCAAACACATCCATGCACACCCAAACATATCCATGCATGGCCAGACACATTCCAGACACATCCAAGCGCATCCAGACACATCCAAACATATCCAAGAACATCCAGACACATCCAGAGACATCCAAGCACATCCAGACACATCCAAACATATCCATGCATGGCCAGACACATTCCAGACACATCCAAGCACATCCAAACATATCCAAGAACATCCAGAAACATCCAAATGCATCCAGACAAATCCAAACACCTCCAGACACATCCAGGCACCTCCAAACACCTCCAGACACATCCAGACACTTCCAAACACCTCCCACTGCCCCAGGCTGCTCCAAGCCCCATCCAGCCTGGCCTTGGACACTTCCAGGGATGGAGCAGCTGCAGCTTCTCCAGGAAACCTTTCCCAGCCTCTCCCCACCCTCCCCTCAAAGCCTTGCTCAGCCCCCCAGGCTCTGTTTCTCTCCCCCCTCAGACTCTTCCCATGTTTCCCAGCTGTCTCTAAACCCCTGACCTTCCCTCCCCGCTGAGCACTCACCTCGTTAAGGGTTGTAATTAAAAGGGAGGGTAATTATTTGTAATCGAAGCCCCTTGGATATCTCGTGTGGGGGGAGGGGAGGTGCAGAGCAGCTCTCAGGGCAGTGCTCCTTGGGGCAGGGAGGCTGTGCTGGGAATGCTGATTATTCCCAGTTTTTTTGGCCCTTATCCAGCAGGATTTCAGCCCCCAGGGGCAGAGGAAGGAAGCTTGGGTCCATCTCGTGCTATTTATGCACTCTCACAAATTTATACACATCTCTGCACTGTTACAGATTTAAATGCCTTACATATATATACACCTTAAGTACCATCTTGGTTTGAGATAAATTTAGACAAGAATATTTTCTGATAGAAAGCAGATTGTAGTTACCCCTCCCCCACTAGGTTTGGGAAAAGGAATATTTTTTTGGAGGAAAATGAAGAAGGAAAAAAAAACCTATTTATGTAACAAACACACAAGAAAAGAATTATAATGTTAAATAATAAAATTTTTCGCTGTGGAGAGAAACTTGGAAGAATTTCCTTTCTGGGCGTGTTTTTTTTTCTTTTTTTGGCACAGAAAGGCATAAGATTCATTTTGTGGGCACAGAGTAGGCGATGTGGGATACATCATGAAGTCACTCTAAGACATTGAAGTAAATAGAATTTCAAGTCTGTACAGGTGTGACTCCAGTGTGTGGGGAGAGAATAATGAGCTGTGACTGCCCTGGCCTGGCAAGGATCAATCCCTGCCTGTTCCCCTGGCAGTGGGAATTGAGTCGAGGGCAGCATTTGGTGCCTCACAGCATTTTCCAGTCTCAGCCCTCATCTCTCATCCAGCTCTGGCACAGAAGAACAGAAATCCCTCAGCCCTGGAGCTCCAAGGAGCCTCTCTGAGGTGCCAGGAGGTGCCAGGGATTGTTCCTCTGCATCCCTGTGAACATCATTCCTTTACCTCTGGATGAATCCTGAGCCTGCCAAGGCTCTGAGCTCCTGTTTGTTCTCCCAGGGATGTTCCCTTGCCTCCTGCCACTGTTCACTGACCCTTTCGTGGTGAATATTCAGGTCTAACCTTCAGCTCTGTTCCTTTCCCTTTGTGCCAGTCTTGTGCCCAAAGTTTTCCTGCTTTTCCATCAGCAGTGTGACAGGAAAAGCTTCTCCTCTGACCCTCCTGGGCAAAACTCTTATTTTTCCACGGGAATTTTTACTTGGAGGAAGTTTCTCCTCTTCCCCTGCTTGGTTTCTTCCTCAGCTTTGGAACCTGAGTCATAACAAACACAGAATCTGCCAGTCCTGATCCTTTCCTGAATCAGAAAGGGGATGGGAATTGGTCAAATCCATTCATTTCCAGGCTTCCCAGCTCGGATCAGAGATCCCAGAGCACGAGGAGCTGCAGGCTCTGCTCTGCCCACCGTGGAGTGTAAAACTGAAACCTGGAGTGGTGAAATGAGCAGAGTTTGTGAGCTGTGGGAGGAGATTCCATCACCTTTTCCTTTGAAATGATAAATAATGAATTAATTTAATTAATAATGCCAGTTTGCAAAGGGTTTCTTGGGCTTTAGGTGGTTTATGCTCTAAGTTTAATTTACAGATGGGGAAGAGCAGCAGCTCCTTTGGGAAGCTCTCCCTGCCTGCCCCTCAGGGACGATCCCAGCATTCCCCATCCTTCCCAGGCAAGAATTGGGGATGAATTCCTTCCAATGCCTATAAAATACTTGGGAATAAAGTGCATTTTGTGCCTGAGCTGGAGCTGCTGAAGTCTTTCAGTCGCTGTAATCTTTCTCTTGACTCCAGTGGTCTTTGGATCAGGTCCTGCTCCGTGGAGCTTTTAACAGGAGCAGTGGGAAAAGCAGGGAGCTGAATTTAGGACTCATTTGCAAGTCCTCTGTTCTGTCTTTGGCAAAGAACTCAGAGATCCACTGAGCCCCATAATTCCTTCTGAGTTTGTTGGGAATTCTGCAGCCACAGGGCCAAGGGCTCTGCACTGACAAATTGGGATTATTTCCTGTGCAAAGGGAGACATCAAACCTCTTTGGGGGGAATATTCCGATTTTTTTTTTTTTTTTTGCTGGTCCCTGGTGCCCTGGGAATTAATTCCAACCACAGTGGGAAAAATAAATCACTGGGGAGCTGAGGAATGCATGTGATAATTGGGGAATTTGCATAAAAGCTATTCCTGGCCCTTTTTGACAGGAGGGGTGTTGCTGGCTGAGGTTTCTCCCAGGGTTGTTCTCACGTGGAGCCAAAAAAAGCCCTGTCCAAGCTCACTGATGGAGGCAGGGCCCCTCCAGGGGATGATTTATCCCAAATGGAGGGGGAAATTCTGCAGCCTGGGGAGCAGGGAAACGAGGAACTGCACGAGCTGCTGTTCTCCTGGAGAGAATTATTGTGGAATTTTCCCCTTGGAATGTGATTGCACCTCCAGTCACTTTGGTGGCACAAAGCTTTGGAATCAGAAGTCCCATCCCATTTTCCTGGCTTTGCCAATTGCTCCCTGTCCCTTCAGCAGCTCCAGGTTTGGGGGTGTTGGTGCCTCTCTGGCTGTTTAATGAATCCTTAAATAATTCCCAGCTTTCAGAGCCAAAAAAAAACCCCAAAAAACAGAAACTCAGGGAAACAAATACAATATTCAGCACCCAAATAATATTCAGCACCCAAATCTCGAGCCACGCATGTGCTGGGATGTAATTAGTTGTGTAATTAGGGTCAGGCTGCTCAGGATGCAGCTTCCTTGAACTAATGGTGTGTGCAGCTCTGCAGCTCGCTGTTCTCTGGATTAATTACATTATTCCAGCGTTTCACACTTTGCTTTTGCTTACAGCCTGCACAGGTTCATGTGGGGGTACTAGACACGAATTAATGGGGGCAGAGTTGTCTGTAGGATCATCCTGTTTCACCATCCCAGGGCTTTGGGGAAAAAACCCTTTTCAGACTGGCTAAAATCTCTAAATTTGCTTTTCTGCTCATTGAAAAACGTTTTGTTCATCCATAGAAAAGAAAACACAGGACAGCTCAGCCTGAACTGTATAAACACAATTTTATTTTTACTTTTGGGGTTTGAACTTTGGGGTTTTATCCCCCTGGGAATCCACTCGTGCTCAGGCTTTGCAGGAGGTGCTGCTTATAAAGGCAGGAAAGGACAAGAGGAAGATTTTGGGTCCCCTGGGTTTGGTTCCTTGCCCCAAACTGAGGTGCAGAGGGACACCAAGGCTCTGAGCTCCTTGGCACTCACCCAGCTTCTCCTCCTTCCTGGCTTTTGGTGCTTTTTGTGTTGTGTGAAACAGCTGAAATGGGGCTCAACCCACATTTGGTGACTGAATCTGTTAAAAGTCAGGAAATTTCACGTATTTACAAAGGTCTTGTGCGTTTGAGTGGTTTTGTGCTTTTTAAATTTTTTTTTGCTGGTCGGGTAAAGAGTCCAAGAAACAAAACTTTGTTTCCTGCTGATGGGGATGTGAAGCACTTCTTTAATTTAATTAATCTCTTTTCTGGTTGTTCAGCCTGCCCGGGCTGGGTTAAGGACTCTGCCCCTAAATCACATTTGAAAAGCAGAGATTCCCAAAGCAGCTGAGAGCCTCGGAGCACAAACTCCCCGGGGAGTTCTGCTCCTGAATGATGCAGAGAGGCTGCAAAAATCCTGTGGGGGCAAAAATTTGGGTGGAAAAGGAGAGAAAAAACAGGGAGCAAGAATGTGGTGGTGCTGAGGATTGTGTTTGGAGACAATTCCCTGACAATTCACATAAATCCATGAATTCTCTCCTGCTCTGACCGTGAACCAGGAGAATTTCCTGAGCCGCGAAGTAAAAGATTCTGCATTTACTTCGTGCCTGAATGCACATCCAAAACCACCTCCAGAATTCCAGCTTTGGGGTGGGAAAAGGCACGTGGGTCTCCCAGAATTCCAGCTTTGGGGTGGGAAAAGGCACGTGGGTCTCCCAGCACATGAATATTGTTATCAGTGAAGTCATCTGGGCTAGGAGATAAGGCAGAGGTGACACAAATCACCTGGAAAAATCCAGCCTGGGTACTTTGGGGAATATCCCAGAGACTTTGATGCTCTTGGAAGCTACTCCTGGACACAGCAAGGGATGCATGAGAAGGGCAGGGGTTGGTGTTAATTGCGTTAATTGTGCCGTGTCCTTGGCAGGTGATCAAGCTCAGCTTCGAGGAGTTCGAGCTGGAGAGAGGCTACGACACTCTGACAGTGGGGGATGGAGGCCAGGTCGGAGACCAGAAATCTGTGCTCTACGTGTGAGTGCCAATTCCCGGGAACTCCTCCTGGGGACACCAGGCAGGGCTGGGATCTAAAGCTGCTGTCCCTCTCCAGGGGATTTGGGGCTGGTTGGTGTTTCTGGGACACAAAGTTCTCCTCTCCGTGCTTCCCTCCCCCTCAGGGAGAGGCTGAGGCTCTCCGGGGAGCTGAGAAAAGCTGGGATACAGAAGGAAAAGCAACCTAGGCACACAGCAGGAGATGTTTGGATCTCTGTCCTTCTGCTGCCATCATTTTGAGCTGTAAATCCAACGTGGCTGTAAATCTTGGAGTGACATCCCCAGCACTTCACACCCAGGGTGCATTTGGGGAGACAAGGCTGCTGCCAGGCTGGGATTTGGGATTTTTGCATCCTTTACGTGCAAATCTGATGTTCTGTGGGGGTTTCTTCAGCACAGGGAACTCACAGATGGTCCTGCTTTCCCTCCAGGCCTCTCCAGAACCACTCCAGCAAAGCTGTTGTGCTCTGGCAACTGATGGAGAAATTCAGTGTATTTTTTTATTCTTCCTCCTCTCTTGGTTTTCCACGTGAAGCAGCCTCCCGCTCCATTTTCACATCTCAGCATTTCCTTGTCTTTCCCAAACCTCTTTCCCCCCGAGGTTTTGTTCCTTCCCAGCACAGGAACAGGGCTGGGCCTTGGTCAGGAACCCCAGCCTGGAACGTACAGAAATGTGAAGGTTGATTATTGCACAAGTGTAATTAAAGTCTCCCAGAACATTTCACAGCTGCTTGCTCAAAAGCTGCAGATCCCTGCCAGGGCAGCAGTTTGGAAGAAATTCCTGAGGTCATTTCCCATCCCATCCCTTTTGGTTTGCCTAAAACCCACAAAGATTTTCCTTCGGTTGGATTTTAATCATTCCATGGTTTTTTTCCCACTCTTTGTTACCTCCTCAGCACTTTGCTGATTCAGATTTCAGATTGGGAATATCTGTGATTGAGCAAGGTGCAGTGCCTGGAATCTTTTCCCAGTAATTTGCTGGTGCTAATCCTTCCAGGGAATTTTTTTTTTTAGTTAATAATCTGGGAGGATTAATTGAAAAGTATCGAAATGGGAGAGAGGTGTGAAGACCACAGTGGGGATTAATGTGCTTGAAAGTCCATGGATCACTTTTCCCAGAGTTTGCTGCCCACTGTCAGCTGGGTTCCCAAATCAGGAATAATATCTGGATACAAACTGTGGTTTCTTTGGAGGGATCAAAATGCAGAAACTCCTGTCAAAGGCAGCAGCTGCAGTTTCCTTCCTGCTCTTCACTTCTCCTTGGCTGGTGAGGAGGAGCTCAGTCCCTTTGCAATCAAGGGGTGCACTTGAGTGGGGTTGCACAGCAGCAAATTCCATCCCAAATGGAGCTGGGAAGGATCATTTGTTTCCAGGCTCATTCCCACCCCTGGAAAATGGGAACAGAGCACACTGATAGGCTGAGCTGCCTGACTTGCAGAGAGGATTTGATTTCCTGGAGTAACAAGCACCCAGATCAATCACCCAGCTCGTTAGAAATGGGGTGGCAGAGGATGCAGAGAGCTTTGGAGCAGCTTTTCCTGGAGGTTTTTCCTCTTGGAATGTTCCTCATTCCTGCCTGGCTGCTGCTTCAATAACTAACTTGAGAATCAACAATAACACTGCTGAACATCTCTGGGATGCAAAGCAGGCACTAAAACAAGATCAGTGCTTCATCCTCAGCACCCTGAGATCAGTAAAATTCCTGCTGCAGGTCAGAGCAGTCACAGAGCAAAGGCAGAGCTGGGAGAGCTTTGCTGGGACTGGGAGGGACAGTTGTGATTCCAGGGAATGACACCCCAGATTCCAGGGAGAGCTTGAGCAGTGACTGCTGCAGTGTCCCTGGGGCCTGTGAATCCTTGGGATGTGGGGGAGAGGTCTCTGCCTGTCCAGGGTGGTCTCATTTCCCTGAGATCCCTGTCCTGGGAAGGAGCTGGCACTTGGCAGGGAGTGGAGTTAATGTCACCTGCATCCAGCAGGGGACACAGCCCTCGGAGCTGTCACCCAGTCCTGGAATGGTTTGGGTTGAAAAGGACCTTAAATCCTATCCCATCCCATCCCTGCCATGGCAGGGACACCTTCCACTGCCCCAGGGTGCTCCCAGCCCTGTCCAGCCTGGCCTTGGGCACTGCCAGGGATCCAGGGGCAGCCACAGCTGCTCTGGGAATTTCATCCCAGTCCCTCCCTACCTTCACAGGGAACAATTCCTTCCTAAATCCCCAACCTAAACGTGCTCTGTGTCAGTTTGAAGCCATTCCCCCTTGTCCTGGTGCTCCAGTGCCTGATGCTGAGTCCCTCTCCACCTTCTCTGGAGGCCCCTGCAGATCCTGGCAGGTGCTGTGAGGTCTCCACACAACCTTCTCTTCTCCAGCTGAACATTCCCAGCTCTCCCAGCCTGGATCCTGTCCCTTTATCAGCTTCACATCCCTCCTCTGGATTTGCTCCAGCAATTCCATGTCCCTCTTATGCTGAGTTTAGTTTTTCCAGGAGCCTTTCAAGTGCTGCTGTTGTACCTGGGGCCAGACACAACACAGAGCTGAACACGGGGCTGAATTTGGATTTATTTAAACACCACAGAAAAGATAAAAAACCCTCTCACCCCTCTCCACTTGCGCTTAATTCCTAAATTTCTCGCAGATAATGCCTCAGCAGAAACAGGATAATCACAACATTAAGCACAGGCAACACAACAGCTCTGCTCCTGGAATAATCATCCTGCCCACGCTGTTCCTGCTTCCAGGAGCACAGGGAAGGGAGGGAGCTGAGCTCCACGTGGGCATCTGCCTGTGGAAAAGATGCTCCCATGGCTGGGGATAAAGCCCTAAAGCTGTGTTGAACCACAGGTGATTAATCCCAGAGGCCAAATGAGCCTCATTAACAGGGAGAGATCGGTGACATTTCCCTAAGTCTCCTTGGCCCTCCTGGGAGGATCCTGAGGGGAAGGCAGAGCCCTGATCCTGCTGGGGTTAGCAGCACTTCTCAAAGGCTCACAGGGCATTCAGCAGATTTGGGGCTCGTGCTTGGTCTGCCAGGTGCTTTTATTTTTTTTAGATCCTTGCAGAAACTTCTCTTGGGGCAGAAATGTAGCAGGAAAGTGTTGCATTTCCCTGGTCTTAAAATTCAAACCAAAACACAGTTTATGGGGGAAAAGGGGTTTTTACCTCGGGATTTATTTAAGGATCCTTGAGTACAGCACTTGGTCCAGGTGGAATGCCCTGAAATGCACACAGTGCCCCTGTCACACCCAAATACACACAATTATAGGCCTTGCAAAAATTAACATATTTATCAAAGATTCCCCAGTGAGAGGCTGGAGTGAAGCCCTTGTTGTGAGGAACCTTCCCCCTGGCTGGGCCTGTCTGAGGTTCCAAAATGTGTTCTGGAGAGGCCCTTGGTGTCTGGGGCTCCCAGGATGTTTGCTCTCCTGGTTTAACGGTGCCGTGGAGCTGAGCTGAGTTATCAGCCTTGGGAAGTCACAGTGTGTGGGCTAAAAGCACTGAGAATACATAAAACTGTATAAAAGGGTGTGTAAGAGCAGTATAAAAGAAAAAGCAAAAAATCATCCTGGCATCAGGTGGAAAGCGATTTTTTGTAGTGCTGGGAGGTGCTGCCAGGGCAGCTCAGAGGGTTCTGTCAGTCAGGGCACATTTTGGGTGCTGGGAATTCCATTTGTTCGCTGATGTTTTGGCTCAGCGAGCAGGGAAACAATTCCTTCTGCTGCTGGATGGTCTCTTGCAATGATGGCGGAGAATTGTAGTGATTGCAGTGAGGGTGCTGGGAGGAGATTGGCTGTGGGGGCAGAGTGCAGGACACAAGAGGATTTTCAGCAGCCTTGAAAACCACCCAGTTCTTTTGGATCATGGAATCTTTCCCCAGGAGCTTTCCAGTAAATTTTCCCTTTCCAGTAAATTTTCCCTGTTTTGGGGTGACTCTTACTGAGATTGGCATTTCCCTGCTCCTGCAGAGGCCTTTTTTGGGGGGTGGGAGGCTCTGAGGACGCTTTCAGGCTGTTGATTTGCTGCTGTTGGTGTTTTCCCCAGCCTGACAGGCACCACTGTCCCCGACCTCATCGTCAGCACCCAGCACCAGATGTGGCTCCTGTTCCAGACCGACAGTGTCAGCAACCTGCTGGGCTTCAAAGCCACCTACGAAGGTAATCCAGGCTCCTCTTCCCAATTCCCCCATTTCCAAAGGATCAGGGACGAGCTGAGTGCAGCAGTGTGGGAGATGATGGAGATTCTCTAAATAAATCAAAACTCTGAAGAGTTTTTTTTAAGGTTGTTTTTTTTTTTCCTTAAGAGGAGCTTTGCTGGTTCCTTTCCCATCCAGGCTGGCTGGGTGGAGGCTGTCCCGTTGCCATTCCATGTTTTCTTGGGAAAGAGTTGGGAATCTCAGCTAGCAGCACCAGACTGTGCCTGTGGGAGAGGAGGGGATGGGGAAATCAATGATTCCAGCAGAGCACTGGTGTCAAATCCTTTAAACTGCGACTAGGCTGGAGTGTTCTGAATAAAACAAAAGTTAATCCTGGGATTTTGTTGAAGAAACTCACGGAATGCTGCGAGATGGGAGTGCTCAAGCCTGGCCTAAGCTGCTGTGCTTGCTCTTGTCACAGGTGTTGGCAAAACCAAGGAAGAGGTGAGGGGGAAAAGTCTCCCTGGTAGTGTCCAGCAGGAACATTCAGCTCTGGGTTTCCCTGGCCCCAAATGCACATCAGCCCTCAGTTGTTTTTAAAGGGTTTCCTGCTCTGGGGGGTGCCAAGGCCTGGCCCTGGGGGTGCTGCTGCTGCTGAGGGAGCTCCGGGAGCAAATCCTGGCAGCCTGAGGGACCTGAGATCCTGGAAAACCCAGCTGGAGCTGATGCCTTAAATGGCTACCTGGAAACAGAGAGCAGGCAGGAATAAAGGAATAAAGGCGGGATTGATTGGAAAGGCCTTCAGAGGTCACACTCTGGCCTCCAGAGGCTCCTGCCTCAGTGCATCCCAAAATGCACAATGACAGCTCCCGAGTTCTTCCCACTTTGATATCAGCATCAATTGCCCAAGCAGAAGCCAGGCAAGGATGGAATTTGCCCAAGCTTGCCCCCCTTTCTCTCCCCAAGATGAAGGTTTGCAGTTGTTGGGCCCAGGAGGGTCTGGGTGTCCTTGGAGAGCGAGCTGGAGAGGCTTTGTTATGTCAGTGTGAGCATGAGAGAACAGCACTGAACGAGCTCCAGGGAACTGCAGAGTCACACTGGGCACTGCAGGGCTGGGAAAATAGAAAAGATAAACCCTAAGGCATCAGAAGGCCCTGCTGAGGAGGGAGATGTACCACCAGATTCTTGATCTGGGATTTGGGGAGCCCAGCCAGGTCCTCCTGCTTCGTGTGTGGGTAAAGACAAATAATAACTGCACCAGGAAGGGCACAAAGGGTCTGGATTTGGGGTTTTCCCAGTGGTTACACAAAGATGGGATGAGTTTGGAGCAAACAGCCCCCATGTGTAAATCATTGATTCTCAATTCAGCTCGGTCAGGCCAAGGGTCTGGCTTGTTTGTGTTCCCCAAAATCACTCCCAAATCTCCAGTCTCAACTTTTATCCTCATTTTTTCGTGCTAATGAACAATGTTTTGGGATTTCCAGTGCTTGGCAGAAGGAATTAGGATTGAGCTCCACTTTGCTGGAGAATCCTTTCCTTCCTCCCCGCTGCTGAGGGATGCTGTGATTTTTGGGAGAGGGTTCCAAGCCTACCAGGATCCTGGGGCTTCTCTTCTCCCTCTTTTCCTTTACAACTGGGTGGTTTGTTGGGAAAACACTTTCCCCTGGAGCTGATACCTTCCATATCCATCAGGATATCCTTGTGGAATTCCCAGGTAGCAGCTGGAATAAAGGATTCCTTCAGGTCACATTTTTCAGAAGTTCCTGAGAAATTTGGGATTGATTAAAGAAGATCCAAACTCCCATAATTTCAGCTTCTGAGGGATTTTTCCCATCAGTAGACTGAAGTCTCCCCCAAAAAAACCCTTATTTCTTCTGCTGATGAACCTGAGTTTATTCCAATACCATAAAAATAAATTAATTGTATAAATTCCTGTGGTAAGAACAGAAACATTAAAACATGAAAATAATAATAAAAAAAAACAGAACAAAGCCGAATTTTAATTTAGTGTTGTATTGTTTAATAGAAAGCGAGAATTTCAAATTAAAACCAGATTTATGGGCGCTCCCACACTGATTTAATTTGGATTTCTGTGGAGCTGACTCAGGTGTGTGCCCCGAGCCCCCTGCTGCAGGCAGGAGATGATTAAAGGCTGTTTATTGTCGGGGGAGTGCTGAGCAAGGCTTTGGCTGTGGAGAGCTCAGCTCCCAGCTGGAATTCAGCCCCACGGGGCTAAAGAGGCTCAGCAGGGCTGGAGCTGGAGATTTCCTCCACTGCCCTTTGTGCTTTTAATCAAACTGGGCTTTGCTGGGACAGGCTGCTGCTTCCTGCTGCTCTTTTTCCCTTTATTCAGGTGGAAATCTGGCCCTGGGTTTATTTTTTTGGGGTTCTGCATCACCTACCCCCCGTGTTGGTGGGGATCTGTCAGGAGGCTCAGGGGTTCCCATCCCTCCTGCTCTGCTTTCCCATTAAATGTGTGGGGTTTGGCACAAACCCTGAGCTCTGAAGTGCTGCTGAGCCACAGAAGGGCTCTGAGCTTGTGCTATGCTCAGCTGAGCTCTGCCAGGGACGTGTTCCTGGTGTTTAAGCCTTGCCCAAAGCTTAGGCAGGGGTTGGGGTGGTGCTGATCCCACCAGAACCGGGCCCAGCTGCTGCACTTGCTCTGCTCTGGTGCTTTCAGCTGGGAGGGAGAGGCAGGAAGGGCTTTTTCTTTTGAATTCATCCCCTCCCTGTTGTGTTTCCTCTTTAGATCCCTTTTTTTCTCATTCAGAGAATCCCAGACTGGTTTGGGTTGGAAGGGGCCTTAAAACCCATCTTGTTCCACCCCTCCCATGGGGTCAGAACCAGAGGATCCTTGGGGTTGAAACAAGCTGATCCCCTTTTTATTCATTCTTGGAATCAAAAACTGACAGCAATTCCCTGGTCCTGGTTCCTCCAAATTCCTCCCTGACACTGTTAGCTTTAGTTAATTAAGCCCCGTTAATTTAAACACCAAACCCTGTGTGTGAGGTAAAATATTTTCCTGACACTTGTGGGGTTTCCTCAGGCCTTGCAAATCCTTCACCCTGTGGCTGTCCCTCCCACAAACCAGAGTTCTGCTCGCTGGCAGCTCCCAAAATCCTCATTTTCCCCCAGAACTGAGCCAGGCAGGAGCAGCAATTCCCATGGAAGCACGGGAGAAGAGTGGCCTGGATTTGGGGAGGGCCTGCAGGGCGTGGGAGGGAGGTTTTGCCCTCAGGCACCCAATTTCCTACCCAGCACCCACAGCAAACAGCACAGAGAGCTGTGCAAAATTCCTGCTGCCACATTTTCCCTCAGAATTTGTCAAAATTCCCCCTGTATGAATAATATTTGATGGAGAAGCCGTGAAAGATTCACGTCAACTTGTTTCCTTTCAATAATGTCAAAACACTTGATTTGGATGTTCTTGTTTAGTTTTGACTTTTATTATTCTAATGTGGAAGTGATTTCGCTTTAAACATTCATCAGGAGGAATGTTTCAGTCTTACTGAAGTAACATGTTTTGATATTTTTGAATCACTCCTTTTTTTTTTTTTTTTTTTTAATGGAACTTCTGCCCTGCTAAATATTTCAGGGATTTTACTCCTTACACAAAGAAATGCAGGAACCAGGGGATTTTGCTCAGGTCAGAAAATGGGATTTCTGCATAAATTCCATTTCCTGACCTCTGTGAGGTGACAAAACCTGCGAGCTGTGTTTGCCTGCTGCTAACAAGGACAGGGTGGGAATTGGGAGCTCTAATTCATCATTTCTCTCCCATTTTTAACCCTGATATGAGGTGGGGTCGTGCAGAGGGGCAGGAGAGGGTGAGGGGGGAGGAAACCCCTTGGTGTTATCTTTATTCTCCCTCAGCAAAGGGTCAAAATACTCAGATTTTCCCTCACTTGGCTGCGTTTTTTCCGAGCTCCTGATGCCCTCAGCACGTCCTGGTTTTACAGGAGCCAGGGAGGTGCTGCACATTCCCAGTTCCCTTTGGAATTACGGCTCTGGAACTTCAGCTTCTGCCATAGCCGGAGCTGCCTGGTGTGGAATTCCTGCAGCTCCCATCCCTCCGGAGCCACCAGCCCGAGCTCAGGGAGGCATTTGGGGCTGGCTGGGGGGTTTGGGCCTCTCTGACCCGTCTGGGGAAGCTCCTGTGGGCTTCAGGAGCTGCCACGATGGGGTCGGGCAGGAATTGTTTGTATCCATGTGTGGAGGAGTTTTGGGGCTACCACAATGGGAATTTTCTATGTCCATTTGTAGAGGAGTTTTGGGGCTGCCACAATGGGAATTTTCTATGTCCATTTGTGGAGGGGTTTTGTTGTAGGCACTGGATGAGTTCCTGGGCATGCAGGGGCAGCCTGGGAAGGACTGGTTCTCCTTCTCTCTGGGTACAGGATGGGCTGGGAGGTGAATCCACACTGCTCCATGTTCTGAGGGATGGCTGGAGCGAGGTGTGTCAGTGTCACAGAATCGTGGAATGGTTTGGATCAGACAGGACCTTAAATCCCATCCTAATCCATGGGCAGGGACACCTCTCACTGTCCCAGGGTGCTCCAGCCTGGCCTGGGATGGGAATCCTCACCAAATGCCAGCAGCTAGAGGGATCCCAGGACATCCAACAGCTCCTTCCCCAGGCACCCAGCACTGCTGCCCCAGTGACAGCAGCACTGGGGACACTGGGGACACTGGGGCCAGCCTCTGCAGCTCCCAGGGCCATCACTGGCACTGGTGAACGCTGAATTTCCAGGCTCCAAGGTGTGGGAAGGGAAGGAAAACCAGCCCTGGGTGTCCCAGGGCAGCTGAGGGGCAGCAGGGAGCACTCCCTGCCCCCTGGGTCTGTCAGACTCGCTGATCAATGTTCCAAATCTGCTCACTCCCATCCAAGCTCGTTGCTGTTCCTTGAGTTTTAAAGCTGAGTTTTCTTTTCATGTTAGGCACTGTTGCCTTGTGCATTTTTGGGGGGAGGAATGCACAGTTCAGTGCAGCTTCAACACCCAAAATATTCAATTTTCTGTCCCTGATATGCAAGTGCAGCTCCTAAACAGTTGAATTTGGAAACTCTGCAGGAAGATCCATAAATCCTGGCAAAGTGCTTTCACTGAGAGGCAAAAAAGTGCTGCCTGTTTCGTAAAAACTTTAATATTAATTTATGTTAAATTATTTTGGGGATGCTTCATTAGCTGGCAGCGAGTTTTCAGCTCAAGATGCAGCAGAAGCTCCGTGCTGCGTGACTTCTGCTCAAAATACACCTGGATCTGGAGTTGCCTGGAGCCAGAATAATAATGAGGGTGCTTGTTGTTATTCCAGCCAAAATTGGGATATTAGAGGGAGTCATGCAAATCTCGGCTGCCACGATTTTCCTCTGTAAAGGAAGTGTCATAAAAGAGATTTCCAATTTGGTGCAAGAAATTGGAAGCGGGGAGAAAAGACAGCGAGACTCATCAGAGATGATGGGGATAAAAACCAGAGGATGGGGGAGAGGAGAGGAGCATGGAGCAGGGATTAATGTGGGAACACTAAGGAGGAGTGAAGGAATTGAAGTCTTGGAGCTAATAGTGATCCAGGGCAGGGAGCCCTTTGGAAATGGAATTGGAGGGAGCAGGAGATAACAGGAAATTGTGTCTGGGGGTTGTTTGAAATGCACACGGAGAGAGGGATTAACTCGGTGTCGGGACAAGGCAGGAATGGGAATGGGGTGGGGAGGGAAGGAGAGGGACAATCCAACAAATTCCCTCTGTGTCCCAGTGCCAGGGAGCTGAGGGCTGGTCCTGCTTGTGCTCCCTTGAATTCAGAGGTTCCTGGAGCAGATGCAGAGCAGGAGCTGCTTTGCATCCCTGTGTTTTCTGTTTATTCCCTGTATTTTAGTTTTCATTTCAGCTGGGATTGTCACAGAATCCTGGAATGGTTTGGGGTGGAAGGGACCTTAAAGATCATCCAGTTCATGGGCAGGGACATCTTCTGCTCTCCCAGGGTGCTCCCAGCCCCATCCAACCTGCCCTGGGACACGTCCAGGGATGGAGCACCCACAGCTTCTCTGGGAATTCCATTCCAGCCCCTCCCCACCCCCACAGAGAAGAGCTCCTTCCTAATATTTAATCCAAATCTCCCTTCCTTTAGCTTAAAGCCATGAATTTAAGGCTGGGGGAGCCATCAGGAGGAGTTTTTAGAAGAGACTTTGACTTGGGGCGCCACAGCCTGGTGGAGGTTGCACCGCTGGGCCTCAACCCCTTTCCCCACACCCAAATTCCACGTTCTTTCCTCCAGCCCCTTCCCACACCCAAACCCTTTGTGTTGTCTCTTGCAGAGATCGACCAGGGCAGCTGTGGTGACCCCGGGATCCCAGCCTACGGCCGCAGGGACGGCTCCACCTTCCGCCACGGGGACACTCTGCACTTCGAGTGCCAGCCTGCCTTCGAGCTGAAGGGCCACAAAAGCATAACCTGCCAAAAGAGCAGCCAGTGGTCTGCTCAGAAACCTGTGTGTGTTTGTAAGTGAGCCAGCAGCTCCCTCTGAGGGGACCCAGTGCTGGTTGGCATGGGTGGCACCCACCCGGTGGCACCTGCAGCCAGCCTGGGGAGAGATTTCAGCTCTCCCTGCTCTGCCCTGAGGGAAAATCCATCCTTGGTGGTCGTGGCGCTGAGGGGATGTGGCCAAATCCATGATTTAAACCTGGATTTCTGATTTTCCCTCGTGATTTGACACTCTCCAGGCTCCCTGCTGCTGCTGGGCCTCAGTTTTGCATTTGCTGCCCGAGTTCTCAGCAGAGCTGAGCTGTTCTGCTCCCTGTGGTGATTCAGGAGCACATTTTGGGATGTAAATGGGAGTTACTGCACAGTCCCCGTGGGGTTTTAATGCTCTCAGTGTCCTTTGGAGACGTGTTGGGCAATTTGCTTTATTGCCCTGACAGGACCTTCCTGCAGGGACAGCACTGGGTTTGGGCACTGCCCAAACTCCCAGCAGGAGCTCAGTTTTCCCCAGTTGGTGATAACCTCACTCTTCTTTTTATTTCCTCTCTTCTTACTTGGCTCTGTTAAAATCCAGGCCTCGGAGCAGGGTCTGTGGTGCAGGGAAATGAGCCTGAGCCTAAAAAAGCAGGAGAGGGAAATGCAGTTGGGGGAAGGGAGAATGGAGAGGGAGAAAGCAGAAATGTTGGGTTTAGAGGTGTGGATTTGCAGGTGGCAAACTGGCTGAGATTCCATTGGAAATGTGGCGTGGCAGGAGCTGATCCACAGAGAGGATGGAGCTGGGGTGGGGGGAAATGGATCCTGCAGAGTCTGGAGGAGCTGGGAGAGAATTGGGGATCGTGGAGAAAGGAGGAGACAATTTGAAGTCAGTGCCTTTCTTTCTGAACACTGATTTAAGCCCTGAGAAATGCCTGGGGAAAGGAAGCAATTCCTCAGTGAGTTCTGCCTTTTCCAGCTGCCATCCCTCCCTTCCTGTTTGGTTTTTTTCCCTGTAAGCAAATCAGCTGGAGGTGCTGCTGAGGGAATTGGGGTTTTTCCTGATTATCTGGGAAGTGTTAGACTTGGTTCTGTGCTGGTTTTCCCCTTTGAATTTCCCGGAATTTCAGGCGGCTTTGAACAACTTGGTGCTGTGGTTGAGGCTCATGCTGAGAGTTTGGAGTGAGAGTAAAACTGTGGTGCCCAGGATGAAAGAATTGGGTCATAGTAGTAGAAAAAGGAGACTTCTTGGTAAAATAGGATTATTTTTTGTGGTTAGATACTGATCAAATCAAGCCCCATCCATGCAAAGCACGGCAGGAATCTTGCAGTTAAAATCATTCCTGTGTGATCTGTTCTGTGTGGCTCTTGGGATATTTATGGACCAACAGTGGGAAAAATATCTCCCAGAACCCTCTAGACCTTCCCTCCTGCCTTGTTGTGAACAGGAACTGGAGCAGGAGAGGTCACAGGACAAAATGGGTCTGAAATCCGGGTGGGAAACGTTTGGAGCCCATTAAATGTGAGGTGGGGAAATGAGGGAGCCTGGTTTGTTGGGAATTTGGGAGCAATCCAGTGCTTGGGGTGGTGGCCACGGGTGTGGGACAGGGGCAGCCAGAGATGGAGCTGGGATTTGGGGAGCAGGGATTGGGAGCTGGGATTTGGGAGCAGGGATTGGGAATGGGTTTGGGAGGAGGGATTTGGAAATTTGGGGGTCTGGGCATTTGTTCCTTGGAAATTTTGGAGTCTGGGCATTTGTTCCTGTGTGTTTTGGGAGTCTGGAGGTTTTTTTGAGTATCTGGGTGTTTGCTTCTGTAAAATGTAAGTGTCTGGGTGTTCATTTCTGTTCAATTTGAGTGTCTGGATGGCAGTTCCTGTGCAATTTTGTGTGTCTGGGTGTTTGTTCCTGCTCAATTTGGGTGTCTAGGTGTCTATTCCTGTGGGGTTTGAGTGTCTGGGTGTCTGTTTCTGTGCAGTTTGGATGCCTGGGTGTTTATTTCTATGCAATTTGAGTGTCTAAATGTTTGGTTCTGTGCTTTGTGTGTGTTCTGGGAGTTTGTTCCTGTGCAGTTTGGGTGTCTAGATGGCTGTTTCTGTGCAGTTTGGGTGTCTGTTCCTGTGGGATTTGGGTGTTTATTTCTGTACAGTTTAGGTGTCTGGCTGCCTGTTCCTGTGCCATGTGCATGTCTGGTGTTTGTTCCTGCACAACTTCGCTGTCTGGGTGTTTGTTTCTGTACCATTTGAGTGTCTGGGTGTCTGTCCCTGTTAAATTTGGATGTTTGAGTGTTCCCATACCCTGTGTGTGGGGGTGTTTATTTCTGTTCAGTGTGGGTGTCTGTTGCTGTGAGTGTCTGGCTGTGGCTGAACCTCTTCTCTCTGTTCTCCACCATCCTGCACTGCTCAAATATTTGAATATTCGAGCTCTGTAGTTCTCTGGTTGGCTCTGAAAATCTCATTTCCAGGGTTAGGGAATGTGGTGTCTGTCACAGGCCAGGGCAGCTCCACACCCAGGACACCCCAGAACTTGATTTTGTCCAGAGTTTTTTCCTTTTTCTCAGCAAAACAGGCTCAGGAGGGGCCACTGGAGGGATATCCCTGAAGGAAAACCTTTGTGCTCCGTCACAGGAATTTTGTGCTCTGATGCTGGGAGCTCTGAGGGATGGAATATTCCAGCTGAAGTTCCCTGAGGCTGAGGAGATTATTCAGTTTTATAAATGGAGAACCAACCTCACAATTCCAGCTCTGGAGTTGCTCTCACTGCACTGACACTGTGGATGGAGGATGTGGATGGGGAGAGGAACATTCCAGGGCTGCCAACACCTCCAAATCCAGGGTGGGAATTGCTGTTCAAACATCCTCCTGTGGAGCAGGAGAGAAAACCTCTCACTTTCTGACTTCATTTGCAGTAGGAGGCCCCAGAAATTCACTTCACGAGGTTTATTTGGCAGAAGGAGCAGGGCCCTGGTGCTCCTTGGGAGAGGTTCTGCAGTGAGAGACTCTTACCAAGATCTCTATTCTTCCCTTCCCTGCTCCTCCTGCCTTTCCCTGTGTTCCCCAACTTCTCACCCTGCAGTTTTCCCTCTGTGCTTGACCCGTGCCAGGCAGTGCCGTCCTTTTCCGTGGGCATGATGGTGGCAGTAGGAGTGACAATAATGCCATTTGTCACCACCTCGGGCATCGAGGGCAGCACTGCCCTGTCCCAGAGTGGTTCCAGGGAGTGCTGAAATTCCTGCTGCAGGCTCAGTTTGTTGAGTTCACACTTGGAAAACTTCAGTGTCCTGGACCCGGCTCGTGTCTGACAGGGAATTAAATGGTGTGGGAATAGAAAGAGGAGGATTTGTGCATCCCAAAAAACCTGAGGGGGAAGTTCTGCACCGACCCCAGCGGGGCTGGGTTGGATGGCGTCGCTCGAATGAGATTTGGGGTCAATGTGGTCACTTCTGGGAATGTTTGAATGGATTGGGGATAAATCTCTTAATTCCTGGGAATGTTTGAATGGATTGGGGATAAATCTGTCCATTCCTGGGAATGTTTGAATGGATTGGGGATAAATCTGTCCATTCCTGGGAGTGTTTGAATGGATTGGGGATTAATCTGTTCATTCCTGGAAGTGTTTGATTGGGTTTGGGATAAATGTTGTCATTCCTGGGTCTGTTTGAATGGATTAGGGATAAATCTCTTAATTCCTTGGAATGTTTGAATGGATTGTTTGAATCTGTTCGTTCCTGGGAGTGTTTGATTGGGTTTGGGATAAATGTGGTCATTCCTGGGTCTGTTTGAATGGATTAGGGATAAATCTGTCCATTCCTGGGAATGTTTGAATGGATTGGGAACAAACATATTCATGTCTGGGAAAGTTTGATTCGGTTTAGGATAGATGTGGTCATTCCTGGGAATGTGTGAATGGATTTGGGATAAATCCATTCATTCCTGGGAATGTTTGATTGGATTTGGGACAAACATGCTCCTGGACTGGGGGTAAACATGTTCATTGCTGGGTACATTTTAACAGATTTGGGATAAACATGTTCATTGCTGGGAATGTTGGAATGGATTGGGATAAATGTGTTTATTCCTGGGAGTGTTTGAATGGATTTGGGAACAAACCTCTTCATTCCTGGGAATGTTTGATTGGATTTGGGACAAACATGCTCCTGGACTGGGGGTAAACATGTTCATTGCTGGGTACATTTTAACAGATTTGGGATAAACATGTTCATTGCTGGGAATGTTGGAATGGATTGGGATAAATGTGTTTATTCCTGGGAGTGTTTGAATGGATTTGGGAACAAACCTCTTCATTCCTGGGAATGTTTGAATGGACTGGGGATAAATCTGTTCACTGCCAGGGATGTTTGGGTGGGTTGGACAAAGGTTTTCATTGCTGGCTCTGTTTGAGAGGGTTGGGATGAGTGTGGGAATTCCTGGGAATGTTGCAATGGAGGAGCCACACCGAGCTGAGCTCTCTCAGGACACCCCCAGACCGAGCTGAGTTTTGTTGCTCTGCGACAACAAAAAGCTCCCAGTTAATTTTGCTCCACACTCCTTCCCTCACCTCCCCCTTGCCCTGTGATGCTGGAGGGTTTTCAGGAAAAGGCACCATGAAATGGAGATTTTTCTTTCCCTTGGAGTAGCAGATCCAGGAAGAGGAAGACACAAAATGTGAAGCACTTTGCTGCCTGGCTGGAGCAAGGCCCTGAGCTTCCAGCAGCTCTTCCCAAGCCAGGAATGCTGGGCATTAACCAGGCTCCTGCTGAGCTCCTGCATTTCCAGTCCATCACCAAGCTCTGCCTGCAGGAAGGATCTTTGGGAAAGAGGAAATGCAAGGCAGAAGATCCACTCCTGTCTCCCAGCTCTCTCCCAAGAGGTCACAGTCTGTGGGAGCAGGATCTAAAAACTGAGAGAAAAATCAGGATTTTTGGATCGTTTCCATGGAAACTGCAATTATTTCAGTGATTCCCTGCTTGGTTTTCAGCTCCTGACCCTGGTGCCTTTCCTGCTCCCACGGTGTGACCTCTCCCTGGGATCTGCCCTGGATTGTCCTGCAGGATGGGCAGGGATGGAGTGTCTGGAGCCAGTGGGTACAGGAGAGGAGAGATGGTCTGGGAGGAGGCAGGATCTGGAAAAGGCAGAATAAAGGAGAAAAAACAACGAGGAGAGGAGAGAAGAGGAGAGGAGAGAAGAGGAGAGAGAAAAGAGAAGAGAAGAGAAGAGAAGAGAAGAGAAGAGAAGAGAAGAGAAGAGAAGAGAAGAGAAGAGAAGAGAAGAGAAGAGAGAAGAGAACTGCAGGAACTTCTGCTGGAGAACTCTTGCCTGATCCATGTCCCCATCCATGTCCCACTCCTAAGGGAAGAACCAAGGAGCTGCTCCTTCACCATTCCACTGCTCTAACTCAAGGCAGGACCCTGAGGATGGTTGTGATTAATAAATCCCTGTGCTGGTTCATTGCTGACATGCTCTCACTGCTCTGTGTCTGCTGGGATTTATTCTGTATTTAATAAAGGGATTTTTCTCATTGCCTTTGCAGCGCTTGATCAGCAGTAATGATTATTGACAAATACAGCAATTATTGACAAATAAAACAATTCCTGACACGGATCAGCCTTGCAGACAGCCTCCTGTGCTGTGCACATCACGAAATGGCCTCTCCTGGCATTTAAGAGCCAGGATAATAAATATTAATTGCAGGCAGGGATGCTGGCAGCCTGCTGGTCCTGATGGACAGGCTGCAGGCAGCAGGGCTGGCCTCTGTCATGTTGGGAACGACTCCTGCTCCTGAGGGCTCTTTGGGATGCTCCAGCAGCACCAGACAGGTGGAGCTGGGCTGTCTCCCACCTTTCCTGCTGCCATCATCTTCCTCCTGACAGCCTGTCCCTGGCTGTGACACGTTGTTGAACAGCTCCTGATTTATCCCAGTGCCCACCTTCAGCGAGGCTGAGGTGGAGCCAAAGGCAGAGCTGAAATCTCCTCTCGCAGTGAAGAAAAACCTCCTTCCACGGTGAGAAAAAAACCTCCTCCGCTTCAAAAGAAGCAGAAAATCATCATCTCACAGTCTTGTTCGTGAACCTCGTGGGTTCCTGGGCTGGATGTTCCCCTCTGGAATGTGATTGCAGCTCTTCTCTCCAACAAGGAGAGCTTGTTCTGGCCACAGCTTGGGACAGTGGGCTCAGTCCTCCAGCTCCAACTTGCCTTTCTCCTCAACAATCTTACAGAAAATCAAAATCCTCATTTACTTCCCTGCAGTGGAAACTCTTGGAGGGTTTTTTTTATCAGCTCCTCTTTAATCTGTCACTTTGTTTTATCTGGCAAAGGTTAATTTTATATTCTTCCCTCGCTCTGCTCCTCTCCCCTTTGTCAGCAAGTCCTTTGTTGTTTTATTTTCTGAACTGGCGACTGCACCTCTCTCTTGCTGGGCTGCTGGAGGTCCTGCCTGAATGCTAATTTCCCCCCTTGGATTTAAAAATTTATAGGAGACGCCTCATCCCTGCTGCTGAGACGTTTCCCTGGGTGTAAATGCATTTATTTCCAGTTTTTCCCAGGCAGATTACACCGTGCTTATGCTGGCAGAATTATTTGACAGCGTCGCCTGATATTGCAGCGTCTGGTAGAGAGAGAGCCCAAAAATCCCGAGGATGTTTTGCAGTTTGTTTGCTCTTTAATCTCCTCTCGCAGTGGCTGAGAGCAGGAAATGGATAGTGCAGCTCCGTGGCCTTGATAACGTCACGGGAACGTCCGAATTATTTGATCCGAGCCCATTAAGTGCTGAGGGGAGACAGAGGGAAAATAACAGAGGGAGGCAGAGCAGCGATCCAAGTAATTGTCCCAGAGCCAACCCCGAGCCAGGCTCATCCTCCGTGCCAGGAATTAGGGAGATGGATGTTCCCAATAATGGGTCTCACCAAGGGTGGTGGTGGGGAAGAAGGACGAGTGAAGCATCGTCCATAAAGCATCCCAAACATTGGGCAGGCAGCCTTGCCTTCCCAAATTAATGGGCCTTGGCAGCCACAGCCCAGGATGGATGGAGCCCCCGGAGAGCTGGAGGGGTTTTCATCCAAGCTCTTCCCCTCAGCTTCGTTTTAAGGCTGGTTTTAATTGTCTCCGTGGGAGTGGCAGCCTGGTTTTGGGGACGTGCTGGCCCAGCAGAAGTCAGTGATTTGTCTGTGCTGGGAAGAGGAGCTTCCCCTCCAGCAGGGCTGCAGATTCCTCTGGCTTGTCCCAACCCCCAGCACTTGGGAATGTTCTTGGGCTGTTCCTCAGATCCAAGGAGCATCCTGCAATTCCCAGTGCTCAGCCAGGTGTAAACGACTTTCCCAAGGACACAAAGGCAAATTAACTCACAGCTCCTTCTCCAAGGACTCCATTTCTTGCTGTATCCTGCAGATATTCCCTGTGGGATGAACATGGTGAGGAGGGAGGGAGTTTGCCGAATGCAGTGGGTGAATCTGGAGAGGAAAATGAACTCGGCAGATGGAAAGGGCAGCTGAAAGGACAGATTTTATTTCTAAGCAAGCCCTGAGGAGTCTGCAGCACCCTGGGAATGGATGGTGTCACCCGTGGGTGACAGAGCTGAGCTGTGGACAGCAGCAGGGGAGGCTGGAGGGGTGCCCAGAGTAACTGAGCTTGTTCCTTGCTCCAGGTTCTGTGGGATGTGCTGGGCCATGGCCACAGCAAAAAGTACCAAGGCAAAACCTGACTGGTTTCATGCTGGATTTATTTGCACCAGCTCAAGTCACCCGTTGGATTTTTGGGAGGCTTTCCTGAGGGACGTGTGGGAGAACTCACCTGGAAAATGCCAGATCCCACCTAAGAGGCATTTTCCTCCTGCTAAAGAAACCTGGAAAGGGGGTGGAAAGTGGGAAATCCACCCAAAGTCCTGAAGAACGGGTGTTCTTATTATGCCAGTAATAAAGGATTCTCATTTAATGGTGACTGAAAGATTCTGATTTAGTGGTGACCGAAAGATTCTCATTTAGCAGTGACCAAAAGCTTCCCTGCTGCTCCTGTCGGGGAGGGAATTAAAGAACAGGGAATGGAAGACCCAGGGTGGTGTTTTCCCATCCTGGTTTTTGATCCACGTGGAATGTCTGATATTTCTATGCTAGCAGAAGTTCTCTCAGTGGGCTCTGGCAGGCTGGGAGTCACTCCTTCCCCCTGAGCCCTCAAGAGTGGAGCACTGAGCCCTCCCAGGAATTAGTGGGAATGTCCCAGGTGGGGGTGGGGACAAGGGCAGGGATGGCTGCAGGATGAGCTGTGGGGCTGACAGCACTTTCCCTTTGCAGTTTCCTGCTTCTTCAACTTCACCAGCCCCTCGGGGATCGTGCTGTCCCCCAACTACCCCGAGGAGTATGGCAGCAGCCTGCACTGCGTGTGGCTCATCATCGCCAACCCCGAGAGCAGGATCCACTTGGCCTTCAACGACTTCGATGTGGAGCCCCAATTCGACTTCCTGGCCGTCAAGGACGGTGGCACCGCCGAGTCCCCAGTGCTGGGCACCTTCTCGGGCAGCCAGATCCCCTCCTCGCTGACCAGCAGCGGCCACGTGGCCAGGCTGGAGTTCCAGACTGACCACTCCATGGAGAAGAGAGGCTTCAACATCACCTTCACCAGTGAGTGCCCTGCCCTTCCTGCTGCCCCGGGTTTTAAACCCTAAACCCGTGTTGGAAGCTGCAGAGATAGGCCTTGCTAAAGCTGTTGGGATCCTGGGGTAGATCTGAAAATCGGGGATTAATTTGGGTTTGCAGTTGGGTGAGGGAGGATTGGTGGCAGGTTTAGAGCTGATGGCACAGATTTTTCCTGGCTGTGAAGGTGTTGTCCACAAAAAAAAGCCCAGTTTGGTCCTCCATGGAAGCCAGGATTGGGTTCTTCCATCAGCTTCTTCCATCAGGAGAGGGTTTTTGGAAAAGAGCACACTGATGGGGTGAGGGGAATGACCTTAAGATGATTAGGTTGGATATTGGAGTGAAATTGTTCCGTGTGAAGGTGGAGAGGCCTTGGAATGGAATTCCCAGAGAAGCTGTGGCTGTTCCTGGATCCCTGGAAGTGTCCTCGGTCAGGTTGGACAGGGCTTGGAGCACCCTGGGATAGTGGAAGTGTCCCTGCCCTGACAGGGCGTAGAAAGGGGTTTTTAGTATGCCTCCCAAACACAACCATTCCATGATTTTATGATTTTTGGGCTTCCTGCTCTCCCCCCCAGACCCTCCTTTCTGCTCAGGGAGCTGAGGTGATGCCCTGGGGGCAGACCAGGAAGAATTGCTGGCTCTGGATGGTTCCCATGTCCCTCAGTCAGTGCCACCCTCGTTTGCTGACAGCCAGAGATGCAAAACTTTGTGGAAAAGGCAAAAGTAGCCCTGCCTTGTGTTAGGAAGCCCTGAAATTTCCAGAGGTGGATTTGGCTCCACCTGAATCCGCTCCTGAAATCCCCAGCAAACCCTATGGTAATTTTACTTTTGTGCTGTAATTTAATGAGGAGCTTCATTAAACTCCTTCGTTAGAGGTCTTGTTATGTCTGTGTGAGCATAAGAGAACAGCACTTAATGAGCTACAGCAAACTTCAGAGTTACACTGGGCAGTGTAAGATTTGAAAAATATAAAAGTTAAAACTTAAGGCATCAGCTGGGAAGGGGAAAATCTCAGTTTGAGGTGCAACACACTGATTTTGGGGATGGGATGGGGCAGATGAGATCCTGACTGTCCTCTTTTCCTCTTTTCCTCTTCCTCTTTTCCTCTTCTCCTTTTCCTCCTCTCCCCCTGCTCTGGCAGCATTCCGGCACAACGAGTGCCCGGACCCGGGCGTGCCGGTGAACGGGAAGCGCTTTGGGGATAGCCTCCAGCTGGGCAGCTCCGTGTCCTTCCTGTGCGACGAGGGCTTCATCCGCACCCACGGCGCCGAGACTGTCACCTGCGTGCTGCAGGAGGGCAGCGTGGTGTGGAACAACGCCGTGCTCCGCTGCGAAGGTGCCTCCTATCCTCCTGAGATCCTCTTGGGATCCTCCTGGCATCCCCCTGGGATCCTCCCGGCTGCTGCGTGGGGAGTTCTGGTCGGGTTTAGGGTGGGAGTGGCACTAAAGATCCCATTCCAGCTCCTGCCATTGATACGTTAAATGGCTCCCTAGAAGCAGAGGCTAGACAGAAATAAAGGAGGGATTGATTGGAAAGGCCTTCAGAGGTCACACTCTGGACTCCAGAGGCTCCTGCCTCAGTGCATCCCAAAATGGACAATGACAGCTCCCGAGTTCTTCCCACTTTGATATCAGCATCAATTGCCCAAGCAGAAGCCAGGCAAGGATGGAATTTGCCCAAGCTTGCCCCCCTTTCTCTCCCCAAGATGAAGGTTTGCAGTTGTTGGGCCCAGGAGGGTCTGGGTGTCCTTGGAGAGCGAGCTGGAGAGGCTTTGTTATGTCAGTGTGAGCATGAGAGAACAGCACTGAACGAGCTCCAGGGAGCTGCAGAGTTACACTGGGCACTGCAGGGTTGGGAACAGAGAAAAGGTAAAACCTAAGGCATCACCATGGCCAGGGACACTTCCACTGTCCCAGAGTGCTCCAAGCCCCATCCAGCCTGGCCTGGGACACTTCCAGGGATTTCTCTGGAAAATCCAAGCCAGGATCCTCAATTTCTTCCCAGCATCCCACCCAAATCTCCTCTTTCCCAGTCTGAAGCCATTCCCTGTGTCCTGTCCCTCCATCCCTTGTCCCCAGTCCCTCTCCAGCTCTCCTGGAGCCCCTTCAGGCCCTGCAAGGGGCTCTGAGCTCTCCCTGGAGCTTCTCTTCTCCCTGTGGACATTCCCAGCCTGGTGGGAGAGAGAGATCCATCCTTCTCTTCTCCAGGTGAACATTCCCAGCCTGCAGGGAGACAGATCCCCTGGGGAATTTCACAGCCTTTTGGGATCTGGGGGTTCTGCCTGTCAGGGTCTCACATTCCACAGTGTCCAGCCACCACCTTCCAGGATTTTCCACAGCTCTGGAAGGTGCTGCCTGCACTGAGGAGTTTGCTGGGGAGGAAGTTTGAGTGCAAACATTCCTGAGCTCCGTTTATTTTCCAATTTTTTTGGTGTGGAATGAGCGCTGGGCAGTGTTTTTATGGTATTTGTTTGATGATTTTAGGATCAGTTCTTGTTCCAACAGGTGTTTTTCCAATAACAATGATAATAAAAGGTTCTGGTTTGGTGATGACTCAAAGCTTCCCTGCTGCTCCTGTTAGGGAGGGAGTGAAAGATCCAGGGTGATGTTTTCCCATCCTGGTTTTTGATCCGTGTGAAATATCTGATGTTTATATAACGACAGAAGTTCTGTCAATGGGCTCTGGCAGCTGAGAGGCAGAAATTCTGCATTTCCATCTCCTGTCCACAACAGCCAGCCCTGCCGGGGGGGAGCTGGGCTGAATTAAAGGCTTTAATTCTGATTTCAAAGCTTTATTAGGACTTTCAAGCCTCTCCTCTGGAAAAGAGAAGTGAAGAAGGAGCTCATTAGGACTGGAAATCTTCCTGTGCCCTGTGTTCTCAGGGAAGTGATGCCCTGCTCTGGTGTTCGCAGCAATCTGAGTAACAAGTGCTGAGCTCTGGAGAAACAGCCCCGGAATATTGAGAAATAATTCCAGTAATTGGTCCTGCATTGCTGGAGCAGCAGGATTGCACCGTCCTGGCCGTTGTCTTTGGGATTGGAGGAAGGAATCCATTGTCTTCGACAGCTTTTATAGAACAAAAAGCTGGACTTTTACTGTTCTTACATAATTCTGCTCCTGACAAAACACAGGTTTAATTCAGGGCTCTCATTCCTTTCAAAGCGCAAGCCTTTAAATTTACATATTTTGAAGTACATGAGGGAAACATGCATTAAATAATACACTTTTAATCAACTTTTATATCTGATAACCTTCTGCCTTCTCCCCCTGATCACTCTGGTGATTTCTTTGACTCACCCTTCAGTCTGGCCATTTTAATTACCCTTTTTAAACAAGGAGAAAAACCCAGAGATCTAAAGTGCTGCTCAGCACTTGAAAAAATTAATGGGAACGAAGGAGACAGAAAAAAGAGTGGAAATCCTGACAGGAGACGGTGCAGCTTTGGGGCAGAAAGGGAAAATAATTGGTTTGGAGCCAGCTGAGATCAAATGACTTTCATCTGCCACCCTTTGGAGCAGCGGGGGAGCTTTGGGGCTGACAAGTGTTAGGTCACCTCCAGGGTGACATTGGGACATGGTGGCATCGGGACTGGCCCCGAGGCCACTCCTTGAAGGACAAAACCTGGCAGCTCCTGAGGGCTGTGGGGTTTTGGTGCCTCTGGGCTCTCAGCCCCAGTGTCCTCTCCCAGAATTAAAGAGGAATTAACGCCCTGCTCTGGTGATGTCCCCTGTGGCAGCAGAGCCGTGACTCAATTAGCAGGGCCAGGAGAGGTTTTCTGGCGCCTGAAATTCCAGGTGACCTTGCAGTTCCCTCTGCTTTTATATCCAATCATGGTTATTACCCTGAGCCCCTCCGAGCTGGAGCCCAAGGTCAGCCCTGCTGGCTCCCTCGGGGGCAGTGTCGGCGTTTGGAGCTGAAAAGGTAATTTCTGAGCACTCAGTGTTGGTTTTCCATCTGGCCCTGGTGGTTTTGAACTCGTGCAGAGACAGAAATGCACGGAAGGTGTTCTGTGGGTGGGGATATCCAACGTTGCTGCAGCTCCGTGACGTTTTTCACCCCAGTCTCAAGGGACATGTGGCACTCAGGCGATGCTTTAAATGGTTCCCTAGAAACAGAGACCAGACAGGAATAAAGGTATAAAGGAGGGATTGGTTTGAAAGGCCTTCAGAGGTCACCCTCTGGGCTCCAGAGGCTCCTGCCTCAGTGCATCCCAAAATGGACAATGACAGCTCCCGAGTTCTTCCCACTTTGATATCAGCATCAATTGCCCAAGCAGAAGCCAGGCAAGGATGGAATTTGCCCAAGCTTGCCCCCCTGTCCCCAAGATGAAGGTTTGCAGTTGTTGGGCCCAGGAGGGTCTGGGTGTCCTTGGAGAGCGAGCTGGAGAGGCTTTGTTATGTCAGTGTGAGCATGAGAGAACAGCACTGAACGAGCTCCAGGGAACTGCAGAGTTCCACTGGGCACTGCAGGGCTGGGAACAGAGAAAAGTTAAACCCTAAGGCATCACAGGGATGTGGGTTAGTGCTGGCCTTGGCAGCATTGGGCTGGATGAGCCTGAAGGTCTTTTCCAGCCTGGATAATTGTGGGATTCGTGTCCTTTTTGTGTCCCCAGCACCCTGTGGGGGCCACCTGACGTCACCCAGTGGAACCATCCTGTCCCCAGGCTGGCCTGGCTTCTACAAGGACTCGCTGAGCTGCGCCTGGGTCATCGAGGCCCAGCCGGGCTACCCCATCAAGATCACCTTCGACAGGTGCCCACCACCACGGGCAGCCCCACGTGCCCTGGGTTTGGGGTTGCCCTTTTCCCACCCTGCAAATGAAACTTGAGATAATTCCAGTGGGGAGCTAATGCAAGAGCAAATCTCTGTTTGGAGGCCTCCAGGGGCAGTCATGGAGAAGGTCCCACAAAGGCCCAGCCCCAGGGGGGTGCCCACAGCTTGATACGTTTGGGAAATTGGCCTAATTTGACAAAAAGGCACCAATTAGGAGCACAGGTGGTGCTGTTATTTTTTCTCAGGTCAAACCCCTTTTAAGTATTTTCTTCCTCGGGTGGGGTTGTACTTGGTTGATGAAAATGGGTTTGCTGAGCCATGAACAGGAGATAGTCCGGAGGGAGGAGGCAGGGAGCACTGCCCCACCTGGTTCCAACAGCTCATGAAAATGGTGATAGAACACAGACTTTTGGGCACATCTTCCAAGAGCACAGGTGAAGAGGTGAAGGATCACAAAAGAACCCCAAAGACATGAGAGGTGCCCTGGGTGAGGGGCTCAGGCAGCAGAAAGGAGCCAACCCTGCCCCCGTGGTGCTTCCAGGACTGAAATGAGGAGAAGGGAGCAGTGCTGGGGTCTCACAGCTCCAGGACTGAAATGAGGAGAAGGGAGCGGGGCTGGAGTCTCAAAGCTCCCTCATGTCCCTCCCAGGTTCAAGACAGAGGTGAACTACGACACCCTGGAGGTGAGGGATGGCCGCTCCTACTCCTCACCCCTGATCGGGGTCTACGACGGCACCCAGGTGCCTCAGTTCCTGATCAGCACCAGCAACCACCTCTACCTGCTCTTCACCACGGACAAGAGCCACTCCGACATCGGCTTCCAGATCCGATACGAAAGTAAGGGCGCGTTGTTCATGGAGTTCCCAGGAATTCCAGGCTCTCCAGCAGCACCACGGCCTCAATCCGTGCCCCTTGGGTCTCCTTCCCCGTGGCAGGCAGCTCTCACTGCTCAGGGATTGGGGAGTGCGAAGCTGCTGCCAGTGGATTTTTCTGCTTTTCCTGGGTTTGGGTTGGAAGGAAACTTAAAACCCACAGCTCCTGCTATCCCAGGGTCCTCCAAGCCCCATCCAACCTGGCCTTGGACACTTCCAGGGATGACGGAGCCACAGCTGCTCTGGGAATTCCGTCCCAGCCCCTCCTCACCCTCCCAGGGAACAGTTCCTTCCCAATATCCCACCCAAATCTCCCCTTCTGCAGTTCGAAGCCATTCCCCCTTTGGTTGTTGTAGAAGCTTTTTATTTTTATTTTAGCATCTGCACAATATTCTTGATTTTAGGAGACAGAGCTGAGCTCACAGAATCAGAATATCCAGAGCTGGATCCCACAAGGATCATGGAGTCCAACTCCTGGCCCTGCACAGGGCAGGCCCAAAAATCCTGCACCAGTTTCTCTCTCCCTTTCCTCCTCTCACTCTGGGGCTTTCTCTCTCTCCATCCTCTCACTTGGAGGATTTTCCTCTCTCCGTCCTCTCACTTTGGGGATTTCCCTCTCCATCTTCTCACATTGAGGAATTTCCTCTCTCCATCTTCTCACTTTGAGGAATTTCCTCTCTCCATCCTCTCACTTGGAGGATTTTCCTCTCTCCGTCCTCTCACTTTGGGGATTTCCCTCTCCATCTTCTCACATTGAGGAATTTCCTCTCTCCATCTTCTCACTTTGAGGAATTTCCTCTCTCCATCCTCTCACTTGGAGGATTTCCTTCTGTCCATCCTCTCACTTTGGGGATTTTCCTCTCTTCATCCTTTCACTTGGAGAATTTTCCTCTCTCTGTCTTCTCACTTTGGGTCTTTCCCTCTCTCCATCCTCTCACTTTTCCATCCTCTCATTTTGGAGATTTCCTTCTCTCCATCCTCTCACTTTGAGGATTTCCCTCCCTCCATCCCCTCTCCTTGAGGAATTCCCTCTCACCCTTGCACCCTCTCACTCTGGGGACACCCAGCAGGATTCCCAAGGATCCCACGGAAGGGTTGATCTTTCCTCCTGAGCTCCTCAGCTCCCCTGAGGCTGTGACCCTGCTGCTTTGTCCCACAGCTGTGAAGCTCCAGTCCGACCACTGCCTGGATCCAGGCATTCCGGTGAACGGGCAGCGCCACGGGAACGATTTCTACGTGGGAGCTCTGGTGACGTTCAGCTGCGACCCTGGCTACACCCTGAGCGACGGCGAGGCCCTGGAGTGCGAGCCCAACTTCCAGTGGAGCCGGCCCCTGCCCAGCTGCGAGGGTGAGGAGACCTCTGCAGCCCCTTCCCCTGCAGATCCGCTGCGCAGCAGCAGCTGGAAAGCTCCTGGTGGCATTTAATCCATGGATTTTGTTGGGTTGATCAATGTCTTCTGTTGGGTTTTGTTGGGTTGATCAGTCCCTTTTGTTGGATTTTCTTGGGTTGATGAATGTCTTTTGTTGGATTTTGTTGGGTTGATCAATCCCTTTTGTTGGATTTTGTTGGGTTGATCAGTCCCTTTTGTTGGGTTTTGTTGGGTTGATCAATGTCTTTTGTTGGATTTTGTTGGGTTGATCAATCTCTTTTGTTGGATTTTGTTGGGTTGATCAATCTCTTTTGTTGGATTTTGTTGGGTTGATCAATGTCTTCTGTTGGATTTTGTTGGGTTGATCAATCCCTTTTGTTGGATTTTGTTGGGTTGATCAATCCCTTTTGTTGGATTTTGTTGGGTTGATCAGTGTCTTTTGTTGGATTTTGTTGGATTGATCAATCCCTTTTGTTGGATTGATTAATGTCTTTTGTTGGGTTTTGTTGGGTTGATCAATCCCTTCTGTTGGATTTTGTCGGGTTGATCAGTCGATTTTGTTGGATTTTGTTGGGTTGATCAGTGTCTTTTGTTGGATTTTCCTGCGTCGGGTTTTGTTTTTACTTTTCCCTCCCAACCTGTGAAAGGTTCTGCATTATTTGACTCTTTCTCCTTTGTTGTGTGTTTTCAGCTCTCTGTGGGGGCTACATCCGTGGCTCCAGTGGCACCATCCTCTCCCCAGGCTTCCCTGATTTTTATCCCAACAACTTGAACTGCACGTGGACGATAGAAACATCCCATGGGAAAGGTGAGACACCTTCGGAGGGCTTGGAGAGGACTGGGAGTGGTGGGCAGTGGGAGAGAAACTGCTCCCAGTGGGATCCAAGAGTTCCCCTCAGGAATGGTGATTCCATTGTCCCTGGGCAAGATCCTGAGGGGTTTTGCTTTCCTCCTTTAAAAGTGAAGAGGATTCAGAGGGAAAAATCAAAATCATCAACCAGAGCCTGTGCCTTGTGTTGTCTCCTATTCCAGACCTTTGTGGCATTATCCTGAAGGTCAGGATGTGGATGGATAGAGATGGATCCAGATATGCTGAAAAATCAGCTGCTGTTGGGATTCCTGGCAATGCCAGGAGCTGCCACTGAAGTCACTGCTGGGCAGTTCCAGCCCTGATTTAATTCCCTGGCTCAGCCCCTGTGCAGCATCCTGGGGCTGGAGAAGTGGGAACACAGAGTGAATCTGACCCACACCTGGGACACAGCTTGGCCTCTGAACTCCCAGCTCTTCCCTAGTCCTGCACTCCTCCTTCCCCCACGGCCAGGGGATGAGTTCAGTCCAACCTCAAAGCAGCCCAAGCTCCTGTCTGGGAGGAAAATCCAAGGCAAAAAGCGGCACTGATGATTAGAGAGCGAGTTTGGTGTGCAGGGGCTGGAGGAGGGGGATAATTCCCTGTGATCCAGCAGCATCTCCTGGCCAGATTCCATCTGTGGCCTTGCCTGGAGCAGTCTGTGTCTCTCCAGCGGGGTCTGAGCGGGATAAATCCCAATCCCACACCAGCAGAGCCTCAGGATCCTGCCCTGGGTTCTCCAGGAGCTGGGAGATGGGGACGGAAAACTCCATCTAAATGCAAAGAGGCCTCTCTGTGCCTCGCTGAGCTGCTGTGACAGTGCTGTGACAGAGTTCCCAGGCTCACATCCTGCCTGGCTCTGCTCCTCCTGCCGTTTCTTGTTGGTTTATTCTTTATTTTTTATTTCCAAGTCGGAATTATTTTCCAGAGAATAAGTGTTTCTAATGGTGTTTGGATTCCAGCATGAAAAATCACCTCGCTGGAGGCTCCTGCAGGAGCCTGAAGTGCTTCCCATTGTGTGGCTGGAGGTGTGAAGGGGATTTAAGGAATCCATTACTCCTCTCTGGCTCATTTACAAATGCAGCAAGGTCACAGCCTTCTCCCCAAATGTTTCAAATTGTTCCAGTTGGATTTGGGAGGAAGAGGCGAAATCGTTTTGCTGTGTTTGGCCAGGATTTCTGTGGCTGGAGATGCTGAGGGGTTTATTTTGGGCAGTAAACGGGGAGTAAAAATAGGGTTTTTCTTGGATCAAGCTGCTCTAGGGGAAGGTGCCCCTTCCCATGGTAGGGGGATGGGATAAGACAATTTTTAAGGTCGTTCCCACCCAGATAATTCCATGATCCTCTGACTCAGCCCATCCTGGGGAGGTCCCTGCAGCCACACCACTGCCACCTTCCTATTTTCTGGAAAAACCTCCCTGACCTTGAGGCTGAGCTTAAATCCTGTTTTTCTGGGGAGGAATTCCTCCTGGAACATGCTCATTTTCGAGCCCTCCCAGCCCTGGCCTCGCTGCTTTTGCTCTCCATTTAAAGGCCAAAACTTTTATAATAAAAATCTCCCCAGGGCTGCTCCCTGAGCTGTGGCTCTGTGCCACCCCTGCCAAGGGCACAGCAATCCCACATTCCCAGTGCCTTTCAGTTCCCCAGGCCTGCTCCCACACCCAGCTCCCACCACTCCCATAGGAAGTGGTGTTGTTGGCCCTAGTTAGGGCCTGGTCCTTTCTACCGAGACTCAGAGTTCATCGATTGAAGATCAGAAGGCTTTTGTTTATAGATAGATATATAGATAGGTATTATTAAAAAGAAATTGAGAGAGATCAAGCAGTTTCCCTCCAGCAGGTTCATCTTCTGGGATTGTCTCTGTCTGTGTCCAGCACCAGAAAAGAATTCACAACAAGAACAGAGAGGAGATCTTCCATTGGCCAAGGCAAACACCTTATCATAAACATTTCTCATATTTACATTCTTTTCTTCTGGGAAGCTACAGAAAGTTCCCTTTAGAAATGGAGTTAACTATTAGCATTCAAGACAAGTTAAAAAGGAATTGCTTTCTTCAGCCTTTCTCTGAAATGTCTCAAAAACCCACAGCCAAGTCTTGACCACACCCAGCCTTTAGGGTTTTTATCCCTTTCCTTCCCAACATCACCAAATCCCTGATTTCAGTGGGATTTTCCCCCTGCTGTTGGTGGGAAGCAGGGGCTGCCCTGGGAATGCCATGGGATGACTCCCTGTGCTTTTCCCCACCCCCTGCAGGTGTGTTCTTCACCTTCCACACGTTCCACCTGGAGAATGGCCACGACTACCTGCTCATCACCGAGAACTCCAGCTTTGCCCAGCCCCTGAAGCAGCTGACAGGGTCCCGGCTGCCAGCCCCCCTCAGCGCGGGGCTCTTCGGGAACTTCTCCGCCCAGATCCGCTTCATCTCCGACTTCTCCATGTCCTACGAGGGCTTCAACATCACCTTCTCGGGTGAGAGCAGCTGCCCAAAGGCTCTCTTCTTTTTTTGCCTTCTTTCCTCTCCTCTCCTCTCCTCTCCTTTCCTTTCCTTTCCTTTCCGCACCTTTCCGCACCTTTCTGCACCTTTCCTTTCCTTTCCTTTCCTGGAACTTTCCTGGAACTTTCCTGGAACTTTCCTGGAACTTTCCTGGAACTTTCCTGGAACTTTCCTGGAACTTTCCTGGAACTTTCCTGGAACTTTCCTGGAACTTTCCTGGAACTTTCCTGGAACTTTCCTGGAACTTTCCTGGAACTTTCCTGGAACTTTCCTGGAACTTTCCTGGAACTTTCCTGGAACTTTCCTGGAACTTTCCTGGAACTTTCCTGGAACTTTCCTGGAACTTTCCTGGAACTTTCCTGGAACTTTCCTGGAACTTTCCTGGAACTTTCCTGGAACTTTCCTGGAACTTTCCTGGAACTTTCCTGGAACTTTCCTGGAACTTTCCTGGAACTTTCCTGGAACTTTCCTGGAACTTTCCTGGAACTTTCCTGGAACTTTCCTGGAACTTTCCTGGAACTTTCCTGGAACTTTCCTGGAACTTTCCTGGAACTTTCCTGGAACTTTCCTGGAACTTTCCTGGAACTTTCCTGGAACTTTCCTGGAACTTTCCTGGAACTTTCCTGGAACTTTCCTGGAACTTTCCTGGAACTTTCCTGGAACTTTCCTGGAACTTTCCTGGAACTTTCCTGGAACTTTCCTGGAACTTTCCTGGAACTTTCCTGGAACTTTCCTGGAACTTTCCTGGAACTTTCCTGGAACTTTCCTGGAACTTTCCTGGAACTTTCCTGGAACTTTCCTGGAACTTTCCTGGAACTTTCCTGGAACTTTCCTGGAACTTTCCTGGAACTTTCCTGGAACTTTCCTGGAACTTTCCTGGAACTTTCCTGGAACTTTCCTGGAACTTTCCTGGAACTTTCCTGGAACTTTCCTGGAACTTTCCTGGAACTTTCCTGGAACTTTCCTGGAACTTTCCTGGAACTTTCCTGGAACTTTCCTGGAACTTTCCTGGAACTTTCCTGGAACTTTCCTGGAACTTTCCTGGAACTTTCCTGGAACTTTCCTGGAACTTTCCTGGAACTTTGCTTTCCTAGAACTTTCCTGGAACTTTCCTTACCTTTCCTTGCCTTTCCTTCCCTTTTCCCTTCTTTCTTTCCCTTCCCACTTTTCTGCAAATAATTTGGGTTGAGAGGGACCTTAAAGCTCACCCAGGCCCATCCCTGCCCAATCTTCCATTGTCCCAGGTTGGCCTTGGACACTTCCAGGGATGGGCCACCCCTTCTCTGGGGTACCAAGGCCTCCCCACCCTCCCAGTGAAATCCTGGGAGTCATTTTCCAACTGTTTGGGTCACTGGGGGGTCACTCCTCTTGTCACCAGTGTTAAACCATTATTTCTGTCCCAAGAAAATATTCCCCTTGCAGCCCCTGCACAGCCAATTCTGTCTGCCCCTGTGGATAACAGGGATGGACCCACTGGAATTAAATCTCTCTCTGGGTGTTGCATTCTCCCTCCTGACCCTCATCTTCCCTGCTCTGCTGATGGACAATTCCAGCTCGGGATTTTTGGGGAGTGCTGTCCCCCTTTCCCCAGACACCTTCTCTGTTTTTAGCTGCAGGAATTTGGGACAGATGGGATCCTTTGGAAGCAGCACGGAGCAATCTGGAGTGCTGGGATGAGGGTTGGGGCAGGGCTGGTCACTCCCCCTGTCCGTCTGCTCTCTCTTTCTGCCTCCAGCTCTTTGCTCCACTTGGATGCTCCTCCAGTGACCCTCCTGTGTCTGCAGCCTGTCCTAAATGTGCCATGGAGCCAGGCTGGGATAGCTGGGAATGTCCAGCCTAGGGAAGAGAAGCTCCAGGGAGAGCTCAGAGCGCCTTGCAGGGCCTAAAGGGGCTCCAGGAGAGCTGGAGAGGGGCTGGGGACAAGGGATGGAGGGACAGGACACAGGGAATGGCTTCAGACTGGAGATTTGGGTGGGATATTGGGAAGAAATTCCTCCCTGTGAGGGAGGGGAGGGGCTGGAATGGAATTCCCAGAGGAGCTGTGGCTGCCCCTGGATCCCTGAAGTTTCCAAGGCCAGGCTGGAGCAGCCTGGCACAGGGGAAGTGTCCCTGCCCATGGCAGGGGTGGCACTGGATGATCCTTAATGTCCCTTCCCACCCAAACCATTCCAGGATTTTAACCCACACCTGCTGCAGCCCAGGCCAGGTTTCCATGACCCCGCTGGCACTTCCAGGGAACTGGAAATGCATTTTCCATGGCAGGGCTGGCTCAGCTGCTCTGCTGTGGTACCCGATGGGAGCCTCCTCCTGCTGCACCCAGCAGGGCTCAGAGGGATCCTGATTTTCCTGACTCCAGGAGTCAGGAGGAGGCTGAGGGAAACAATTCCCACCCAGAGAGGTTCCAGCAATCCCATGCTGAGCTCTGCACACTCGGGGTGTCAGCTTTGAGTGGGTGTGGTGATCCAAACGCAGATTTTCCTGAGGAAATCCTGATTTTCAGCAGTGGCCAGTGAGGAGGAGCATGGGGACTTGGAGAGGGACCCAAAAAAGGGACAAGTGGCAGCCTGGGGCAGCTCGTGGCTCTGGGGCAGCCTCTGGTTGAAGGGCACGAGGTGTTTGGCTGTGTACTCTGAGCTGGAGTCCTCCAAATGACTCCCAAGTGCTCACATTCCAGGGAATGTCAGTCCTGGATGCCTGAGCGCCCCAGAGGCTGTTCCCTAAAACAGCCTGTGAAGGACAGAAGCTTCACTGCACCAGAGCTGGTCCTTCCTGCATCCCCGTGTCCTTCCCAGTCCTGAGCTGCCAATTCAGCTCCCAGGGAGGGAGGGAAATTCCCATTTTTCCTGTGGAGCTTGGTCTGGCACCCTCCCTGACGGGCAGAGCTGTTGCCATAGATGCTGCTCAAACCTGGTTCCCAGAGCCTTTGTTCCTGGCCTCTGAAGTCAGGGATTTGCATGTGGAAACCAGTCAGAAAATTTCCAATTAACTCCCATTTTGATGAGGGGAAAATGGCTTTTTGCCTTTCAAAAGCTTGTCTCTAATTATAACTCTCGTTTTCAGTGGATTTCAAGGCTTCTTTCCTATCTTGGAAAGCAAAACCGGGAGTCAGTTCTATTTTTAGCTTCCTTTACATATCTGTATGTTAATGTAGAGCCTTTGGACTTGGAGATTTTTCCAAAACACCCTCAAAAGAGTTTTCCTTCAAGCTGGTTTGGGGTCAGAGACGTGAGTTTGGCTGTTGGCTGGAATCCTACATGACCTCTCTTGTAGCAGCAGCTTCCCCAAGCGTTCCCTGAGCCGATCCCATTCCAGGACTGGTGATGGAGAGGCAGCAGAAATCCCACCTGGATCCATCCATCCTCACTGGGCTGCAGCAGAGGGACAGTGACAAATTCCTATCCCCAGTGGTGTCACCGTGGTGGGAACTGGGATCTGTTGCCTTCGGAGGGGTTTGGAATCCAGGTGCTTGCAAGGAGGGCTGAAATCCAAGTGGGTTTTCGTGGCTCAAACAGGATTCCATGCTTGTGGATTCTGCCTTGGCAGGAGGTGGATCAAGGCTCAGAGCTCCCTTGAATCCTTGTGTCCTCTCCAGGGAGGACAGAACCCCAGAGCTGTAGGTGAGGGGTGAAATCCAGGTGGGTTTTCATGGATTGGAATCCTCATGGATTCACTGCAGCTGGATCAAGGCTCAGAGCTCCTTTGGATCCTCGTGTCCTCTCCAGGGAGGACAAAGTGTCTCCCTGCCGTGCCATAAAATGCATTTATCCCCTCCAGAGTACGACTTGGAGCCGTGTGACGAGCCAGAGGTGCCAGCCTACAGCATCAGGAAGGGGCTGCAGTTTGGAGTGGGGGACGTGCTGACCTTCTCCTGCTTCCCGGGGTACCGGCTGGAGGGAGCATCCCGGATCACCTGCCTGGGCGGGAGACGGCGTGTGTGGAGTTCGCCTCTGCCAAGGTGTGTTGGTAGGTGGTCATGTGCTTTCATTTCGCTTGGCTGGTCCCGCTGTGCTGCACTGCTGAGGTGGGCAGGGATGGATGGGAGCACCCCTGGGATGGGTGACATCCCTGGGATGGATGGAAACACCCTAGGATGGATGGGTGACATCCCTGGGATAGATGGAAACACCCCTGGGATGGGTGAGATCTCCTGGGGTGGATGGGAGCACCCCCGGGATGGATGGGTGACATCCCTGGGATGGATGGGAGCACCCCTGGGATGGGTGACATCCCTGGGATGGATGGGAGCACCCCAGGATGGGTGACATCCCTGGGATAGATGGGAGCACCCCTGGGATGGGTGACATCCCTGGGATAGATGGGTGACATCCCTGGGATAGATGGGAGCACCCCAGGATGGGTGACATCCCCCAGGATGGATGGGTGACATCCTCCAGGATAGGTGACATCCCCCGGGATGGGTGGGAGCACCCCCAGGATGGATGGGTGACATCAGGCCAGGGCAGCTCCCTGAGATGTCCCCAGCATCACCCCTGGGGATTCTGTGCCAAAATCCTGCTTTTCATCCATGGCAAGGGCGGAGGACAAAGTCGCCTCCAAAGGGCCTCCTCTGGGTGCATCCGCCAGTGCCTCCTTCCTTCACATCCTTGGAGGAGCAGCAGAGCCAGGAGCTGCCCTGGGGTGGTTCCCTCGGCTCCAGGAGCTGCCCTGGGGTGGTTCCCTCAGCTCCAGGAGCTGCAGGGACTCAGGGACAAAAGGCTGATCCTAAAAACTGCTCTGGGAGCACTCTGGAGTGCCTGTCCCCATCCCTGCCTGTCCATCCCTGCCTGTCCCCATCCCTGTCTGTCCCCATCCCTGTCTGTCCATCCCTCCCTGTCCATCCCTGTCTGTCCCATCCCTGTCTGTCCATCCCTGTCTGTCCATCCCTGCCCATCCCCATCCCATCCCAGCCCCAGAGGAGCAGGCAGCCAGTGTTTGACAGCAGAACGTCTCCCAGGGTAAACAGGCTGGGAAAACAGTGACTCACGGCTTGCTCGTGTGGGAGCTCGGCAGGAGGAACACAAAATCCTCAGTGTGGGGTTGTTCTGAGGCAGATCCACACAGATGTACAGAGATTCACACAGGTTTCTACAGATTTACACAGATTTGTACAGACTCACACAGAATCACCCAAAATCACCAGATTCCCC
>VZRF01002282.1:490558-504710 GCA_013396875.1 Vireo altiloquus
CCATCCCTGTCTGTCCCCATCCCTGTCTGTCCCCATCCCTGTCTGTCCATCCCTACCTGTCCATCCCTGTCTGTCCCATCCCTGTCTGTCCATCCCTGTCTGTCCATCCCTGCCCATCCCCATCCCATCCCAGCCCCAGAGGAGCAGGCAGCCAGTGTTTGACAGCAGAACGTCTCCCAGGGTAAACAGGCTGGGAAAACAGTGACTCACGGCTTGCTCGTGTGGGAGCTCGGCAGGAGGAACACAAAATCCTCAGTGTGGGGTTGTTCTGAGGCAGATCCACACAGATGTACAGAGATTCACACAGGTTTCTACAGATTTACACAGATTTGTACAGACTCACACAGAATCACCCAAAATCACCAGATTCCCCGCAGATTCCCACAGATTCCCACAGATTTCCCACAGATTTCCCACAGATTCACCCCAGATTCCCACAGATTCCCACAGATTTGTCCCAGATTCCCACAGATTCCCCCCAGATTTCCCACAGATTTCCCCCAGATTCCCCCAAATTCCCACAGATTCCTCCAGGTTTCCCACAGATTCCCCATGGATTCCCCAGATTCCCACAGATTCCTCCAGATTTCCCACAGATTCCCCCAGATTTACCACAGATTCCCCAAGATTCCCCACACATTCCCCAGATTCCCACATGCTGGGGCTGTGGGTGTGTGGGACAAACCGGCTGCACTGGGATCAGGCTGTTGGAGCTGCTCTTATCCAGGGAGGACATCCCTGGGATGCACTGGGATTGCTGCTCCTGCCTTTTGGGAGGAAGATCTCCCCGTGCCAGTCCCTGTGTGCTCACTGTGACGTGTCCCTGTGAGTCTGGGACCTCGGAGCTGGGAATGGAAGTGCACGACACAGAGTTGGTGTTCTCCAGATCCGAGCTGTGAGCTCCTCACACCTGCCACAGGCTGAGCCTGCAGAGCTGCCACACTCTCCCTCCCCTACCCAGCATTGTTCTGATGCCAGGATGATTTTTTGCTTTTTCTTTTATACCCCTCTCACACACCCTTTTATACAGTTTGATGTATTCTCAGTGCTTTTAGCCCACACACTGTGACTTCCCAAGGCTGATAACTCAGCTCAGCCCCACAGCACCGTTAAACCAGGAGAGCAAACATCCTGGGAGCCCCAGACACCAAGGGCCTCTCCAGAACACATTTTGGAACCTCAGACAGGCCCAGCCAGGGGGAAGGTTCCTCACAACGAGGGCTTCACTCCAGCCTCTCATTGGGGAATCTTTGATAGATGTGCTAATTAGCAAAGCCTATAATTGTGTGTATTTGGGGATGTGGGGTGGGTGTGTGCATTTCGGGGCATTCCACCTGGACCAAGTGCTGCACCCAAAGATCCTGAAATAAATCCCAAGGTAAAAACCCCTTTTCCCCATAAACCATGTTTTGGTTTGAATTTTAAGACCAGGGAAAGGCAACAGTTCTGCCAAGTTTGGAGGCCAAAAAAAATCTTCAGACTTCAGGCTTGGCTCAAAGCCAAAACGCTCAGAGCAGAGAAAGAAGCAGATCCTGGAGGAGGAGAGAAGCCTGGCTAGGAAAATGTGATGGGAAAGGGGACAGTCTGTAGTGGATAAGGGCAGGGAAAAGCTGCTCTCCTTGCTGCTGCAGGAAGGGGTGAGCAGCTGTGGCCTTCAGAGGGGTCACTGCATGCGTGGCATGGCCGTGCCATCCACGTGGGCACTGAGCTGTGCCTTTGTGTCTCGGTGCAGCTGAGTGTGGCTCATCCGTCACGGGAACCCAGGGAGTGCTGCTGTCCCCCAACTACCCCCTGAGCTACAACAACAACCACGAGTGCATCTACTCCATCCAGAGCCAGCCGGGGAAAGGCATCCAGCTGAAAGCCAGGACCTTCGAGCTGGAGGCAGGAGATGTCCTCAAGGTAATGGTGGCTCGGGCAGTGGAGCTGCTCATGAGAGTGCTCTGAAATTTTAATGGGGTTAGGTGGGAGTGACCTCTAGAAAAGCCTGTGTGATCCCAGGAGTGCTCCTGTGCCGTGGAGGGATTGCCACGGCGGTTTGGAAAACCAAAATTCCCACAAAGCAGCTGAGCTTTAGCTCTCACCTGTGTGATTGCACGGGAAGAACTCCTCATCCGTCAGGAGCTGTGAGGGTTGAGTGTTATTTTAATGCTTTGAAGAATCGAGGCTGATTTGTCCCAAAAAGGGGGTGATTGAAGTGCAGAACTCCAGGCTCTTCCCAGATTATTCAAGCTCCAGGACTCTGTGGAGGAGGAGACAAATCCAGGCTGAGTTTTTATTAACCAAAAGAATGCTTTTGAAGGAGGCATTGATATTACAAGGATGTGCTGAGCCATCTTCCCGGGAATGCCTCTGTCCTCACTGAAGTGTCACACTCCAGAAGAGCTGTAATCCACATTTCCAGCTCACAAATGACTGGAAAGGGAGAAAGATTTCCTGTTAATGCAGGGAATGTACTCCCTGTCAAAGGAATTACGTTCTCTCAGCAGGTTTGTCATCACCTGCTCATCTGAGGAAAGTTCCTATCGATCTCCACTAGTGAGGAGCTGCTCTTGGTCCTCACAAAAGGAAGGAAGAAAAAAAAAACCCATTTGTGTTTTTCTTAAATCACAGCGAGTTCAGGGCTCGTCTCTGAGTCAGTCTAGGGGATAAAAATGGTTTTTTTTCAGTGGCTGCTCCTTGGGAAGGAGAGTTCAGGAGAGGCAGCCCTGAGGGCAGAGTAAGTGAGGGGTGAGCAGGAGGGTGCAGATCCTCCAGGGTGCAAATCCTGCTCCTCAGGGGAGCAGCATGGGGCAGTTCCATCAAGTCAGACTTGTAGTTGGGGTGAGTTCAGTACCTAAAGGATTTGCCTCTCTTGGCACTCGTGGGTCGTGGAGTGGGATCACTGTGGATCCCCTCTGGGTCACTTCACGCCTGGTTCAGGGTTAAAGAATTCCTGTGCCAGCAGGATGCTGGAATTAAGAGTGGGGTTGGTTGTTTCCTTCCCTTTCCCCCCAAAATCCAGCATCAGCTCAGTCCCAGCAGCAAATTCCTTGATGTGAGCACCCAAATCAGGGCATTTATCAGGAGCTGCCAGCTCTTCCCAGGGAACTGTTCTTTGCAGAACACCAAAAAAGCCAAAGGACAGCCCAGGTGCTGCTGTGAGCAGAGCAGGGACAAGGTGGGAATGGGATGAGGGGGTGTGAGGTGTCTGAAGGGAACTCAGCACATTTTCTCTCCTCCTTCTCCTTTTGGAATAAATTTCTCAGCATTTGTCTGTTCTAGAGCTCAGTGAAACTGCAGAGAAACCCTGGGATGGTTTGGGTGAGAGGATGATCCTTAAGGATCATCCAGTTCCAACCCCAGCACCTTCCACTGTCCCAGGGATGCTCCCAGCCCCATCCAGCCTGGCCTGGGACACCTCCAGGGATCCAGGGGCATTCACAATGATGGTTTGATCCCTGGAAAAGCACAGGAATGGCCTTTCCAGGCTGGATTTCTTGTTCCTCCCAGGTCTACGATGGCACCAACAGCTCTGCCCGGCTGCTGGGCACCTTCAGCCGCTCGGAGCTGCTGGGCACCAGCATCAACAGCACCTCCAGCTCCATGTGGCTCGAGTTCATCTCCAACGCTGCCAATACCAGCAAAGGCTTCGAGCTGCAGTTCTCCAGTGAGTTTGAGCTCCTGTGTTTGAGTTTGTGGCTTCCCCTGGTGGGAATCCCACAGGCCAAGGTGTATTTTCATGTCACACGTGAGCAAAGGGTCCTTTCTGTGGAGATCTTCCACGCTGAGTGGAGTTGAAGGGTGGGAGAGCACAGAATCCTGGGATTATTGAGGGTGGAAAAGCCCTCCGAGACCATCGAGTCCGAGCTGTGCCCGATCCTCACCTTGTCACTGAGTGCCACCTCCAGGCATTCCTTGGGCACCTGCAGGGATGTGACTCCAAACCTCCCTGGGCACTTCCAGTCCCTGACCGCCCTTTCCATGGAGAAATTCCTCCTGGTGTCCAACCTGACCCTACCCTGGCACAGCTCTAGGCCATTCCCTCTTCTCCTGCCCCTTGTTCCCTGGGACAGGATCAAACCTTTCCGTGGCGATCCTGAAATTTGGATCAAAGCTGAGACAGCAGATTTCTGGGATCACACTCCAACATTAATTAAAACCCCACTTATTTCCAATATGTCACTTTCTGTTCCCAAGAAACAATTTGAAGAGGAAAACACCACGGTGGCTTTGTGTTAAACCCTCCTGGCTGTGAAATTCCTGCTGCCAACAGCTGCCCTTCCTTCCCTGCTGCAGGTTTTGAGCTCATCAAGTGTGAGGACCCAGGTGTCCCCCAGTTTGGGTACAAGGTGCACGACGAGGGACACTTCGCTGGCAGCTCGGTGTCCTTCAGCTGCGACCCTGGCTACACCCTGCGGGGCACCAGGGTCCTGGTGTGCCTCACCGGGGACAGGAGGGCCTGGGACCAGCCCCTGCCGACCTGTGTGGGTGAGACACCTCCTCCTCCTCCTCCTCCTCTTCCTCTTCTTCCTCCTCCTTCTCCGCCTCCTCCTCTTCCTCTTCCTCCTCCTCCTCCTCCTTCTCCACCTCCTCCTCTTCCTCCTCCTCCTCCTCCACCTCATCCTCCTCCTCCTCTTCCTCCTTTTCCACCTCCTCATCCTCCACCTCCTCCTCTCCCTCCTCCTTCTCCTCCTCCTCCTCCTCCTTCGGCACCTCCAGGGGAAGATTTCCCTGTGGATCTCCCACCCTGACCACCTTTGTCCGTGCTTTGCTGATCCATTGACATTATCTCTGCTATTAATTATCCCTGTCTGCACTAATTAAGTCGTGGTGAGTGTGGTGATAGTCCTGTGTGAGGCATCTGGAGGTGGAGACACTTCCTGCTCCTCCAACACTCCCCAGACTGGGATTCCCTTGGATCCACACCCTGAGCCTCTTGGTCCCTGCTTGGCTGATCCATCGACATTAACTCTAATTGCATCTGCACTAATTAAGTTGTGGTGAGGGTCCTCGAGATGGAGACACCTCCTCCTTCGACACCTCCAGGGGGAGATTTCCCTGTGGATCTTCCACCCTGACCACCTTTGTCCCTGCTCTGCTGATCCATTGACATTAACTCTGTTATTAATTGCCCCCATCTGCACTAATTAAGTCGTGATAGGATCCTGTGGTAAGCACCTCGAGATGCAGACACCTCCTGCTCCTCCAAACCCTCCAGACAGTGATTTCCCTGTGGATCACCCACCCTGACCACCTTTGTCCCTGCTCTGCTGATCCATTGACATGAACTCCGCTATTTATTAATTACCTCTGCCTGCACTAATTAAGGCATGGTGCAGATCCTGTGTCAGACAGAGAGCACTCGAAGCAGCTCTAACATGAAATACTCTGCCCTGAGCACACACTTGATGAGGACTTTTGCTTCCTTGTGCTTTTCCAGCCCTCATCCCTCTGCTCTGGCTGCGTTGAAGTGAGTGGCAGCTGCTGACAGTGACATCAGTGCATGTCCTGGCGTGTGACAGCTCAGGCTTAGCTGGGAGCTGCCTGACATCTGATCCCATCCCCAGACATCTCAATCCCCTCTGCTGAGACCAAGGTCCCTTTCACCTGGAGCTCTTCCTGCTCGGAAAATTCAGATTTTGGAGCTTTGTGTGTTAAATGAGCAGGGCTGATTCCTGATTCCTGATTCCTGTAAGCATGTGCCCAGGACGTGGGGAAGTTGTTGGACACAAAGTCCCCTGGGAGATCTCCACACCCAGGGATGTGCTCAACCACTGGCACTCCGTGGCCTCTCTCCCACGAGGCAGGACCATTCCTTGGTGGGAATTTTTAGCCTCATTTCTTGAGGTAAAAAGATAAATTTCTGGGATTTGTGAATCTTCTTGCCATTCACCCCGTTGGCTCTGCGCTTATTGGATATGAGGCAGTGTCTGAGCACATGGAAATTAAAGAAAAATGAAAGAAAATTCAAAGAAACTAAAATTATAGAATTTGAATGGATGTGTTATGGAAATTACTCCAAATCCTCACATTCTTTGCAGTTCATTTACAGAGACATTTACGAGCTCTTTGGCTTCTTATCCTTCGTTTTCTGATGAAGCCAAGCAGAGGAGTGGAGCTCCTTCACCCCACACGTGTGGAGCAGGGAAGCAGGGTCCTGCCAGGCTACCCCTCTCCTCCCTGGGGATTCAGGAAGGTGGAGGGAAGCTCTGCCAGGTGTTCAGAACCAGCAGAGAAATGCAGAATAATTCTGACAGCTCACCTGAATTCAGCAATTCCCTTTATCTTTGTCAGCTCTAAGAATCCCTGGGAAAAGCCAGGGATAATCTCTGTTGCAGGATGAGATTGTTGCCAAGGAAGAACCACAAAAAGCCACCAATCTTCACCCTCTAACCCCAGAAATATTTTTGTTCCAGCTGAGTGTGGAGGGACAATCAGAGAAGAGGCCTCGGGACGGATCCTTTCTCCAGGATATCCAACTCCCTACGACCACAACCTCAACTGCATCTGGACCATCGAGGCAGATCCTGGGTGCACCATTGGGTGAGCTGGGCCAGGGTCCTGTGCTTTGCTTCTTTCCCACGTGGAGGAAGAATCCATGTGGTTTTTGCAGGTCAATAATGAAGTGAAGCAAGGAGGGAGGAGCTGCTGTGGCTCTGAGCAGGGAGCNACCCTCTAACCCCAGAAATATTTTTGTTCCAGCTGAGTGTGGAGGGACAATCAGAGGAGAGGCCTCGGGACGGATCCTTTCTCCAGGATATCCAACTCCCTACGACCACAACCTCAACTGCATCTGGACCATCGAGGCAGAGCCTGGGTGCACCATTGGGTGAGCTGGGCCTGTGCTTTGACTTCTTTCCCACGTGGAGGAAGAATCCATGTGAATTTTGCAGGTCAATAACGAAGTGAAGCAAGGAGGGAGGAGCTGCTGTGGCTCTGAGCAGGGAGCAGGCGCTGGTTTGGCTCCAAAATCAGGGAATGCTTTGGGTTGGGATGGAGGATTTCTGGGCAGGGATGTTTCCCACCAGCCCAGGCTGCTCAGAGCCCCCAGTGCAAACACTGCTCCTGTGTTTGCAGCCCTGGTTGGTGACACCAGACCATGTCCTGGTCCTTCCTGTGGTGTTCCTGTGCTCACACCACATCCCAGAGCTCTGGTGTCCACAGACAGCTTCCCACCCCTCTCCTTAATGGGATGGATTCAAAACCAAACCTTTTTTCCACCAGATTGGTGTGGAACTTCCCAACAGTGCTGAAATGTTCCAGTGACAGAACCCTGGAATGGGTGTTGTGGGGAATTGCAGGGAATGTCCTGGGATCCAGGCACTTCCTGCTCCCTGAATTGCAGGAATGTCTCGGGATCCAGGCACTTCCTGCTCCCTGAATTTCAGGGAATGTCCTGGGATCCAGGCACTTCCTGCTCCCTGAATTGCAGGAATGTCTCGGGATCCAGGCACTTCCTGCTCCCTGAATTTCAGGGAATGTCCTGGGATCCAGGCACTCCTGCTCCCTGAATTTCAGGGAATGTCCTGGGATCCAGGCACTCCTGCTCCCTGAATTTCAGGAATGTCTCAGGATCTAGGCACTTCCTGCTCCCTGAATTTNAGTACTTCCTGCTCCCTGAATTTCAGGGAATGTCCTGGGATCCAGGAACTTTCTGCTCCCTGATCCTTCACTTCTGCCCCACCCCATTTGGGTGATGTTTGCCCAGCCCTGCCAAGCCCTTCAGGGCTGCCCTGAGTCTTCCTACAGATTCCAGGCTGGCTAAAGCCCACAGAAAACTGGAATATTTGGGCAAGCCAAGCTTTGACTGAGTGGTGGGGTTTGAGGGGGAGAAATGGAGCTTAAAAACTTCTGAATAATAATAATAATAATAGTAATAATAATAATCCTCTCCCAGCACCTCCCATTGGAGCTCCCAGTGCTTGTCAGCCATTCCTGGCTCATCCCAAGCCTCTTGCTGTTCCCTCCTGAATTCCTTCCCTCTCGATCCTGTTTTATCCTCCCTGCTGCCTCAGCACCCATCAGCTCTGCCCCTCAGGGTGAGCTCCATGCTGCTTTTAGCCCGTGGGTTTCTGCTGGAGACAGCTTTGCTCTGGTCTTTTCATTTTTATTTAATGCAGAAATTCCCTCCATTAGTGCTGCCCTTCGGAATGGCTCAATAATGGATGGACTTGGGTGTGAACAGAGGAGAAAAAGCACAGCCCAAGCAGCTGAATCCCTGCACAGGCAACTTTCACCTCTATTTTTATTCTCCTGGAAAGGATTTTTATAGGACAGAGCAGAGAGGCCCCTTTTCCTCCCCATCCAAAGGCTGCTTCAGCAACTTCGCTCTTGTAATCCCTAAAAGCAGCCACATGAGTGGAGATTTGGGATCAACCAAAGGCCTGGAAGGGGCCAGGATTGAAAGGAAAAGATGCCAGGAGGTGTCAGAGTCCCCCAAACCCGGTGACCCTTCCTTTCCCAGGGATCAGAGCTCCCTTTTTCTGCCCCTTCATTTCCCAGCTCTGGCAGCACAGCTGATCTCAGGGGAGCCGAGAGAGCACAACTCCCAGCAACTTCATTTTTATGGTAATCCATTGGAAAAATAATCCTCTTCACGCATGGTACAATTGTATAAAGCTCTCATTTATAACTTACATGGAAATTAATCAGCAGAGCTTTTGGAATGAAGCTGTACCTGCACAGCACGAGGGGAAGGGGAGGAGGGCGAGACAGCGAGAAAAATGAGTCTGCAGTTCAGAGCCATGGAAGGGAAGGGGGAGAGGGAGAAGGATTCATCTGAGGCTTGTGCAAACACAGGCATGGATAAAATCATCCGTGGAGTGACCTGGTTGGGCTGGAAGAGCTGGGGGAGAGGGGGAAGGAGGCACAGGAGGATGTGCTGGAAAATGGATGGAAATTCCTTGCCTGGCTGGGAGCAGGGAGCACAGACATGGCAGAGGTGAGCTGTGGTCCATTCCTGACCCCAGCGTTGTGAAAATCCACTGATATTGTTAATTCATCCCAGTCCCGTGGGTATTGACTGCTTCTGCTTTCCAGAAGCTTCTGCTTTCCAGAGTTTCATCCAAAAAGGGGAGTGAGGAAATATCCAGAGCAGGAAGGGACCCACAGGGATCATCCAGTGCAGCCCCTGGCCCTGCCCTGGCACCCCAAACCCCCACCCCCAGGCATCCCTGGCAGCACTGTCCACACGCTCCTGGAGCTCTGGCAGCCTCGGGAATGTGACCACTTCCAGCATTTTGGGATATTCCACTTTCCAGGGACAGGATATTGAACAGCTTCCACCCTGGGGAAGCCTCTCTGGGGCAGAGGGGGGCAGTGGGCACCCCCAGACTGGGGTGGGAGGTGGTGGCTTTGGTGGCACCTCTGTGCGCAGCAGAGCCAAGCTGGAATGGGCAGAGCTTGGATGGGGAATGTCACTGGGAAGGACCCCAGGATGGTCACTGAGGTTGTGGGAGCTTTGGGAAGAGCTCCCCGAGGGTTGCTCACACTCTCAGGGCAGAGCTGAGCTCTCCTCACTGAGCTGGCAGAACTTCCCCTCTCTCACACATATTTATATCAATATCATCTCCCCAGTTCCTCATTTGCTGGTTTTTTTTGCTGCATTTCCATGCCTGTAATTGGGAAATTGGGATTGTCAGAGTGCAGGAATGAAACTCCTGTCCCCTCCCTTGTCTGCTCTGCCTTCTCTCCAACATCGCGCTGAGGGAAAAGCTGAGAAGTGCCTGTGGAATAGATGGATTTGCTCCAGAGAACTCCAGATCTGCTATCCCACTGGATTCCTGCACTGGCTGGCACTGGGCAGTGTCCCTTGGAGCACCTGCACCAGGGTGTTCCTCCCCTGGCACAGCCTGGAGTTGTTCTGTCTCACGTTAATGGAGGTGTTTCAGGCAGTCCTGCTCTCAGTGTTTCTCCCCACCCCAGCTCAACCTCTGGCAGCCTCTCCCTGATCCCAAAGTCTCCAGGGATGACTTTTCTCCAGCATTTCTGGCTCACTGGGCCCAGTTAAGGCTGGGAACAAATGTAATCAGGCCGAGGCGGCCGTGGAGAACAGCTCTGCACCATCCATCCTGATTTTCCTCCAGCCTGCCTTTATTCCTCTTTGCTCAAGGTCTCTGCTTGGGAGATTTATGATTCAGCTCTTTTGGTTTCTCCTGCATTCTGTAGACATTGTTTTGTTGCTGAGGATTTTGCAGTGGGGTTTTTGGTTTTTTTTTCCCCTTTTTTTTTATGGCTCTCCCTGATTTATTTATGTTTGCCCCAGATAGATGGGAAAGCAGCCAAGTGAAAGCTTCCCTGTTTGCCTCCATGGCTGGCAGAGATTTCAGCACAGCACCTGATGGGTTTATTTTTTACAGATTTTCTCCATTTCTGGGTTTCTGTCCCCATTTCACACTGGGGTTGAGTCTTATGGATGTGATTGATAGGGGAGGAATGAAGCTGGAATCTTTATTCCAAGCTGAATTCTGGATGAGACAACACATTCCTTGTGGGCCTGGCAGCCTGAGGTGGGCACAAATCCCATTCCAGGTCTGAATTCCCAGTCGGTTTTGCCCCACAGGCTCCATTTCATGGTGTTCCACACGGAGGAGTTCCATGATGTGCTGCGGATCTGGGATGGGCCTGTGGAGAATGGGATCCTGCTGAAGGAGATGAGCGGCTCAGGACTGCCTGGGGACATCCACAGCACCTTCAACTCTGTCATCCTGCAGTTCAACACCGACTTCTTCACCAGCAAGCAGGGCTTTGCCATCCAGTTCTCAGGTGGGATGAGCAGGGATTCCTCAAAAACCCAACCGAACCCAAGGGAAAATCCAACCAGAACTCAGCCAAAACCCAACCAAACTGAGAGGGAAAACCCAACCAAAACCCAACCAAACCCAGAGGGAAAATCCAACCAGAACTCAGCCAAAACCCAACCAAACTGAGAGGGAAAACCCAACCAAAACCCAACCAAACTGAGAGGGAAAACCCAACCAGAACTCAGCCAAAACCCAACCAAACTGAGAGGGAAAACCCAACCAAAACTCAACCAAAACCCAACCAAAACCAAGTGAAAACCTAACCAAAACCCAACCAAACTGAGAGGGAAAACCCAACCAAAACTCAACCAAACTGAGAGGGAAAACCCAACCAAAACTCAACCAAAACCCAACCAAACCCAACCAAAACCCAACCAAACCCAGAGGGAAAACCCAACCAGAACTCAGCCAAAACCCAACCAAACTGAGAGGGAAAACCCAACCAAAACTCAGCCAAAACCCAACCAAACCCAAGGGAAAATCCAACCAAACCCAAGGGAAAATCCAACCAAAACCCAACCAAACCCAAGGGAAAACCCAACAAAAACTCAACCAAAACTCAACCAAAACCCAACCAAACCCAAGGGAAAACCCAACCAAAACTCAAACAAAACCCAACCAAACCCAAGGGAAAACCCAACCAAAACCCAACCAAACCCAGAGGGAAAACCCAACAAAAAACCCAACCAAAACCCAACCAAACCCAAGGGAAAACCCAACCAAAACCCCACCAAACCCAGAGGGAAAACCCAACAAAAAACCCAACCAAAACCCAACCAAACCCAGAGGGAAAACACAACCAAACCCAAGTGAAAATCCAACCAAACCCAGCTTTGCTGGGCAGAGATTCCAGGTGTATCCACAGGGTGGACAGGTGACACTGCAATGTCACTTTCATAACAAATAAACAGAAAATTAACTTGCTAGGCTGCTCACTAATCACTTATTTGCCACTTAATTCCATCTATTCACTATATAACTTTATAAATAGTTACTTGCAGGGTTGCCATGAAGATAAAAACTCCCAAACCCCAAAGCAGGTTGATATTTCTGAAACAAAAATCGAGAATTTGTGGACTAAACCCTCTGAAATGAGCGTGATCCTGAAAAAAATAAACTGCACATCCCAGGAGCTGGGAACCTCCTCGTTTCCTGGGCAGCACCAACATCTGTCTACAGGAAATCATTATTTTACAGCTTTAAATTAGCACAGTTTTACTTCCCTGAGCTCCATCCTGTGAGGATCATTTGCTGAGCAGTCGGAAGTTTGAAATTAGGATTGTAGACAGTAATTGTTTTTGTTGCTTCCTGACCTGTGGCCTTCACGAGGCACTTCTCAGCTCTGCTTGCTCCCTTTGAAGGATCTCTTGGTTTTCGTGGCTGGGTTGGAATTGGAAAATCAAAACTTGCTTTGGGAACATTGACTTGACAAACACATGAATTCCAGGACTTTCATGTCTCCCAGCTCGTTTTGGGTGCAGACTCTGAAAATAGGGGAAAATCTCATGTATTTTGTCCTGGCAGTGAACTCTGTGCCCCCTCTGCCCTCAGAGTGGAGAACTTGGCAGCGAGACATGGAGCAGAAAATCCTGGAATACACCAGAAGGAATTCCAGCAATTTTCCACCCCCAGGCCCCTCAGATTCACCCTGGTAGCTTCCCCCAGGTGTCCTGGGAGGGGCTGGCAGTGGGCCCTGAAAGCCAAATCCATTTAAACTCCCCCAAATTGGGTCCCCTGGGCTGCAGAGCACAAAAAGCTCCCTGGGCTGAGGGCTGTCCCTGCTCCAGACTCCATTCCTGAGTCCTGGCTGCTCTCACCTGTGCCTCAGCCCTGTGAACAGGTTCATTTCAGTTATTTAGGGTGACACATCCCAAGATTTACAGAGGGCTCGAGGTTTGTGCAGTTATTTCGGAGTGATAACAGCCAGGGAGTGTTTGGGTGAGTGATGGTGTGACTTTCCCTGAACTCAGACACATCGAAACATCTTCCCAAGTTTTTTTCCCGTGACTTTCTGTCCAGGGTGCCCTGCTTGGCTAGGGGAACAAGCCAGCATTTTGGGGAGAATTTCTGCAGGATTTAAGAGCTCTGGGATGACCCAGAGAGAGGCAGAGCTTTGTGTCACCCAGCACAGCGGTGCCACCGTGGGGTTTTTTTGCCAGATTTGTGTCTCATCCTGCTGGGAAGGACCAGCCTAGGTTGTTAACTTCCTTATCTGCAGCTGCACAGAAAAAGAGGGATTTCCTCTGGCTCTTTCAAGAGCAGCTTTCTCTAAACTGCCTGGGTGTAACAGACTCTCATCAACTTAGCAGCAAATAAGCTCCTGATCTGGAGCTGGGCTTTGTTGGCTGCTCCTGCTCAAAGCCTTTGTTCAGCAGGTGTGACTAAGCACCAGACCTGAGCTCAGACCTGTCCATTTGGGGATCTTGGGAGCTTTAATGAGGTGGATAAGCTTGCAAAACTCCTATTACTCCAGGATTTTCCCTGCTGGTAAATCCTTGTGGCGTTGGCAGACCTTGAGCTCGGGCAGCAGCGAAGCTTTGCCTGTCCCCAGCTCAGGGGACATCTCAGAGCTCAAGGAGAGGCAGCAACAAGTCTGGGAGGGAAACACACATTTCTAAAAGGTCAGGCTTGATGCTTCACAGATCTTGAGGTTTAATTTCTGTGCCACTCTGGGGAAAGTGTGAAGTGCTGGTGGCTGAGTTGATTTTGCAGCGTGTGCCTGGCACAGAACTCTCCAAAAACGCCGTGGAAGATCAGTGGGCTGATGGAGTAAACAGCCGTGTGCACAATTAGACATCAAAGCTGCTCCCTGGGTAGTGCTCCTGCACTTGCTGGTCCCCAGAGCCCTTCCCAGCTGGAGTGGCAGATGCTCAGAGCAAAGGGAAAGGCGCTTTTTGTGTGTGGGGGAACTTGGTGGGATCCTGAGGGAGGAGGGATGGGGAACAAGGCACGGCCTGGATGTCTGGGTAAGGACAGAGCTTCAGGACAGCCTGTGCTGCAGGCCTTCTGGTAAACTAAAACATCCATCTTCTAGATGTGCTTTTAATTCCCTTCAGTTTCCACGGCCACTTCCTGCAACGACCCAGGAATCCCCCAGAACGGGAGCCGGAGTGGGGACAGCAGAGAGGCTGGGGACTCCATCACCTTCCAGTGCAACCCCGGCTACACCCTGCAAGGGGAGGCCCAGATCAGCTGTGTGCAGGTGGAGAACAGATTCTTCTGGCAGCCGGAGCCGCCCACGTGCACAGGTACGGACACAGATCCATGGCATGGGCACACGGGCACAGTGCCAGATCCATGGTCTGGGCACACGGACACAGATCCGTGGCCTGGGCACACGGACAGAGATCCATGGCCTGGGCACACGG
>VZRF01002283.1:0-41993 GCA_013396875.1 Vireo altiloquus
AACTTTCAGAAAGTTGGTAGAATTATGATGACAACTGGAATACATCATGCTTTTTGTAACCCGTGATGGATACACCTTTATCAAATCTAATGAAGGTCAAGTAAAATAAGTTTCTTACATGTTCAATTAAGTTTTGAAATTATCTCAGTTTATTGCAAAAATGGAGGAACTGGAATATTTCAGATCAATTTGTCTGATAATCATCTATTATTGCACAATTTGGAAAGGACTAAATTACTTGTAATCATATTAAAATCATATTCCCAATTACTTGCAATCATAAGACCCCCACATATTTTATCCTTTCATAATACAGAGACATGTGTTTGTCATTTAGAGCTTAATTTGTTGTTGCTTTATTCTTCTTTTACAGTACTAAAACTCTAATGAAATTAAATTAAAATAACGTACTTTGCTTCAACATCATTCTCAAGTATATATTTGAATTTCAGAAGTCAGGTAAATAAGTTGAATGAAAACTGTTATTCTCAGAGTTTCTTTAAACTCAAAAGTGTTCTTTAAAAAAATAAATCACTTTGGAAGAAGCACAAACCAAAAGTGATGCATATAACTGGATGTTGTCAGAACTAAAATATCTTTTGCAGGCTCAGGGAAATCAATCACTTAGAGTTCCTGTCATGCTTGTCCCCTTGCAGCTCATTACACTTGTTAAACCCAAGTGGTCAAACACACTGTAGTGCTCACAAGAGATCATAGAGCCATAGAATGGTTTGGGGTGGAAGGGACCTGAAAGATCACCCATTTCCAACATTCCTGCCATGGGCAGGGAACTTTTCACTAGACCAGGTCACTCAGGACCTCACCCAGCCCGGCCTTGAACACTTCCAGGGATGGGGAATCCACAGCTACTCTGGGCAACCTGTTCCAGTGTTGCCTCATCATCCTCACAGTGAAGAAGTTTTTCTTAATATCTAACCTAAACTTGCCCTCCTTCATCTCAAAGCCACTCCCCTCTTGCTGTCATTACATGCCCTTCCAAAAGCCCATCTCCAGCTCTCTTGTTGGCCCCCTCCAGGTACTGGAAGACTCCTCTGAGATCCTTCCAGAGCCTTCTCTTCTCCAGGCTGAACAGCCCCAAATCTCTCAGCCTGTCTCCATGGGAGAGGTGCCTCAGACCATCCTTGTAGCCCTACTCTGGGCTGGCTCCAAGGGATCATTTTTCTTATGTTGAGGGCCCTGGATCCAGACACAGTACTCCAGGCGAGGTCTCACAAGGGCTCAATAGGGAGGGGGAATCAGCTCTTTTGACCTTCTTGTCCCTCTTCATTTCATGCAGTCCTGAATATGATTGGCTTTCTGGCCTGTATGCACCCACTGATGGGACATATTTGAGAACACTGACACATGGAGAAAAATAGTATAATATTACACATTCTACATCAATCCTGTTTTTTTGAAAATAAAACTAATTCAGTGTGTAAGGAAGATCCAATCTGGGCAACTTGTGGCACATTTACATGAGGCAGAGCAGTAAAAGACTGCTAAAAGTTGCATGAACTTACCAATGCGGCCTAAGAACAGCAGCGTAGCAGCAACATGAGTTCAGCTTTAAGAGTGAAGGAACTGAAAATACTTCTAATTTCATTACTTATTTTTTACATTTCTGATAATGATTTTACACTTTCTCCATTTTTATTTTTCTACTTTCTCCCTCTGACACTGTTGAGTTCTGGCTTGGGATTTTGTATATATATATATATATATATATATATAGACACCTAAGCAAACAGATTCACAGGCATGATTCATTCTACCATGTTGAGATTCTTTGTCATGGAAACAAACTAGGCTACTATTTTCAGCACAATTGTAATTTAAGTCTTAGCAACCTGAAAAAGTATTCACATGTTCTGTAATTCAATACTTCTGTATAAAGCGGATGCCCTTTATAAAGAAACAAAGATGTTCTGATTGCAACTATAATTTAAAATTACCATGGAATCAGATTATATTGCTGCCAAGGTACCAGATATGTTCACTACTTGGAGCATTAGTTTTGCCAATCCAGACATGAGAACATTTAAACAACTATAACTTTCAACAAAAATCTAACAACAAAAGATTAAACTGGAATGAACAAGTATACATTTATTTCAATCAGTCAGGGGGTTTAAAAATTAACTATAGCTGGATGGGCCTGAGATTCTTGCTATATGGCACTTTGAAGGAGACTCACAATTCCAGAAGCCTCCCTTTATTTTATGGATATTTTTACCTGAAACAGCTGCATTCTGAGTGGGCATAAGGATTCCAAGGCACATATGGTAACTAAATGGTAGCAGACCCTAGTGAGTTACATGGGATGGTCAAACACACCAACATACACACATTTCCTGAGGTCCTGAGGGTCTGCAGCAGCTCTGTCTTCCATTGACTAGTAGGTTATATCAATGTCAAGGAAGATTCATAACAGTTAAATTCTAAAATAAAGGTAGATGACAAAAACTACCCATCGCTGTAAGAGAGATGTAGAAATAAAAACAACAAAGAAACCTTTGACATGGAGAGAACAAAGAAAATGGGCATTAACTCCTCATCACATATCAGTGTGAGAAAAAGAGAAAGAGTTGCACTGCCTAAATCTGAAAAGGAGCAGATTGTGTACCATCATATATAGAAATGTAGACTCATAGGATTCACACTCCTGCCTGTAGATGGATCATGAGCCAAGTGAGAGCTTATGGATACAGATTAAAGAGATTGACATTGAAGTGGGCATCAGGCTAGGTGACCAGGAAGAAGTCAACAAGACTCTCTACAAATACGAGTATCCTCATGTTCTCTGCCCTGGTTCTCATAGAGGACTTCAACTACTCCAATATCCGCTGGAAAGACAGACAACAAAGCAGGATATAAGTAATCCAGGAGCTTTGTCTCTCCAATTTGACTGTACTGATACTATGGAATACTGTGCCAAAAGTCTTGCTAAATTCACGGTAAATCTCAGCCACTGCCACCCCTAATCTCTACAGCTGGTCACCTCACCACAGAAGGCAATCAGGCTGGTCGGTACAATTCACTCTTGGTCATGCTGGCTGTTCCCATTTACATGGTCTGTCAGTAGCTTGGCCACAGCTTCTGGGAAGATTTGGTTATCATTCCTTGAGACTGAAGAGAGGCTGGTCGATAGCAGATATCTATTTTATTACTTTTAGAGTAAGCTCAGTGTCTGCCTTTTTTTGTCCATCAGGAACCTTTGCAGTCATCTGAAACTCTTGAAATTGATGAAAAGTTAGGCTCACAATGGTGTCAAGCAATCCCCTAAGCATCCTTGATTTCATCTTGTCTGGTCACATACACTTGGGTACGCTCATCTTGCTTAAGTGATTCTTAACTTGATCTTGCTCTAAAGTGGGTAATACTTCACTCCTACAGACTGTCACCAGTCACAGAAAACTGGGAATATAAGGGTTTTGACCTAAACCGTCAAAATGTCACTTCTTTTAGATGTTTTAAGGGGAAAAAAAAGGGAAAAAACTACTGCACAGATTGTGTTTATTCTGCATGATTATACTCTGCCGTTTGAGAGTCATCACCACAGTTAAAGGTGTAAAGAATCTGCATTCAAAAATTAATTCATACTGTAAAAGAATTAAAATAAATTAAACCATTACAATTAGTGTACTCATTGCACATCATCCATATTTTGGCATGCATCTATTTAATTGCATTATACAAAACAAAGGCAATCACAGGGGTAACAGATCTCTCATGCTTCAGACTGTGTTCTACTTGACATAAATCACAGTGTACTTTTTAATGTTTAGAGACAAAGATCTCTCAAGCAATGTTCATTTGCTATAACATAAAAGAGAAAAATCAAAATTATTACTTTTATTTTAGCCTTTATTCTGCTATGATGCCTACTAAGTGCTAATTAAAAACCATTATGAGTAGAGAGTGCGAAAAGACAATCAGTTCTTCAATATATAAATTTGGATCAATTGGTAACAGTCAAGACTATTACTTGGATGAAAATCCCTTCTTTGACAGCTTATTGCCAAATAGAGCAAATATGTGAAAAGGCTGAGAATGAGATTGAGAAATTAACCCCTCTAAAGCTACTGGAGCATGGATCCACTTTTTTTCCTTCCACTGTCATCATCTCAGTTATTCTGGCTTTTTGCTTTTCTGAAGAAGCTTCCCTAGCATTCTCAAGGCTGAAAGAGTTTAGGACTTAACATATATAAGCAGTATTTTTTCCCCGACAATTAATTAGGCAAAGAGAGTAGGTCTCATGATTATTTCCAGGCTTTTTTTAATATTAAAACATACATTGGTAAAAAAAAAAAAATCTCACAGAAAATGCTGCTTTTTTGTAATCAAATCATTTTGCAGAAATGTATCATATTGATGACAAAATTAGTGTCAAAGGGAAGTCTTGTGACTTTCTCATTCATATCACTAGTGTTAAAACATTTAACTCCACTAATGTCAAAATATTTTGTTTCACATTTATTATTTCATATTCATGAATATGCCTTCAAATTCTTCAGAAATATTTTTTTTCTGAACAGATCTTTTTTGTTGCAAATTTCATTCCACAGAAAGGCTGCAGTTTGAGCTGCTCATTCTAATTTGCAATAAAAGATACAAAACCAGAAGCTTGAGTTTTTTACTTCCTTTATTTATCATCAATTCATTAGTATAAAAATATTTGGAAAAATACAATTTCAATTTTTTTGTCAGCTTTCAGCTGCAACAGAGGTAGCCTTCCCTTCATTCTCATTTCACCCTTCCCTGTACTCAAATTCCACCACTGTGTAAATTTGCAGATGCACCAGAATGTCTTGTTATTCAGCAGTCCCAACCTTTAGGATATGTCTAGCTGCCTAAGATTTAGTAATGTACCTAATGCCTCTGGGGTTTCTAAACAATTGTCTTTCACAGCAAACCACACTTAAATACAATTTGCTAGAGAGGGACCAACACCATTCCCTTGGCTGTAACAGGCAGGAGTTCTGATGTTATTCCAGGAAACCTTGCCTCTGACAGATTGCTGATAGTTCTGGGAATAGAGTTCAGCTTCAGTACGCTGGACTTCCCAGTACCTTAATGAAATTCCTGGAAGTGCCTTTTTTACATAGAAACACTCCATGGGACAAGACGAAACCAAGAAAATGTTAGCAAAATAGCTGAAAGAAACGTTTTTTCCAAGTGACTCTAAGTTCAGGGGCATAATACTGAGAATGCCAATAACCTATCTCTACATCAGTAGCTTCTCTTCTGAATGGAAAAATGTTTCTGAAAACAAAGGCATTACAGACTCAATTACAGATTCAAAAAAAAAAAATCAGTCACAAAAATATTCAAGCAAATAACTTAGGTTTTCTAGAGGGAATTTATTAGCATTGCCTAAACATCTGCACACTGCAAAGGCTTATGTGATGCATCCTGACCACACATAAATTAGCAAAATTCTGCATTTTGCTGTTGTACCGTTTGCACCATTGAGAGAACAATGCGGCACTATGGACTGGTGTCCCATTAAAGCATTTATGAGTGGTGCTATTCATGGTTTAGAGCACATATACCTCTTATTTATTAAAAACTACTGAAATCCACATCATCTTGAAAGCTGCAGCGGAGTGAGAGATTAGTCACAGGGCTCTGGTATCTTGGATGTGCACCCAAACATTGAAGCACTGTATAAAATGTGGATGCTGACCTGTTACAATCTGTGGTGTCAACTCAATTAGAAGCACCTTAAGGATGGGTACTAGTTTATCTCTTGCTTGGAAGATACAGAGAAGTACCTATATGGTCCCACCAAGGTTTAAGGGTCATAGATGTTGAACATCTCCACATATGGATGATTACAGGCATAGTCTGGAAAATGCAACCAGACACTGAGACAATTTTCTTCAGTTGTTGATAATGAAATTGAATTTTGGTGCTGAACATGGAAATTCTTATCTGAGCCCTATTGAACTTAGGGTAAGTGCTATCGGCTTACTCTAAGATTTCAACCAGTGTTTCTCAGATCTGAGGAAAGTGACTTCACGCTGCTAGATCAGACATCCTAACAATGTTTACATGCTGAATAGTTTTACCATGGCAAAATGCCTGCTACCACCTGAAATATATTTTCACTGAACAATTCTGAAAAAATTAGATATCTCTATAGTCAGAGTGACATGCTCACAGATGGAGAGAAAGAGTGCTTTGTGCTGCTCTAAGGTAAAGTGCAAAGAGAACAATTAAGGGAAATATTGATGCCTTAAATGGCTATCTAAAAACAGAGACTAGACAGGAATAAGGGAATAAAGGAGGGATTTATTTGAAAGGCCTTCAAAGGTTACACTCTGGGGGTCTGGAGGCTCCTGCCTCAGTGGATCCCAAGATGGATGACAGGTCAGGAGTTCTTCACACTTTTATAGGTTTGGTCCATTTGCACATCAGCATAAATTTGCCAAATAAAACTTTAGCTAATGATGTAATTTCCTAAGCTTGCCCCTCCTCCCCAGGATGAAGGTTTCCACTTTTGGGCCTAGGATGATCGGGGTGTCCTTGGAGAGCAAGCCAGAGAGGCTTTGTTATGTCTGTCTTAGCACAAGAGAACAGCAGCTAACGAGCTACAAGTAACTTCAGAGTTACACTAGGCAGTACAGGATTTGAAATAATATAAAAGTTAAAACCTAAGGCATCACTATCACAAAGAAGTCTGAAGAACAGAACAACATAACTATCTTGCAGACTACCTTCAAAAAGCCTTAAGTGGGTCCCACCCACAAGGTTAAACTCAGAAGAGGAGTCAAGTATGGCAGGAACTTTTTTCTCAGAAAACATACATCTCCTTGGAAGATATTACTGATATTTTTATCATCCTGTTCAGGGAGCAGGTAAAATGATAAGACAGGCAGACTTACACACAAAGCAAACAGGAAGAGCTGTGAGAGATAGCCCAGTGCTAGTAGTTTGTGTTCGTTTAATTCATGATGCAAAAAAAGATATTCTACTTCTATTCTGTCCATTTAAAATATGGTGAACATTATGTGACACTTGCATAGCATAAAAGTTTCAAAATCTCTGTATTTTGCTATTTTTATAGCATGTAAGTTCTTTAATGTATGTGTCTAAAATTCAATGTGTACAACTGTTTAGATGCACCCACAAAAATGAACCCTTTGATGGAGTGCAGGACCAGGAACATTAGCTGAGACTAGGCAAATTTGGCCAGATGAAGAACTCTGAGAAATTCAGTCACACAAAGTTGGGAAGTGAAAGCCAAATTCTGACCCCAAGACACAGTCAATAGTTCATAGTCAGTGAAAAGTGCTGAATGGGATACTTCTTCTAGAAAGGCCATTTGTGAAACATCACAATGAGTCTTTTTATCAGCTATTTGCAAAGAGACAGACATTTACCTTCTCCTACAAGTGCCCCAGACCCAGCCTACTTAATCTTACTGCATTAATTCACATTTAGATCTTCCTCTTGCAGTCATAGTAATTGCACAAGGTTCTTTTGTTTGTTTTCCAATTCTGTATCAGCCAAGGCAAAAAATCTATCAGGAAATTTCAAAGATAAATAAAATGGGTGAATAACTTCTCCAGCAGTACTTCACATTAGTCTTCACTGTCTCCCCAGCTCCAACTCTAAGCAGATCTTTGTTGAATTCTGTCTATATAAATTATTTTATTGAGCCTGGAATTCAGCAAAAGTCTGATGAAACTAGATTACTTTTAAAAAGTAAAGTCAATGCTTTTATACCTAATCTGGTATTTTATATAGTCAGAGGAATCATTAAAAGATGTATTAAATCTTTTTTTTTTTTTAATTCTGTTGAAAGAAGTAAAGGAATGTTCATGAATAGATAATTAAATTTAGGCACTATAGTAATTTTAATTATATTTACTTTGCTAATCAGAGACATTGGGAGTTGCATCCATTTATTGAGAGCTTGACAGGTTTTATCTAAGAGCATTTTATAATTAAGATCATATATTAAGTCCTTGCTTGAGATAATAAATGCTCCTAGATAATTTAGCATGGAAAGAAAGGTCTGTTAATCAGCTGAAAGGAGACAGAGCAAATTCTGGAGGAACGATTTTGTACACGACAAGCTCCATGAAATAAAATCTAAGGTTTAAAGGAGAAATTTTTAGCCTGGAGCAAAGGAGGCTCAGGGGGGACCTTATCACTCTCTGCAACTCCTGAAAAGAGGTTGTAGCCAGGTGGGGGTCAGCCTCTTCTCCCAGACAACAAATCACAGGACAAGAGGACACAGTCTTAAAGCTGAGACAGGGGAGGTTTAGGTAGGAAACTTAATTCTTCATCAGGAAGAATTTCTTCACAGGAAGGGTAATTAAACATTGGAATAGACTCTCCTGGGAGATGGTAGAGTTATAGTCCCTGGAAGAGTTTAAGAAAAGACTACACGTGGTACTCAGTGCCATGGCCTGGTTGACAAGGTGGTGTTAGGTCATAAGTTGGACTTGATGATCTCAGAGGTCTTAAACTAATTGATTCTGTGATTCTTTGAGGAAAAAAAACTTAGTTTAACATTTTGGGTTGGAGGAACAGAGGACAAGGACTTCCATCTATTATTTTGATTCATATTAATATTAATTTTCTTCATTTTACAATCTCTTTCTAAAAGTCTAGTAGCTTCTAGAATATAAAGAAAAGTTCATAACTTTGTCAGGCGAAAAAAAGCTGTCTTTTTTTTTTCCGATGTCCAGCCTTGACACACACTCAGAAATTTGACAACAGCTGACAAAGTCAGTGATGCAGAAATGCCCAATTCAGTTTGTTGGAGGATAGAAATATTCATGAGGATAATCCAGATTTGCTTGAATTTTGGAGTAACATTCCATTATTGCCCACAGCCACACTGCCCATCTTTACAGAAATTAAGTGTTTATTTGTTTAAATTACACTAATGGCCCTACAGAAGGAAATACTACATCTCAAATATTTCCTCTTTCTTCTTCCTGGATCCTTCCTTACATATTGATAGCACATATGATGACCTTAAGGGCCATAGAAAAATAAAGCAATCCTAATAGGATCGAACCCCAATTTACGAAATCAGATTCACACTCTACAAACCAGTTTGCACAGAGATTATATTAGTGGAATGCATCCTAAGGGACACCCAACTCCCTGAGAACTGTGTAACTGTTTTAAATTATGGTTTTGGTGATAAAAGTCAGGGATATAACCCACTAGATGATTCTCCCATTACCCATATCAAACAACTAAAATGGTTCACATTCCTGATTCTTAAGCTGAAAAACTAGAGTGTAAAGTGGGTATTCCACTGTCTCTGTCTTTGGGGTATTTTTAAATACTAAAAGCCCTTTGTATTTTGGAAGTGGAAGTTTTATCTATTACAACTTTACCTATCTATCAACAGCTATTGTGTGAAATTTTAAGGCAGCCAGGTAATATGTGTTCCCACTTGTGTGGTACTTGCATTTCTGTGCCATGAAAGTAGACATACATAAGTCATCAACAGTTTGAAAATAGCTAGACACAGATGTTGACATGAGCCTACAATACAAGCATTAAAATCTCAACTACAGTATTTCAAAGAGTGGCAATAGCAAAGCGTCATCTTAACATTTTTAGTTGCTGTCTAAAAAAATGATATTTTTTACTGTGCTCTCACAAGAGTTCTTTCCAGTTGATTGCTTTCCCCCTGCCCCAAACACAGCACTCCGTAAGACGTACCACTGAGAAATGAAATGGCAATATAAACTCTAATATGCTCACTCTTTGATAGAGTAGTGTTCTGGGTATACAAACATGTATTTCTAGCACAGATTTGAGGCTAATTAAATATCAGTTGTGTTGTAAAACATTCAAGATAATTCTGCCTTTAAGTGTTATCAAGACTTTTTAAAGCTCTCGAAGTGGCACTAAACAGAGGAACGTACATGTTTAAGTACTGATCTCTTTTTCTCTTTTTTAACTGAGGTGTCCAGGTTATTTAAATTTTAAGAAGAAAGTATTTCATTTTGGAACACAATTTACAGCTGTCCAGCTTTAATTGGCAAATTCTAGTAAGATAAAAGTAGTAGAGTGGTGAATGAGCACCAGAAGAGAAGCAGTAGTTGCTGGACCCTTGATAAATGTTGAAAATTGTTGATAATTGGGAGTTCTTAAAAAACTTGCAGATCTCCATACGTGCTGTGAAAGGAAGCACTTTGCTAAGGTTCCAATGAATCTTTTGTAAAGCATGTAGAACGAAGCTTATAACTTGACAGTAATGCCCACACATCAATTGTTTAGCATGATTATTTTAATAGAAGATTAATAATTACAGATAAATGTATAGCTTTAATATTGCTCTTCACTTGTGATTTGTTTAATAAAAACAAAAGTCATTGTGACTATAAAAAACCAAATATCTGACACTAAACTTAAGGGGTATTTTTCCATAGTGATATTACTAATAGGAATAATGCCTGAGAGAATTTATGCACATGTTGTGGCCTATCAGGAGTTTGAAAATGTTTAAGACTCTTAAAGATGTTTTAATATATGCCTATATGTTAAGAAATAAAACAAAATGAAACTAAAAAAAACCAAAACAAAACAAAAAGGTGGATTCAATTGCTGAGAAATATTGTAATTCTTTTCTGGTTATTTTTAGAAGTTTTTCACAGGAGGGCTTTTATAATGTATCTTATGTAATGGTGCTTGGCAATAGCAAAACATTGATTTTTAAATAGAATTCAGATTACTACAAAGGCGTTATATTTCAATTTTGGGTTCCACTTTTACATTTTCACACTCTTTAATGCCCTGTCCACTTATCTCTTTTTTATTTATTTAGCAAATGATGATCCTGGATATCATTTTCCATCAAAAGTCATGGTGTTTGTGAGAGCAGAAAGGCAGTCTTTTAAACAATTATAAATCATCAGTTTTAATCTTGTAGAACAATTAATATTTTACTGGATATTGTTACGATAGAAGCAAGAGAATTCAATGGAATTTTCTTAATTACTTTATATCTTTTGCATTTTGAACTATACTAAGCTTCCAAAACAGCAGAATTTTCTTCCGTATAAGAGTAATATTGTATTACATATAATTATAACCAGTGGTGTTTCCTTCTTCAACATTCTTATTATTATTAGGCTAAAATACTGTTTGGATATGATGCTTCTTACCATAACTTTGCTTTATGAGGTTTATCAGGGCTCAAAATAATAAAGTAAATCAATCTCTACCACTGGACTGTGATATTGTAAAAATTTAATAACTTTCCTTTGGTTTTCTGTTTAAACAAAAAGGAGTGAAAAAAATCCTTGCTTCCCCAAAATCCTGAAAAATTTATATATCCATTTCACTACTTTCACATTTTAAGGACGTAAGTAAAAACTGTAAAGAACTTTATTAATCTTTTGTAGTATTTATATGTCAAACATGCCATTATATATTAATTTGAAGATTACCTCTTTCATGTATCTTTCATAAGTAAGTTTCATAAGTAGATAGTATGTCATCACAATATGTACTTTGTGGGCCATGAGGAGGTTGAAGTCAAAGATGGATAAAACACATCTATCCAGAGTCACACATTGCAAAATTATACATGTTTTAATTTCTCTCCAGTAAGAAGGCAACTCTATTTAGCACCTCTATAAAGTTCATATCACATTAAACCAGGATTTACCACATTATCACATTTAGCACCTACAGCTGAACAAAGAGTACATGCAATTCCTCACATTTTATAAATGACAAAACACAAAATCAAGAAAAGGACAGTCATATGTCTTAGTTTACAAACTCTCAAGGGAAATAGGAAAGAGCTGATATTCAGCAAGTTTATGCAGTGGCTATCTTCATAACACATATTTCCATTCCTTTCTCACAAGGAATGAGTTAAAAATTATATTAAATGTTTATTAAATGTTTCCTTGTTAATCTATCATGTTACTTTAAACATTTACCTAATGCAGTCATATCCTATTAGTAACCAACCACCCTCATTAATTCAATAGAAAAAAGTGTTTTGTCGTATTGACAGTGTTTTTATTGAATTAGTGGAGATGATTAATGGTAGTGTAATTCAATGGAAGGAGCTACTCAAATGTTCATTAGACATCCTAGACTTGCAAAGGAACTTTCTGTTAAAAATCATATTTGTCATTGACAATAAAAGATCCCAAATGTTGAAAATTCTTGTAGTTGTTCATAGTCAAGACAAAGTACTTGTTGTCTTTATAGATTGCAATATATTTCATAATACACACAGGAAAAAAGTGCAACAAAACATAAAGAAGTTCACCCGTTAAAATGCCCTCTTTTGTCCCTGAGGATTTTTAAAGATTTTTGGTGTCCACTCAAGGATAGAGGTAATATCTTGGATAAGAGCAGCGGAGCAATGAAGCAGCTTTATTCAGCTACATAATCATTTGTTCCATTTTCAAGGGTGATGTGATAAAAAGCTTGTAGACACATATTTGTTTAGCAGTTATGTTTGGGGACATGGAGAATTTTCCCTTGTATTCATCATTAGCTAGGTCACTCAGGTATTTTCGTGTATCAAGCAATAGGCTCTTCAGGTGAAATCTGAGATTTTTTTTCCTCAAACATGTTTCAAATATTTCAGAAAATACAGTAATAATTTTTCCCAAGGTTATTATAGAGAATATAAAAATTTCATGAGCAGAAATTAATTACCGCTCATTTGAATCCTGACAATATGTACTTAATTAAATCTTGCTTCCACTTTACCCCCCAAAAAAATAGATTAGATACATAAACAAAAATTAGCTTACTGCTACTGTTAGGCTTTTGAAGCAACTTAGAATTGCATAAATATGGTGAGTTAAAAATAAAACACAAAACCAAAATAAAACAGAAAAAGAAAATCAAACAACATATGTAGGTAAAAAAAGAACCACTGTCATTTTCATTTTTCTTTGTTACTCTCAATTTCTTTGCTGTCATAAAAGGGACTATTTATGCCCTATTTGACTCTCACCTTCCAGTGGCTTTAATAAAATAACATTGATGAGTGTGTTACAAAACCTTACTTATTTTTGTACCATGGTGACTAGAAAGCAGTTTCCCTCAACTGTACTATTATGTTTTGGATGGAAAATTTTACATATGTGCCCATATTTTACATCTTTATTCTGGCAACTCATTTCCCTCCCACCTTTGTAATATTTTCAGTGGCATAAGACCACTCAGTATTTTCTTGAAAAAACAGCAGACATAAATTTGATTACCAGAACAGTAAAACTGAGTATGATGTCTAGAAAACACCTGGCACTTGCCTTTTGCTGTTCCCAGTTGCAATCCTGGATCTGTTCACTGCTGTCTGCTTTCCAGCTCTTTGACATGTCTAGGGAATTAGACTTGTCAGATTTGTCTGAATCAAGCCTGTACCACACTAGTCTTATCCCCTAGGTCTTGTAGGTCTCTCTGAAAAGGATCCATTCTCCTTACACTTTGTAAGCTGAGCAACCCACATTTCTAGTGAGATACCTGACTGGAAATCCCAACTGACATTATCAAAAGCAGATGACTCTTAAGTATGCCTAGTGATGGGTAAGCTCATCTAGTTAGAATAGGACAATATTAAAGTATAAGGAGCTTGGGGCTTCTCTAAAAGTTACTGTGATCCTGAGGGCTTCTTTTTTGCAATGCACAGTCATTTAGATCCGTACAAAGAGATTCCAAAATATGATCTTTCTGCTCTGATACCTTCAGCAAACTCTAAATATATGATACACACAGTGTTGGAAGTGGGCCCAAAACTTCACTTCTTTTCCAGCTCCCCAAGCTCTGACTGCAGTGATACAGGCCAATTAGATTGCAACACTACTAAAAGGCCCAAACTTTTCCCCATGTTGCATGTAACTTTATTAATCTCGCTCTCATTCAGGTGACAATGAGTCAAAAATTACTAATTGCGCTGGAGAGTGAGGGTAGAACTGGATGTTGCCAATGGCTTACCAGACCATGACAAAGGGTCATTTCCTAATTCACTTGAGATTCTTTCCTGCCATTTCATTGGGGCAGTTACACACAAATTCATGGTAATAACCTGCATAAGTTTTGAAATCTAATTGTGAATTAGAAAAGCAAAAGTTATTTCATCAGGAACTAGAATCATTGAATCATAGTTGCAGAGCAATCAGATAGCCTTTGCACAAGCAACATAGAGTCCAATCAGTGGAATCAGTGAATACATTTAATCTCCTTAAAAAAAAATTGGAGCTTCATGCTGCATAAAAATTTGTATTTCCAGACTTATACAGAGGGAGACCAGATGGACCAAAAATATTTCCTGAGGAAAGCCAGATGAATATGGAAGAAAAATTATTTAAAAAGGAATGTGACTATATTAAAAAGAAATTAGAAGTGTAACTTTCTGATATTCCAATGTACAAAGAGCTTTTTAATCAAGCAAGTACATAATTACTTGCATAAGACTTCACATAGTGAGCTGGAAATTTCAGTATCTTATATTTATGGTTTTGGTAACCTAGAAATACATTTTCTTGATACTGACCTGTGATTCTCAAAATTCATCCCAAATCAGATTAGTCTTTTCTGAAACACCAGATGGTATCAATTATGTAGTTACAAAACTTTGACAGAACCTCTTATAAAATAATACCACATTTTGTGATGAGTAATTTCACTGCTTTAAGCAAGCTGGTTAAAGATTCTGTGAGCAGACAAGACTTTGCATTTTCAGAATTCTATTAAATCTCCTTATGTTTGTTTTTTAATGGCACCGAATCTTCTACACAGATTTTTCCCAGTCAATTTTGACCTTTGAACTGTTCTGCACATTTAGTATTGTGTAAACAAAAGCCTAGTCAAAGTGGAAGACAAGCAGTTTTAGGCTACTTGCTTCAAAAATCTGCACATCTCTCTTTGAACCTGCATAATGCACCACAGGTAAGTATGAGACATAATGAAGCACAGAATTCTACTACTGTATGCCTCTGTTGGTAGATCTATCTTGGGACTTCATTAGTATGTGACACTTTTGCAGTCAGTAAATGTACATCTCAGAATGTTATAACTCTCTGAAAAACTAGGTAAGAGCTGAATACTGTTTTCTTTTCTCATACTTATTGGTAGGAACAGAGCTAAATTCAAATTGGTTCTTGCTGATCCCCAGACAATAGGATTAAAAGGCCTTCTAAAAATAGCTTCCTATGAGATGCATACACATAAGGTAACTAATATGATATGACTTACACCCACTCAGTGACAATTTTCATAGCTTTTACTAGACAAATTGCATGGACAAGAAGAATAAGATCATTATCATTAGGAGAAATTACCATATGTGCTCATGATGAGAAGAAGTTACCCCTTCCCTGTTCCCTCTCCCAAATTTAAAACATGGGAGAAACACAAATCATGAACTTGCAGAAGAGAATCATAAACTAACAGAGTGAGAATTACGGACTAACAGGGTGATTTAGGTCAGAAGACACTTATGGAGGTCTCAAATCCAGCCTTTCCTCCCCTCTGCCCCATACTCAATGGAAAGATAACTTAGATCACATGGCCAGACTCTGCCCAGTCACTTGAGTATGTCTAAGAATGCAGAATCTCTGTGCAACTGTTCCTATGTTTGGGCTCCTGATGGTGATCTTTTTTTTTTTAGTATTTACAGAATTTCCTTTTTTTGCAACAGACGACCGTGGCTTTTTTGTCCTTTCTCTGTGCATATGCAAGATGCCTCATCTCCTCTATAACCTTCCTTTAAGTGACTGTAGAGAACCCTATGTCCATCTTCAGTCTTTTATTCTTCAGGCTTACCTAATAAGTGGACTTCAGCTTCTGTGCTGTGCATTCCAACCCCCTGACCACCTTGGTGGTACATGGGGTGCTCACTTCAGTAAGTACAGTCTCTCTTGAACTGGGGAGCCAAAATCAGACCACAAATATGGCTACCAGAATACTTATTGCAGAAAAAAATTCTGATTCTGAAGATTTTCCTTCAGTAACTGAATCCAGCCCTTTTGATGTTGTTAGCTATGTACTGTTACCATCAAACACTTTCTGTTCTGTCTGTAAAGAATCTTAGCCTTTATCCATCCACATTAGTCTAGACTGCAGACTCAAGTGTCACACAGGTCTTTGCAGATACACTTCAAGGAGGATCTCAAAATTATAAATATTTGAAAACATGCTTAGTCTATGCCAGAAATTGGATTGGAAAAAGAGTCCTGTTACCATTACCATATTCTTTCTCACTTTTGTCTTGAAAGCCCACCTATAGAAAACCAGTTATTCCCAAAGTGAACCTCATATTACTCAATCACTTGGGTGTATCTGTGCTGGACCTATCTGTGGTTTATATTCCTAAATACAGTATTTGTAGTTAGATGTTTAATTTACTTTCCCTTCAGTTCCTTTATCTAATAATTTTTCAATTTTGGTGTTAAAAGCTAACTATGACAGGGAGGTAGGGAAGAAAACTCCACATCAATAAACTCTAATCTCAGACTCCTTTTCACAAGAAACAATAGTCTCCTTACACTCCACTGCTTTTACAGCCCTTACTCAGAGAACTGAGATTTCAGTTTGTGTGATTTATAATTGGAAAGCAGAAACTATAACATTCACCTGCTGTTCATATCCACAAATGAAATGATACAAAGCAGTTTCATCACTCAACATAATAATTGGCATAAGCCAGCTCTGGTATGCAGTATTCAGATCCCTGAGGTCCTCTAACAAGTTGCTGTAACTACATGCAGCTGTAGAAGAGAAAAAGCAAAAGAAAAGCACAACATTTTTCATATCACAGTTGTTTTGATTAATTCATGTGGGGGAAGCAGAGAAGTCTGCACTGGGTTTTGTCTTGATCCTACAGATGTTACTGTAAAGTGAAGCTGACCCTACTGATATCAAGGACTCTAACTAGCCTGCAAATGGTACTAGAGTAGAAAGAACTAGAGAGAAGCAACAAGCTTTACGAAAGAGAAGTGTTCAAATTATTCTAAGTAATCTCAGAGTGATCTACTGCTCTGGAGGGTAAATTGCAGTATTGAAATTTGATACTTCACCGTACAAAATCCCAGGCTTTTTTCTTCGTTTTTAACCTATAAACTTTTTTAAATAATCCAAATTAATCATTGCCAATTCAGTAGAACACTTCAGCATGTATATGACTTGAAGCACTGAAGCCCATTCAGCCATTTTTATTATTCCCTGTACAAAAAAAATTACTCAAACACTAAGAAAACAAAACTTCAAGATTGTGGCTCCTGTCACTCAAAATGTTGAAAATTCTCATAAAATTTCACTGGCTATGCTGCATTTCTGTGACTTATTGTTCCCTGATAGGGCTTGTGGCTAAGAATGGCATAAAATAGTGCAAGAAGAAAATAAGGTGCAGAACAATAAATACTTAGCCCCTTCTGAGACGTTCTTTTCTCCCAATGCTACTGAAAAATACAGGATTAAAATAATCACATTTCAAAAAATGCTGAAATGGGAAAGAGTGGAGATTTTTCTGAGTATTGAAATCTCTGGGTGGACTGTTTAAAAAAAAAAAAAGGAAAATTTAATGGTACAGGCAAAGAGATGTCTGTATTTCCTCTCTTGAGATGGCTTGAAGATGATGTGATACAACTTGATTCCTCACTGCCATCAGTAAAGCTCTTAAGTACACAGCTGCTTCTAGGCAGGTGGGAATTTTTATGGAACTATGTGTGACTACTCACTCATTAAATATGTGAATAATCTGATGGTTTGAAAACTGATAGCAATAGATGTGTCTTTCTCACAGTCATGTAGTACACAAACCTCAGCTAACATACTGCCTCTTCTCAAAGCTCTACAGGAGGAAGCTTTTGCCATTGGTCTTCAGTTCCATCAGATGGGAAGGAAAGAATTTTCTGCTCAAAGATTTCTGCCATGAAAGGTAAAATACAAAGATTTCCTGCATATCAAATAAGCATTTCTAAATATAGTGTAATTTGCAAGTGGTTACAGCAAAAATGCAAGCAGAAAATGCAGACATAGAAGTGATTAATGTAAAAGTAAATAATCACAGTTTGGGGAAAAAACACCAATTATATTAAATGGTGAATTTCTAAGGAAACCTCTTCTGGACCACAGTGCTTTTAGTTTATTTATGGTACAATGATAGGAGGAATATGCAAATAGGTAAACTCATAGAAGAAGCACAAATTAAGCTGGGCAAGTACTGTGTTATGAAACAAATCTGTTACGTGTAAATGCATATGCATTCTTGTAAGACTATGGAATAGCCTCTGTTTAAAATTTCAACATTTATGTAAATTAATGGCATCTTTACTTATGCCTAGTATTTCTTTTGCTAAATGCAGGGAAGTGCTGTCATTTCTAATATCACTCTGTAGTAAGACTGGATAAATATTGACCTTTTTCAACCAACTGGTACACCTAAGAAAAACATGAAAGTAGACATAATGATGAAAAGACTTCCCTTTGTTGAAAAGAAATGTTAGCAGCTGGTTTTGTTTTCTGTGTATCTAAACATAGTCTTGTCTAGTGACTTGTTTTTGTAAAGCGAAAAATTATTCTTGACCTTTCAAACCTCTGTGACAAATATGCTCTATAACCAGACATGGGTCAGTGATACTACAAAAGAAAAGTGACAGTCATTTACAAAGAAGTTTTTCTTTAACAGTTAAAACATTAATTATTAAGCAAAACTAGTCTGGAACCTGTATTCTTAAAGGCAGATGAATAATTAGACCTAGATGTCTCAGTTTAAGACAGAAAAAACACTAGTAGCAATAGCAAAGAATAATTTTTTAAACAAAATAGATAGGTCTTAGGTTACAAAAAGATGTTCTTTCATTGTCTTTGTCTTTCAATTTACAATACTATATTAAGTATGTGCTAAATATCTATTTTAGAGCTCCTGAAAATAATCTGTTCTGTAGAAAATTGGCATTTGCAGTCTTTACTATGATTCATAACCCACCTTGATGATTCTCATAATGCCGAATGTTGTTTCTACCCAGATTACTCTGGCTGACCTCATCTGCACTGGGACCCTATCACCTTAAACTCTGCTAGACTCTAGACAAGGACTGGGTTGCTTACACCCTGTCTCCATCTAATTCTGCAGGTATTTAAAAGTACTAGATACCGTCTCATCTGTTCTGAAGCTGCTCATGACACCTAATTTAATTTACTTTAATATACCCAGAAGTACCCTAATCTGTGATGATAGCAGTCCATCTCTCATCTGGTGCTTCAGGCTTTATCCTGGGTAATTGTCAATATCCAGAGATGCACCTGAGCTGACAGTGGTCAGCATCAGTATCAGAAAGTTTTGATGTCTGTGGGTACCTACTGCTCATAAACTCCACATTAAGTCAAATAAAATCCAAGACTAACTCTGTGGGTTGGATGACCATGCGGAGAGACACCATACCATCCCAGCAACTGGGGAAATTGTGATATTCTGCTTAGGATCTCTTAGAAATGGTCTCAGCTGCTGACATAGTGCTTGTTCCCCCTCCTATTAAAATCACTGGAAGTTCTACAGACCTGGGTGAAGGGGAGGAATATGCTCTATTTTATCCTGCCCAGTATCCATAAAGCCTGAAATATGCATAGAGATGAGGAATTTGAAAAACTAATTTTTATTTTTCTTGATTTTTAAAATTTTATTGTCTAACTTCAGCGTTTTAACATGAACTGGAGACCAAGATTTTCAACACTAACAACTAACATAGCTAATGCAAATCAGAAACCTGACATGTTTCCAATTTCCCCACAATTTTCAATTGCTCTCTTCTTAAAAACAAATATTAAATGCCTTTAGTCCTGCTCTATGGTGCATTAGCCCACCATTAGAGTTCTTTCACTATCCCTACAAAGGCTGAGCATATAAAGCTGAAGTCGTTCCTGGCTGATTTCAGGAGTTGCTCTCTGAATACATTTGGCCCACCACCTCATAACTGCAGTTTGGGAGAACAGTCTCTATTGTTTCTAATATCAGCATGACTATTGAAAAGTAAGTTTATAATAGGGAACTGCAGATTGTAGTGGTTTCTTTTAGTTATTATTCCTGATAAATACTGAGCTATTCTAAGGACATTTGCAAATCTATTTATTTATAATTTGATTATTAGGAGCAAACAGCATAACTATTAAAAAGCCTCCCCATTGCTAAATTATTCTCTAAATTTTTATTCTGTTTACTTTTTACCGTAATTATTTCTCTTTATTCAGAAAAACTCCCAGTTTATCACAGCTTTTAAAGGTAAAAAACAAACCAACTTGTCAAGCAAAAAATAAATCCATGGTGAACTGTAAATTTCCTATTGTTGAGGGCATCTTTCACTTCTTTCACTTCAAACATAAGGCTTCTACTTTAAAGGTGAGGTACTACTAGTCTTTAGACCCTGCTTGTTAGTCTTGATTTCCCTATTCAGACAGTGAACCCAGCAGGATAAATGAATTTCTGGAATAAAATGGATTCTATGCTTGAAATAGAAGACTTCCATGGGATTTATCTAATTACTGGGGTTTCTGTGGCCCTTCTGAAGAAATTAAAATTCACTCTATTTGCTAGGAACCTTAGTTATGCACCTGTTGGGAAACTGTGAAAGAAACAGGCTTTATTAGAGTGCTTTTCTCACAATCTCTGCTTCAACCTCTTGTTGCACCTCATAAAGGTGATTGCTTTTCTTTTCCTTTAAAGGTTTTATGTTTGTAGGTTTGCTATGAATCTAAAGGGGTTTTGGCAGCACAACCAGTTACTTTCCTACTCAGCTGGCCATTACTACTGAATTAATTTACTGGTCTGAATCTGCTACTGTCCTTAAAGGAAATGCCATATTCTCATTATATCCTTCCATTACACTAAACATACTGCCATCATTTAGGTTATGTCAGGCTCTAATGACATTTTGTGACATTTCCCATTACTATTACAGCTAGTTATCTACTCATGGTCACAGTCTGCTTCTTTATACCTCTGGGGTGGTTTTAATAAGACTGTGTGGGGGAAATGACTATAATAGCACTTCTACATAAGTCTTATGTGAACAGTACTGCATATCTCCAGAACATTTCCACTGTCCTATGTATATTTTTTGATTCATTTATGCAACATCTACGAGTATAACATTCTTTGGGGCCATTGGGTTAGTTCTGCCATGACAAAAAAAAAATTAGCTGCCCTCTGTAATGTACCCTCCTTGAAAAAATGTATTTTAAAAAAAATAGATATCTTCTAAAATAGTAAAAAATTCAGACTTATGGGAACAGCAACAACTCTTAAATTCAGTAATGCCTGCCTGTTAGATCCTGATCACATGAAGTCGTACTTGTCACTAAGTCATATTTGTTTACATATATTTATTTACAAAAATTTCTCCAACTGGTTTGATTTGTTCAAAATTTTAAAGAGAAGATGCTTTTTGAAAGAAATTTGAAAACTTAATAACCAAGCTCTGAATACCAGTTTTATCTTTTTTTTTTTTTTTGTCAAACCAAACAAATGAAGGATCAACTAGCAAATCTTGGAATTTATTAAGTATGATTTTCTCTAGACCTCAGATGCAGAACAACTGGGCTATATTTGACTAACTGTAGCTTAGGACTGTCAGTGCTTTATCTCCCTCACATTTGGCATCTGCCAATAATGGAAGGCACAATGGGTCCTAAAGATAGGGCAGTGGATTTGGTCTCAGGATACTTGCTGCTATTCCTGGTCTTTCTAATGATCCACTGTGTGATACAGAGTAAATTACTCCACCTCTCTTTGTCCCGATGTCTCTTTGTCATGAAGACAGCCACATAAAGCATTTTGAGATCTAAAGATCTCTGAGTTATATGCTATTATCATTTATTATTTATTCTCTGCTCTTCTGTGTGAGTTTTTAAAAGATATTCTCTGCCAACTAATGCACATTTTTCTGAGGCAAGCAATCCACACTTGTCTGAAGAGTCAGGCTGTGAGCACAATGAGAGACAGGTTTTTTTCATCTTGTTTCCACAGAGTTCTTGAAGAGATAAGTTTCTTACATAAAAATTATGAGCTGATCAGGTAGCCAAGTGTACGACTTTTCAAAAGGGATATGCAATCTTACAATTTATTTCTATGTCTTCCTAGTGCATCATTATTCAAGGTAGAATATGGTGTGCTTGGCTAAGTTCATTGACACCAGCTGCAACAACATGGTAATGAACTGACTGGTACAGACTGGAAGCAATCGTCTACCAATAGCTGTCACTCTAAATGCTGTAATGCTGAGGATTTTCTCAACCAGAAGCAGGCTGCAAAGAGTCTTTGAAAAAAAAAGAAATTGGAAAAAAAAACCAAAACAACACTTTTTCCTTTTCCCCCACTGTTATTCCATACTGGATTTTAGATTTTCTTTGTTTGCCAGCACCAGCTGTTGTCTTTATTAGCTTTCCTCAAAAGCTGGCAATAACATCGTGAGGCTTTTTCAGAGCTTTTTCTTTGACTCTTAACACCCACACAGCTGTAGCAAATGTGATGGGTTCTGGTTGCATGACAGTTTAGTTAGCAACAGAAACAGTTCACAACTTGGAGGTGTACCAAGAAAAATTTTCACCTCCATTCTGGTCCCTTTACTTAGACGATTTTAAAGTACTACCTGGACTCAAGTATGTGCCTCTAAACAGTCTCGTGCAAGAAGTCAAACTGGTTGTGCCTGTGCTCCATCCCCCAGATCAGTAGGCTGGCACAACATAAAGCACTCCAAGCAGGGCATGTTACCTTGGCTTTGGCATGAGGCTGACTGCAGCTACAGGTTTGCCCTGGTTTGGAAGGTGGGCTTGATTTATGGTCAGCATGAGCTTGCATCTGTCTTCAAATGAGCTGTAAACGCTCCCTACCCAGCCCCAGATTTCTTCTGCAAATGGTTGCAGACAGCCTTGCTGGTAAGGATCCTGGTGAAGGCAATTAGCTAGGGTGGAAGTGGTAAAGGGTAGGGGACCAGCCTAACACAACCCCCAGCACCGAGAAATTGTATCAAGTACACCTGCTTGCAGTCTGTCAAACAGAACAGATCCAAATCAGGAGGGCAGAAGAGAAGCTTAACATGGAAATCACTTTGGCAGAGCTCCTACTCCTATTAGAATTCACCCTGCTGTACCTCATCTTTCTTCCTTAGGAATACCACTACTAGCAGCGACAGGTCGTTCAGTTTATTGGCATGCTGCAGTTTGGCTTTCTTTGCTGCAATTATTATCTCTAGTGTCAGCTGCCACTTAATTCTAGTCATGCTGTTTGGTCGTGCTGAAATCCATCATTAAGATCTTTAAAGTTCCAAGCATTTTCTTTATCCCAATATCATGGAAAATTAAAAAGCAGCAAAGAAAATAAAAAAATGTTACTGCTCTTTCATAACAGCTCCATCTCTAGCATTTCCTGAAAGTTTTTTCTTGTAATTTAAGAGAAAATATTAGAAAAAAAGGATAGAAAAAGAAAGGTTGGATGGGAAAAGGCTTGCAAGAGAGAATAACGATTATACAAGTACCAAGTAGATAAGGTATACAAAGACTTGATTTTACCAGAAAAATTGATTGCATGTTCTGTAATAGAGATAAAATTATAGAAGTAATAGGTAAGAGAAAATATTAAATAGTAAGTGTGATATACTGCAGAAAGCATTTAATATCATTGACAAAAGGCAAAAGCATGAATAGACCTACAAGGCCAGGTACTGGAAGTTACTATTCATTGTATAGTGCTAACATGTCAGAGGTTTCATGGTCAATAATTCCTATTAAAAAAAAGCAAAACACCTGAGGTAAAGACTGAATTCTACAGCACTAAACCCTGCCCTACAGATAGTGAAGGCATGTCCATGGTCCCAAATATAATGATGAAATCTATCTAACAGGAAGATAATTAAGGGGGGGTGGGGAAGGAAAAGAACAAAACAACTTAGAGTTGAGAATTCATATATTACAGTAACTTTATCTAATCCTCCAGCTGTGACAAAAAGTCATACATGCAGATGGCAGATACCTGATTAGCTGCTTCTGCTTTACTGCTATTGTTTCATACTAAGACAAAACAAAGTGACTCAATTTTCATTATAAGTAATAGCTTCTTGGTCCTAGTGTGAGGTCCTGACTCATCATGAGTTTTTTTTCCCTACAATTTCTGCTGTTGGTATGTGTAATTAATAAACATAATGTTAATGCTTTTAGTTGCTATAGAAACCATTATTTCTTTAGTTTCCCATGAGAATTCTGAGCAAATCTGCAGTAAGTTTGACCCAACTCTGTCACCTTCTCATAGTCTTGAATAAAATAAGTTATGACTCCTGGGAGGAAAACTTGAATTTCTGTCTATGAGCAAAGTTCTATAAATCTACATAGCAATTTGTCCCCGTAGACTGTTACCAAACATATTCTCAAGACCTTATAAATTATATCACCCAGAGGAATGGTATTAAGCTTTCTTTCATTATATGAAAACAATCAGTGTTGGTAATTTAAATGTGGTTTGCTTAAACTTACTCTTAATTTGAAAATATTGTAAAATGCAGACAGTCAGTTGTTAGAATAAATAGGGTAAGAAAAAATAAGGAGAAGTCAGGGTTGGATGCAATTTATTTTCCCTGAAACGCAGAATACAACAATCCCAACAATAATGAAAGTATTTTGTTCTTGTAGCACCCTTCAATGCAGTGAATTTTAGAAACATCAGGTCAGCACTGACATTACAGCAATAAGAAGTTTTACAAGCAATTCTTGATATTTTAAAAGTATATGTGGTACACGAATGCATTTGTCAAAATTTGTACAGTTCACAAACATAATGCAACATGGGGGAGAGGCAGACAGAAAAACTGATGGCTGTGAGAGTGACAGGGGAAGGCAGTTTGATGTAAAAACCATCCCCACAAACTGGAACACAGGTATGTCTTATTCCAAATGAATGTCCCAACCTGTAGGGTAGAGAGGTTATCTCACACCCAATAAATATTTAGATGCATTGATCTAACTGTAATTGCAGGGAACTAGAGTCTCTAACAGACCAATCTAATGCTCACAGTGCCTAAATGAGTAAATAGTCACATGATTTGTGTTAGAGTATCAAAATACTGAACTACTGAAATTCATGTAGGAGAGCTGATGGCTCCTTCCACTGTGGACATGCTCTGAAAGAAAGTATAACATTGAATTCTTCTGCAGCACCTGATCGCAGACAAGTTCTCTTTGTTGCTTTCTCTTGTGAAAGATATGTGACAGAACCACAGTTTCTGCATTTAGGTGAGACTGGCATATGAGATAATTACAGAACTGTTGAGTACAGTAATAATAAGACACCCAAATGTTGGCTCCTACAGAGTTTGCAGCAGCTGAGAAAGAGGTTGTACAGAGATGCCTGTCTCAGCTTGTATCCTGCTTCATGCACTCTGTACATCTAAACCTGGATTTCTGAGCAGAATCCATGTCTGCCCCCATGTTTTGAAAGCAGAAAGTTTTACATTTAGTCAAAAATAAGTACTGGTGTATGTAGGTGTAGAATCAAAACCTGTTATATTATGGGCATGGAAATGTGTTTAGGAGTGGTCATGGTTTTTTAAGTAAAAGAACTGATGGATAATGTCCTCTTTGACAGTATTAAAGCACATTAATAAAAAGGGCTCATAACAATAAAAAAAGAAAATGCCATCTTTCCAAAAGCTTTATCCTTTTTTCATTTCTCTATTTTCCCTAAAATGACATCTTGACAGAGGAAACTATTTGGGTATTGCTCTTAATGGGCTCTCAAATATGCTGTTATTAGGAAATGTAATGAAGTTCCTCCCCTGTGTTCAATTCACTTTTATTTGTTTATTTTAGGGATGCAGAAAGGGCTGAAATTTTTGCCCCTGTGAACTTTATGAAATAATGGATCATTTCCTCTAATTGTTTTCCTTTTTTTTGTTGTTTACAATAGGAGGACAACCTAGGAGACTTTCTGTAAAGGCCCAGGGATGTCATTATGTCTACTGCTATTCATAATTGGATATCTCAATGTAATTTAAAACTATTAATGAATAAAAAAAAAGTACAAGTAAACAAAACATTTTTATGAGATGGTAGGGTTGTTTTCATCTCTTCAGAGAAGAGTTGATATTTTTTGATGAAAATATCCATTGTGTTTCTTCAGTGTATTTAATAACAAGACTGAGGGAAAAGGAAAGATAGGGGAAGAGGTTAAGGCATGATCAGTTTACATGGGAACAGTCAGTACTTTAGAAACGCAGTGAAAGTCCCTGAATACAGAACTCTACAGCTTTATCCTTGTTTTAAAATATTTTTTACTAATGGTATGGCCTGACACTATGGATATTCTAATTTGATTTAAATGCTTTCATTACTGTCTTGCATATACCTTAACAACAAGTGAAGTACATTGTGTGCACCTATGCTTTATTTCAAAACAGCATGAAGAAGCTTCCTAAGACTATCTTTGTCACCAGAGCAAAAGAGGTATGAAATAAGGATGGCATTGTTAAGATCTGATCATTGAAATTATTAGAGCGATGCCTCTGCCTGAATTAAGGAGCAAATAAGACCATATGCTGAAGTCAACAGCACAGATTTTATCTAACACTAAATGAGGGAGAGAGAGAGATATGGGGGAAGGGGGTGGGGGGGAGAGGAAAGAAAGAAAGTGACAGAGTAAGTAAAAAAAAATTATCACCATTCCATAGATTCCAATCGGCCTCTTCTTCTGTTCTCCTCAGTGGTTGCAGAAACTTCATCAAGTGAAGTAGAATCAGATTGAGGGAAGAGTCCACAAAACTCCTTTTTCATGAGGTTTATATTGTGTAGAGCCCAGGTGGGAACACCTTCTATACCGCCATTGGATGACATCTTATCACGTCTTTTATCAGCCTTTTCCCTCATCTGGAACAGCAGTTTGACACGTCAGGCAGGCACACCTTTCTGCACCTGGGAGGCTGCTGTGTGGCCAGCAAAGCACCCAAACAATTGTCTGAGCTGCTATCACCAGTCTCCTACAGCACCTGGGGTTACTGCAGGTGGTCAAAGCAGCTCAATCTCTTAGATTTGTGGATACATTCCTGACCTGGGATAGCTGGACAATAGTGCCGCCTTATCTTATCAAGGTCCTTTCACAGTCCAAATCCGTAGGCATACACAGGGAGGGGTGGGCTTCGATAGACGAGCAGCTGTTTCTTTGCAGTTTGGTACAGCAGACAATGAAGACAATTAATCTTTGCAGTTTCAGCCATTACCATTTCAGTCTCTGACAGGTGTTCCTATATGGCAGTGGCCAGCTATGTCATCTACATACATTGTGACAACAGTTGCAGATTTCGGCAAAATGACACTACTTGGTTTTATTTCCTGTGTGACTCTAGGAAACTTAGAGAGTCCTTTCCATCTTTACTTTGGAGGAATAATACACACTTTCAGAGCTATATTTTTTTTCCATTTTCTCTTCTTAAGACATGCATTTACTACATATTAATGCAATAATTTGATGAACTGAACATAACAGAAGCAGTAATGAACTGAAGTTTTATCATATAGCCTCGAAGATTTATGGATCTGGATCTGAGAGCACGAGGAACATAACATTAGACACAAGCACTTCTTATATCACTTGAGTCAGAGGTTGATGCATTGCTTATTTACTCATATATCCAAAATAGCTTAAAGCTATTTTATACTTAACTCATGTACTTCACAGTAGTGTTAACTATGCTGACAGAACATATACTGAAATTTCCCCCCCATGCCCTCCTGCAGTGTTCTCTCTATAAAGACAAAATTATACTATCCATGTTTTTCAGAGAAAATCTTTAAAATCACATGAAAGTGTGTGTTGACTGGTCTGTGATGACAGTGTTGTTCAGCTGGAGAATATCTGGGAATAAGATCCCACATCAATTATAGTTTACTCACTACTGAGTAGCATTAACACAAATATTCTTTGAAGAGATTTGAATGGGTCTTGAAAGAAAATGTGGAAATCCCTAACTCTTTGAAGGATTTAGAGATAAATTCTTTAAATCTATGAGGTGACAGTTTTAAGATACAATTGCCTCCCAAGAATTTCATGCATAATAAGTACACAGTGACTGGTATGAACTCCATTTTGCTCTTTCTACTTTCTTGACACTTAGGATTCCACAACAAGGCAGCAAGGCATTTGTTCTTATGCCAAAGCTTTTTTGCACACACCCTTTTAAACACAAATAAAAAGGGATGCAGGAAAAGCTCCCAAAAAGACTTTAGGAGAAAGTCCGTGACCAGATAACTGCAAGTGAATAGGAAAATAGAAAACAAGATTCCAGAAGTAGGTAGGAACACAATTACAGAAAGTCCTTAGAATCAAGCTGGAAGGCTTCAAATTCCTATACAAACAAGGGGAGTAGGTGAAATTATTTAAATTGGGGTATGATGTAATGTATGTAAGTATGAGTAGATGAGACCTGCCAGGATGATTACTCATTAAAATAAATCATGATTTCATCCAGCAAAACAAATTATATGAATCCAAATCTGATTCATATGTATGTATGTATGATATACAAATCAGTTGTTACTGAAATAACACCAAGAAATTTTCTTTTACTAACAAGAATATGCAGTTATGACACTCTAAAGTTCTTTCTAAGAAAACGTTCTTTTTTAATGCTACGACAAGCCATGCCCCATTTCACAGGTTCACGTAACCTAGAGGAATAAATAATGCAGAAACAAGCCAGTAATTAAGTGAAAGAAAAAGAAAAGGCAAAGGAAAATCATAAAGATTTCAGCAGGATACCAAATGAAGGTGTTTGGGGTCAGGTCTCTCTCAGTATGGGACCTTAAGTCATTGATCTGTTTTACTCTGTGAGGCACTTTGGTGCTGTCTCTCGTTGGACTTAATGAAGGAGTCGAACAGTGTGATCAAGTGCAAGACAAGAAGATTAACTCACAAATAGAAACACTATATATTTTCCTTTATTTTGATTGTCAACTAGATTAATTTTTTATCTTGCATTATGGAGTAATTAATAAAATTAAACTACAGAAATATTTTTCTTTTTTTGGTTAGCTTATTCATTTTTCAGATAAATGGGGCCAAGAAATAGGTCAAGGCATATTTAACTGTGTGTAATACTGAGGACAAACTGGGAATCCAGACGCATCACTTGCCATTGATTTTGGGCAGACAAATCACCGACCCTCTGGGACCCTAAGTGGAGAGAAATGTTATCCACACTGCACTCTTGGGGTGAAGTTGAGTATCTTGTTCTTTTGTCTTCTTTCCTCCAACTTTCTCCTCCTTCCTCTTTTCCTTCTTTTCTTTATCTAATTCTTTTAACTATTCTTTCCTAAAAAAAAAAGTCTGTCTGAAAATTTTTTCATTAACAAAAAATTTGCACCAGATCTTTTGCTTTTCTCCTCATTTTAATTTTATGACAGATTACCCAAACTATGTCTTTTTCTGTCACTCTAAATGTGTTAAAACAGATTAACATATACATAGTCTAAAATATTGAATTTCATAATTCAAAGGCAAAAAAGATTTGAAAAGAAAATGTAAAAAATAATTTGATGGTAAGAATTTCTTGATGATAACCTGTGAACGTAAGGTAAAAAGAGCCTTCAATGTCTGTCATTTAAAATACTTTTGGATGTCCTCTTTCAGAGTATCTTAGAATGTGTTAACATTGGTGTCACGAGAAAAATTTCTTAAAATATGCCACCTTAAGAAAAGTAAATCTGGTGTATGTGTTATGTGACAGTACTCAGCTATAAATCTTTCAATTTAATATAATTTTATTTTCTCATCTATACTTCACCATTGTTCAATAAAACAGGTAAATGATCTTCAGATCCATTTTCTTATTGACATAAATATTTCTGTTGCATAAGAGTCCAGCTTTTTCAGGAATTACTTAGGTTTATAATCAGGCAACTTTAATTTTCCTGGTAATTACTATTGCTTCCAAAAATTTTGCTTTTTTTTTAAACACTAGTTATGGCAAGTCTTTCACTAGCTAGAGAGAAATCCAATCCATTTTATGTTGCTATTATACATTTTTTCAATTGAACACATATTTCCAATAATTCAATGATACAGCAGTCATAGGTCTATCATTTGGAGAGGTTATAACAATGCAAATCAAATACATATCTTCCAGCATCTGTGTTTATTGGTGTAACACTGAATTCTTTACCACATGGTTTCCATTCAGAAATGTTTCTATACCTATTATTTTGCTGCAGTCATTTTCCTTATGAAAGTGTTAACAGAGTTCAGGAAACCTGCCAAGTATTACCTCTAAGATTCAAGGTCACCTTTCCTGTGTGGTGTAACTGGAATGGCTCAAAGCCTATGGGATGATACAAACAATTTTGCTAGTATTCTTGGCTGTTTACCAAAACAGAATATTTTGTTTCTATACAGAAATTTCCCAATAACAAATTATTTTCAGCCACAGGTTTTCATCAACACCATGGAGAGAAATTAAATTGAATATGTCTATTGCCATACATATCACCTCTTTAATTTAACTGACTTAAGGCAAGTACTTAGTGAATAATATCAAAATTATTGTGACTAGTGGACTAGATTTCCCTCTTGTTCATTGATTGCTCAGCATACTGTCCCTGTATGTAATGTAAGCTGTGCCCTCATCAGCAATCATATTTACTTGCAGACTTCGAGCCTTTGTTAGATAAATAGACAGATAGGTGAGAGAAACAGAGAAACATGAAGATCTGAAACTATCTTTTTCAAGGCCTTGGTCTTGTAAACAGTTCAACATGCAGAAAGAAATGGGATGTTTGTTTAAAGTCTCACTGAATCTGCTCCAAGGCATTCTTCTCATGCATGACATGGTCTGGGACACAGCTCTGCATGAACAGCACCCTGTCTACACATATCTGAGGCCAACTCTTTAAACCTCAACAACGAGTATGTCACATGCAACAAAACTTGTAATTCTCTCCTCTTCTGTGTTTTCCTCAAAATGACAATGATCTCGTGACAGCTCGCCTGAAGGAGATATTATTACCTCATCCTTTGAAATGGTTTATAAGCTGGGGAGACAGAGCTTCCTTTCTCACAGATACATATACACTCAAACAGATATAGACAACATCACTATTTGTTAATTTATGCTTCTGAGCAGAATTGGAACTGAACCTAAAATTTAAGTCCAGCTTCTCAAATTTCAGAACAGAGACGAGCTGCTGAAGGATTGGATGTTTCCACACTAGTACCAAGGTGATGTTTTAAGTCCTGCAGAAGGATTTCTAGCTGCCTAATGTAAGCACTTAAGTGAACTTGATTTTTTTGCAAATACTCAAAATACATCTAATAATATTGCATTAAAGAAACTCTCAGTAGACACCTACAATTTAAGTTTGAGGTGGATGCTTATGTTAGATTGGATGATATGCATGCCTTGTGTTTTTCACAAGGTGAGGTGAGCAGAAATCAGGAAACAGGCCAGCAGCAAGGTTTTTAATGCATCCATGTAAACAGTTTGTTGTTTAAATGAAATAAATGTTTGAGCAAAAAAATATCATAATCTGTCTACTTAATCTTGTGGAGAAAGTCAAGAGATCCAACTGTTGACATTTTTTGATAGGAAGTTGCTGCCTTTTTTTTTCCTTAAGACTAAAGACTAAAATATGGTTGTGAAAAAGGACATATTGTTAACACAGATATTTAGACACAGTACTGAGAATGAAAAGCTTTTTTAGCAGTTGGTCTGATATCTTGTCATTCTGTCACCTGAGAATGACAGCCTGATAGGTTGCAGCAAGAGGCAAGGAAATTTCACTTTGAAAAACATCAGCAGCCCTCGTACATCTGTTAATTAAAGCAATATGCCAGCGTTCCTCTTAGGCATTCAATGAATCAATGTTAAGCTAACGTGACACATTTTCACTGCTTCTGTAATAGAATTGGAAGTAACACATTTATTTATCAAGTGGCACCGATCTACACTTCCCTGTCTGAGGACGGGTTTTGATTGTCACACTATCACCATCTGCTCTAGGTGTGACATACTGAAGATTTTCAATCTGTTTCAGTGAAGTTATAAAATAGCACGTGGACCCTATGTTTCTCCTGGAACATTCAAGCAGTATTTGAGCCTTGGATTTAGTTATCAGTATTATTGCTCTATATCTTAACAGAACTGGAGAGCAACAGTTGCTGGCAATAGATCTTCAGCAAAAAGATTTCTTTACTCTTATTCAGTCACAATGAAGGATTTCATACAAACTTTTACTTCAGCTCTAAAGCAGAACTCATGATTCTGACATTTTGTTTTATTCTCTGCAATAATAGCTGGTAAAAAAAAAGTACTACCTTTCCATGACTGATGACAAGGACTTAACTCAAGGGACTTAGATTAGGTGCCTTTACTCCTGATTGTTAATCCTCAGGAGTTCAGTCTGTTTCCCCAGAAAATGCAAAGCATTGAATTAAGGAGAAAATTGCTGGAAAATATTAATATAGAATACAGCATATAAGCAAAATGTGATATAGACATTACAGAAAAGAAACACGTAAAGATGACAATAATTTAATAAACTGAACAGAATGACTGAACAAGGAAGGTCTAAGATACTGAGAAATATTTTGTGAAGGCCCTCAGTGAGCCAACCAGCTGTGCAATCTCTTCCCTCACCCAGAGATTTGACTACCAAGATCATTAATGGAATGGGATATCAGTGTAACCTTGGATAAGACTAGTGTGAAAATTAGTAAGGTTGTCACAAAGAGCTGTAAGAATTCTTGCGGAGACCCAGCCCACTGGATTAGGAGATGTACTTATTCACAGCATTTTTCCCTTGCCTGAGCTATTTGTTGAATCCTTGTTATTGTTTGTACAGCACCTGATTATCTTGATCAAGTCAATTATGGGGGCTCCTAGATGACATTTAGGCCAACACTGTGTGATTAATGGAGAGAAACAGGCTCCACCAAACTAGTAACCCTTTGTAAACACAGGATGGGAGGGTTCCGGGACTAGTCTGCAATATCTTTTGGCAATCACATTTCAGAATCTGCAGAAGGAAAGAAAAGTGTCTAGCCTTCAATGTTACTTTCCATTACAATGTGTCTTACAGCAAAATAAGTAAATAAAAAGTTCACATAGGCTGGTGCTCTAATTTTACAGTTTACAATTTTGGTTTGGTTTTCTTTAATGTCTTGTCTAATATCTGTGCCTATTGTAAGGCATAAATCTGAAGTAGCAAGTTTTGAATGTAGTCAGCATGTCTGGTGTACTCTGAAACAGCCACTCTTGACTTTGAGCAGCTCAGCTCCAGTGCGTCTGAGGTTGCTGCTTTTAAAGAAATGCAGATGGTGCCTTTTCTTGAAATGAAGTGATATGAAAACTCATGTAAGTCTCCTCCAATATGTAGTCAGTTATCTTTAGAAAAATCAGACCCTTAAAAAGTAAAACTAATACTTTTATAAGATTTCACCTTTATAAACTTCAAATATCATTTGCTTTCTATCGTTAACAGAAGTGCCAGCACATTTTGGTTATTCTAATGTCTAGAATAAACACTCTATAATTACTATGAATTGTTGTTCATATGTGGCAAAGTATATCACACTTTTGCACAAAAATATGATGTTGCTTTTATGCAAGACAAATTTTTAAAAATAGCATAAATGCTGACAGAACCAGGGAAAAAAAATCCGTTTCCAGCACCTTTGCAAAATGACCTCATACAGTGTAATCTTAGAAGCTCACAGACAATGAATCACAACTAGTATATTTCCTGATGCTGAGAGATAAACAGGAAAATAATCCTTACAAGAAGAAAACCTCACAATGAAACACAAACATGCCCATGTGAAGATATTAAAAAAGTTTCAGTTTAAAACAGGAGCCAAATAACTCAAAACTAACACTAAACTTAACAGACTTGATGCTGGTAGTGGCAACTTTACAGAATGACTACACTTACCACAGTGGATAGTGAAATTCATCTTTGGAATACAGCACAGATGTCCAACAACTCATTCTGGATATTCAAGTGAGCACATTGTGGGTAAAATTTGTTAACATTATTTACTACCCTTGAATCTAATGGAATGACTCTACTCTTTCCTCCTTTTAAACAATGTCAGTAAAGAAATTAGAAGTCTCAGAGTGGTAACATCACCTTGCTGAACACTTCATGTGCATTTGAAAATATTTTTAGCATTTCACTTGCACTCAGTAAGGCTGCTGAAACCAGTAGTTTTTCTAAAAGACTCCTTAATGGCATTTAATGAGAACACTTTCTAAGTGTTCCTGTCTGGAATCTTAATTTGTGTTAGGTAAGCCACAAAGAAACAACAAAATCTTTATAAAGAAAAAGATAAGAGAGTCAAATTTTAAGTTCTTGATTTTCAAATTTTGGCTATTTCTGAAAATTAGCCTTACTATTTATCTGGGAAATATGAAGGGTTTGCATTAAACCATAAATTTTCAAAAAGGGTATGTCCTTACGTTAAATGTATTTCAGATGGGAAATCTGATGTAATGTTGGATAAACTATGTGAGCAGTCACAATTAGTGCAAAGTCTTGGGTCTATGATGCCATTGTTGAATTATTTTCCTAATTTGGACAATCACTGTAGTGCACAATTTAATCTTAAACTAGAGAAAAAGTACATTTCAATAATTATTGCCTCCATCTCAAAAAATTCTAGATTATTTCTAAATATGTATTTCTAGTGTTCTGTGCAATGTGGTTGTAAATAAGTTTTGCAGCAAATTTATGAGGTATTTTAAAATTAGGATACATTTTGCCAACCCTTTCTACAAGACAAAATATATTCATGTCTGTATTTTACATATAAGATTATTCACTGTCAATACATATATGATTGTTTATGATGACTGCAAATTTACATATTTAATTCAGATTCTCAAATGCAGTTAAACATCTAATTTCCACCACTGAAATTAAAAAAATAAGGTATTTCCATTAAGATACCTGATATTTTTAGATAGTATAACATTATATTTAACTTGAAATAAGATAATTAATACTGTAATACTACTAATATAAAAGTGATAGAAGAAAAAATCTTCTAAGTTCAAAATTCAGAATTTTAGAATTAAAAATTTCTTATGCTTGTTTGTGAATTAACTTCTTTTGTACAAGTTGGGAATTAATTTTTTTTTCTGGTGTTCTACTTTTCTTCAAGTCTCAACTTTGTGTTTGCCAGCATCTGCAGAAGTACTGACCAATTTTGCAAAAACTGAGGTTATTCACTGTTGTGAGTGGTCCTCATCCAGCAAAGACAGTGAAGTAAAAATATTTTGACTCTTCGTTTTCTTAACATTCGGAACAATAATTTGCTAATATTTCCTGATTCAGAAGTCACGTCTTGAAGAAACTGGGCTTCCTGTTCAATCATCATTTGTTTAAAATAAATATCCAAACACTAAAAGAAGTGCTTGAAAAAAATGGCAGAATTACATAATTATATATCTAAGTGTGAGCAGAAATCACAGACTCAAAATCTGAGCCTGACAGAATTAATTCTATGATTAATTTATTCTATAATTCAGATTAATAGTTTCAGTTATTTTCTCCTTTGAATTATAAAGCACTGAATAAAAAAGAAGACATTTATATACTAACTTTTAAATATTCAAAAATAAGAGACACAAATCACACCTGTGCATTGCTGTTTAGGTAAAATGAACCTTGTAGAAATAAATTTTGCCAGTTTAAAAGTGAAAATCTATACAGGAGCTAATTCATTGGTAACTATAATTGCAGGAAACTAATAGCATATATTAAATTTAGAGGAAACCCAAATAAACCTTAAAGTATCAGAATTGAAAACTAAAGGAGGCTGGTATATCTAATGTTGAATAATAGAATCCTGTCTTCCATGTAAACAGAGCCTTGAAATATAGTGACCAATCTCATAGATGCCAAACCTTATTTTGTGGAGTGTGATGTTTTGTTGACATCCTGACCAATATTATTTTCTCCAAAGTACTATTTCCTGTGCTGAAAATGAAATAGAAGGGGCATTGTTCCAATCTTACACCTATATTACTTAGATAAGTGGCTGGCAATGGCTTAATAGCTCCTGATCCTTTGGGGAGCTTAATGCTTTATTCCCTCTGGGCTGTCTGTAGCTATTTTCACATGACTATTGTTACAAGAACGTTATCTTTTCTTTTTCTACACAAATTACCATTAACTCAACAAAGGAGCATGCTCTCCTGAAGACCTTCTGCAAGATAAATCCCTCCATTATTCCCCCAGAGGTTCAATGACACAGTGTGAGTCTCACACCTCTCTTCTGTTGTGTTACAAACTATGAAGGCCTCAGTAAATAGAATCAAGAACTGACTCATGATGAAATCCTGACCACAATCACAAAGAGATCTGCTGAAAGAAGTCAGGTTCAGGTCTGTTGCAACCAAAAATAGTTCATTTCCCATCACCATGCTGTGACTAAGGTCTTGCAGTCAGACTGCTTGAGAGCTGGCTAACTGTAGAAGAATATCAGGGATCAGCAAAGCTCTAAAGATATATATTCTTTAAAAATGTGGACATTCTGAGTCATTTCTTCAATCTCTTTGTGGATATAGTTATGTCTGAGGACTCTGACTTCATACTCATACCGTACCAGCACTCTTGGCAACTCATTAAAATGAGACCTGCAAATAACTGAAAATGAGATTACACCTTTTTGGCTCTAATTTAGTCCCTCAGGGAACCTTTTGCTTCTGTTTTTGCTCATTATTCCTGATGCTTACTTGCAATATTGCTGTAATAAGTGTGTTAAATTCATCTTGTTTACTTTGTTTTTCTTTCAGCAGGAACATTACTTTCCCTAACTGAAATAATAAAGATAAAGAAAGAAAGTATTCCTAGATATACATGTTCCTTCTGTAGATATCAATACCAGTAGCATTTCATATTTTTCTTCCCTAATGAGTGCAAACCATCCTGATGTCTGATAAAAATGGTAAAAAACTGGAAATGTTACCCTTCTGTATTTTATTTTAGTACAATTTTTCTACCTTTATTGAAAAATCTTTTTTTAAAAAAACTAATAATAAGATAACATTTTCAAGGCAGCAACTGTAGCAGCATTGACCTAAAATGCTCATGCTGACTCACAAAATGTCAATTCTTTGAGAAGGTAAAGTAAAAGCCAAAAAGTGGTATTGTTGTCCTGTAGGTTTAAAGATTTGTGAATTTAACTTTCAGAAAAAACGTTGTCAAAATGTGAACTTCAGATTTTAATACAAAGCAAAGAAGCAAATACGATAACATATGAGGTGTGGGATGCATCATAATAGCATTCAATTATTATCAAGCATTAGGTAGAACATTTTCAGACCAGAGTGACTTATTGGTGTAATACAACTTTCACTATTTACAGTATCAACTCTCGACTTCATATGCACCAATATTTCCTTTACTATTATCATAGTAAATAATGTTTATTTTTATAGTACATAACAAAGAGAAAGATTTCAGAGTACTAGCCACCCACAGAGGCAAAGTGATTATGTGATATGTTTTATTTTCTAGTCTGTATTTGAGAAAAAAAATATTTGAGAATGAAGCAAAATGCTTTTTAGTTTTATTGCAGTGAAGTGCCATGCAAAACTGTACTGCTCTACAAGTACATCTTCATGATTAAGAGTATGATGCCTACATAAAATCATAGAAGAAAAGACATGAAGCAAGCAGTTTATTATTGGTATCCTGAGAGAAGCTTGCTTTCATGCTTATATCTTTAATTCCATAGTTACCAGATGGGCAATTTCACTAGCAAAATATTGAAGGTCACTTTCTTCCTCTTTCTTTTTACTTCAGTTTAGAATGTTATCTTTATTGGTACCTTTTATATTTTTCTTAGTCAGGCCAATTGACCTTGTTACACACTTGTTGAATCAGGTTCCTGAGTAAATGACATCATGCAGGACAAAAGTTAACAATAGCCATATCGCATCAAAGAGTTGATATTTGCATTTAAAGTCTTTTGAAACACAAATCTGTATTATTAACTCTAAGTCAGCAGACTTAAATCCAGTCTGAATTCCCTCTTTAATTATCTGGATTAATGCATTTGAGTCCTTTCAAGATATGAACATTCATTTTCAAATCAAAGAGATTTTTCCTTAGTCCTCAGGCAATCTGGCCTTTTGAAGTCTGCTGCCTTAAAATCAAGACCAACAATTAACTGTAGCAAGATGTTTCTAATATTATAGAAAATACTGAATGCTGGAAAGGTTATTATGGCTATCTATCCCTGAGATACAGACTTAAACCCAGACTTAAAAACTATCCCAATCCTGTTTCATCATAATTTGATTAAGAATGTATGATGATTATTCAGACTTTCCTTGTTTTTCAGTGTTCAAGGGAAAGTAAAAGAACCATGGAAATCTTAGTAAAAAGCATTCAATGAATGTACCAGGACCATCTTACTCCTATTTTTTGGTAAAAGCCAGTACAAACACTTCTCACTGTGTACCATGTAGTTAAGCTGTTACTACTGTTAAATACTGCTCACAAAACACAAAGCTCAGTTGGTAATTAAAATTCCTGATGAAAACACAATTTTACCTTTCATTATTTAAAAACCTTTTTCATATATAACTTATCAGCAGGGCTTCATGAAATTAATGAGTGTTTTTTGGAGCTGTGAACCCTTTGCTAAGGAACAAGTGATACCAAACCAAAAGTTGCCATCTTACTGTGAGTCAATCTACTTGCAAGTGAGAAAAGGGCATGGTGTGTGTACATTATGACAATTTTTGCATTGTAAAGCAGCCTCTCCTTCCCTCATATGTGAATTATGGGAATACAGAGGATGATGCCTATCAATTAATTAGGACTAATTATTGCTTGTTGTAAATGATGTAAAACACCATAATAACTTATTTTCCTTATTGCAGAATGCCTGGGATACACTTATAGCAGGAGATGGTGAACTGATCCATAATGATGGTTATCCCAGTTACTGATACAGGAATGAACATGTTCACATGTGCAAGACAATCACAGAATGACTTGGAAGGGACTTTAAAGACCCTTTAGTTCCAATCCCCCATGCCACGTGCAGGGAGACCTTCTGCTACTCCAGGTTCCTCAGAGCCCCATCTAAGACGGCCTTGAACACTTCCAGGGAGGGGACATCCACAACTTCTCTGGGCAGCCTTTTCCAGTGCCTTTCCTCCTTCACAGTAAAGTATTTCTCCCAAAAAGATAATCTAAACTGGCACTTCTTCAGCTCAAGGCCATTTCTTCTTGTCCTATCACGACATGCCCTTGTAAAAAGTCCCTCTCCAGCTTTATTGTAGGCTCACTTTAGTATTTCTTTATATTTAGGAGATTTTAATGAAATCTAACAAATAACATTTCATGTAGTTTCTTGAGCAGTAAACAAAAGGTGTTTCTGTGTAAAAATCACCTTTTATTTTTTCAAGTAAAAAGATATTTTCAATTCACAGAGGCTGGTATCTGAAGTCTGCACATTTGACAATATGATATAAATTTTCTTGTCATTAAAACAAAGCCAAGGAAAATAAACTTCAAGTTTCAGTCATTGGTTTTTTTTATTCTTAAGAAAATTTTGTTCCCTCCTCTATGAAGTTTAAATTAATATTAAAAAGTATACACATCCCATCCCACCACCAGATGTTATTTCATGTTCACATAGCCACTGATGAGCAGAAGTGACCTAGTCATCTACATTATGACCTTATTATACCAAAGAGAATAAAGCAGCCCACTCCACACTGAAAGTAATTGGATAATTTTCAAATATTTTTGTTTGTCTGAAAACAATCCTGGAAAAGAATTAACACTTCATACTGCAAGGTCTCTGAAAAAGAAGCTCTCTAGGCAAATACAGAAAGAGTGGGATGCTATTTTCAAATTCACTCAAAAATAAATTTGCCATTTTAAGGATGGAGAGCCTGTCTTTTGAGAAAAGACTGAAGTCTCTTCTCCCTAGAGGAAAACAAAGCTCAGGAGTAACCTCATCACAGTATTCCAGTACTTGATGAGGACAAAAGGTCTTCTCACTTCTCAAGGAGCCATGTGGAGAAGCTGAGGGCCAACGGGTACCAGTCACATTGTGAAGGATTTCAACTTCATAGAAGAAAGTTTTTACAGTGAGAGCATTCATCCACTGCCACATGGTAGAGTGTTCATCACTGGAGGTTTTCAAGATGCAATTGGACAAGGTCCTAGAGAGGGTCCCTTCCAACTCAGAATATTCTGTGATTCTGATTCTGTGATGTAGGCTTCCTTTCTCAGAAAAGGTTGAAAAAAAGACATCCTTTCAAAGTCATTCTTAATCTGCACTGTTCTATGATTCTAAAAAAAATCAAGAAGAACATGCTCGTAGTTCCCCAGATCCTCCTTCCAGGCCTTTTTGTGGATGAGTATCATATTGGCCAAGCTCCAGATATCTGGGACCTCCTTGGTTAGCCAGGACTGATGATAAATGAAAGAGATCGTCTTAGCAAGCTCTTCTGCCAGCTCCCTCAGTGACCTTTGACAAATCCCATCCAGTTCCATAGACTTGTGAGCATTTAATTGTCACAGCAGGTCACTAACTGCTTCCTCCCGGATTGAAAGGAGTCCATCCTGCTCCCAGTCCCTGCCTACCAGCTCAAGGGGCCAGCTGCCTTGAAGATAACCAGTCTTACTACCAAAGACTGAGGCAAAGAAGGCATTAAATACCCCAGCCTGTTCCACATCCTTAGTGACAATGTTCCTCACTTTTCTTCCCATGAAGAATGGAGATTTTCCTTGGTCCTCCTTTTGTTGTTGATGTACTTATAAAAACACTTTTTACTATTTTTCACAGCAGTGGAAATAATTGATTTGGCATACTTAGTCAATATTATTAGTATTTTCCAGAATGCTTTTTGTCAAGTTATTATTTTTTATTTGAAGCATTTTAGAAGTGGATTTAATATGCCAAATATTCTTTATAGTGATGCCAGGATAATTTTTTGCCTTTTCTTTTATACTCCTCTTATATACCTATTTATATAGTTTTATGTATTCTTAGTGCTTTCATCTACATACCTGTAATTTTCCAATCCTAATAACTTAACTGAGACCCACTGTACCATTAAACCAAAAAACCAAACATCCTGGAAGCCCCAGACACCAAGGTCCTCTCCAGAACACATTTTTGTAAACTTACATAGGCCCATCCAGGGGGAAGGTTCCTCAGAACAACTCCAGCCTCTCATTGGAGAATCTTTGATAGATATGCTAATTTGTAAAGCCTATAATTGTGTGCATTTCAGTGTGTGGGGCAGCGTGTGCATTTTGGAGAATTCTACCCGGACAAAGTGCTGCACTCAAGGATCCTTAAATACCAAGGTAAAAATGCCTTTTCCCCATACACCTTTTTTTGGTTTAGTTTTAAGACCAGGGAAAGGCAACAATAGGTGAGGGCTCTTAAGCTAGTCAGAATTTTAAATTTACCAGAAGTGCTGGTCTTTTCCCAGTTTCTAGAGAAGTAGTCTAGACAACAAACTAACTCCACATGCCAAACTTGCTCACGGCTAAAATTCAGCAGGTGAACTCCCAGCAACAAGAATTGTTTAACGTCTTTGCAGGTTTCTTCATGGATATATTTGGATTTGTTTGTGCTTTTCCCCCGTTGACCTAAGTTTGCCTTACTACTTTTTGTCAGCTGCTGAGTTCTTTAATAAAAGCCATTTCTTTTGTAGTGCTACCAAAGTGACTTGTCAAATTATGAAGTCTTGTAAAGATTTGCAGCAGATCAAAAAGGAAAGCAGTCTTTAGATCAGTAAAACGTGATCCAACAGATGACACGATGTAAACAGGAACTTTCATAAACTATGTTCTGCTCTCAAGTCTGTATAGAACTTGAAGCCTGATTGTAAGTACATTTAGGCCAAATCCTATATATACATATAAATTTTTTTAAGTTTTCGTGCTGAAAGATCTGTATTTTTCCACTGTTTTTTTACTTTTGAAAAGAGCAGCCATGCTGATTAATTACCTGGAAGAACCCACACTTA
>VZRF01002283.1:42378-65814 GCA_013396875.1 Vireo altiloquus
CGCCCCCCCCCCCATCGGCGAGCGCGACAGAGGCTCTCCCTGAGATTACCGGGCACGGGAGGTTAGCGACCTCACCCTTCTCCCCAGCGGCCAGGCTCTTTTAGAAGCCACGAGGACTGGAAAGTCGCGCTGCGTCACATGGATATATTTGGATTTGTTTGTGCTTTTCCCCCGTTGACCTAAGTTTGCCTTACTACTTTTTACTGAGTTCTTTAATAAAAGCCATTTCTTTTGTAGTGCTACCAAAGTGACTTGTCAAATTATGAAGTCTTGTAAAGATTTGCAGCAGATCAAAAAGGAAAGCAGTCTTTAGATCAGTAAAACGTGATCCAACAGATGACACGATGTAAACAGGAACTTTCATAAACTATGTTCTGCTCTCAAGTCTGTATAGAACTTGAAGCCTGATTGTAAGTACATTTAGGCCAAATCCTATATATACATATAAATTTTTTTAAGTTTTCGTGCTGAAAGATCTGTATTTTTCCACTGTTTTTTTACTTTTGAAAAGAGCAGCCATGCTGATTAATTACCTGGAAGAACCCACACTTATCCAACAGATACTAGTTTCCAAGACATATCCTGCTCAGTTCAACTGTTGGGTCTTTTAATGGCAATAACAATACATGGTCCTGTCTGGAATTTTATTGGATGGCCATCAGTTATAATATATCATTCTCCAGCTCTGCTGAGTGTTTTAAAGTAAAATAATCAATTGTGTGTTTCAAATTTGGTTTAAAAATCAACACCATTGTATGGGCTGAATTATTGCAGTGTAAGTTTGGCCTGCATGAGTTAAAAGATTTTGCTACCCAAGTTTTTCTAGTTTTTCTTTTCAAATCCAAGTTTGCTAATTGTCTAAGCGCTTTAAAAATAGTTCACCAAAAGATATTTATCCAGCATCTGTTTTCTTTTTGGATTTGCTTTAATACTGGAGATATTTCTAGCATCTTTTTTTCAGTTTTTATTGTGAGGATTATAATATCCATGGATTACTATGAATACAAAGATTTGGATCAGCCTATTAACCTCCAAAATGCTTAAGAAGCCATGTGAGGTTCAAATCAGGAGGGAAGAAAGAGGACAAAAATGAAACATATGCAGATCAGCTGCTAGTCTTTTTCTCTACCCTGTAATTACTAGATCAACAAAGAAATGAAAATTGTTTGTGTATTTTCTTCGATCTTCAAAGATTGGGAGGCTAGTAAGATTGTTCTATCATTAAATAGTTGCAGCTACAGTTATTGGCACTTGATTATCCTGGCAGCCAAAACAGGACATAAAAATTTTTGATGCCAGTAAATCAAAGTATACAGTCCAAGAACAAAAGAAACTAATTTCCTATTTCAGAATATATGTTTATATGCATATTGTTTAAGTAAGAGTGGACAAATCATTACATGTAGAGCTCCTCTCCTAAATTGATATGCACAACACTCTTTCCACTGTGAAGTAATATCCACTATCTTCAGAAGTTCACGTTTTGGCTTATATTCAATAATGCATTATCCCTGAATAACAAAAAAATGTTCAAATGTTATCCAGCACCTAAACAAACAATATGAACATTATCAGGTCAAAATAGCTTGAAGTGCACTTACTTTTACTTCATTGTTGATATTATCTACATATAATCCTTTAAATGTGAACAGTATCCATACATAAATAACTGTAGATACCCATTCCAAAAACAGTTTCTGGCACCCCAAGTTTTCCCTCAGACTGAAAGTGGGTGTACTTGTTTGAAAACAAACCAGTGGGAGATCACAGGTCAGAATTATGATTTAATAGGAAAATTAAAATAAATGCAGTAGTACAAGAACACTGACAGATTCAGGACACAACCTGACACCCTGTTAGTCAGGGTGGTGGCAGCAGTCCAGAGGAGGTGCTCCTGTTGAAGCAGTGATCCTCTAGAAAAAGGGTCTGCTCTTCACCTGAAGGTCCAATGCTAGCTCTTGTCCTCTGGGAATCCAGTAGGGTAAAGATAAAGGCCACTTGTGCTGTCCCAAATCCCAGATAATATCCAGGTGGGAATGCTTGGCTCCTCTCCCCTGGGTGGAGCATCTCACAATGGGCTGATGTAACTCCGTGAGTCATGCAGTGAGTCCTCGATTGCCCATTAAACAGAGATAGCTCCTGGAGGGAGTTACCAGGGAGGAGTCATGGTAGGAGATAACCAACACTGCCCCACCTGCTTTAACAGCTTGTGAAGATGATAATAGAATACATACTATTGGTTACATCTTACATTGTAATGGAGGACAGGGGGACATAGAGAAAAGAGTAATGTTATAGCTTATGTTCATTCATACATAAAATTCAGCATAAATGTAAAAATATCAAGTCTCTTGCACATTATGTTCTGTTTATTCTGAAAGGTATTACTTACCTGGAAAACACAACAGGAAATAGGGATTTTGTACAAGCTACAGCTGAAAACAGAGATTAGATTTTTATTTCTTTGTGCATATAGAAATATTTCTTTCTAGTCCTACTAAGGGGTTGTCTTATAGCAACATTCAGACTTAGCAAGAAGATATGTTCAATAGATAAGAGATTTAGTGAAGTATTAAAAATGTAGTAGTTAGTATTCCCTTTGTGATAGCGCATTGTGTAATCCTTAATTCACAACATCTTGGTTTCTACTGCAGAAAGTATTCCTATTCTGTAGAACAAAACTGGAGCTACATGACCCAAAGTGTCTTCATGAGACAAAGTTCTTTAGCCTGACTCATGGGGGCAAATAATTTTTTGGCATGAAGATTACCTGTGCAGCCAAAGAAAACAAAATGCACTTTTATATCTTTATATTCCTGGGTGTAAAGGTACTATTAAAAAATCCAAAGAAAGAAACAGTTTTAAATCCCACAGGAGAAAATAAACTGGACAAGCAGAATGAGAATGAAAGGTAGAAATGGATACACTAGATAGTGGCAGTCATTAGTGGAGGTGACAGTGGGGGAAGGGAAAAAGCTTTCTGTAAGAAAAAGAGAAGTTTCTTGTGACTGGTGTGAGTTCAGGGCAACAGACAGTTGACAATTGTCATTGTCAGCAGACAATGAATTGGAGAGATGGACTTGTTAGAAATCCAGTACTATGAATCTAAACTACTCAGACTCTTATTAAGACCCAAATTTCTCTAGATATAACAGAATGAATGTCCATAAACTTCCATCAAAATGCCAGAACCTGACAGCAGAAAAGACTGTATATATACCAAGTAGGAGTTTAGAAGGAAACAGAGAAAAGCCCTAAAGAAAGTTGAAAGAAAATTACTGTGAGCATTAATTCAACAAATGAAAAATTAGAGATTAAATTGTTCAAGAACAGGAACAGAGAAAGTACAAAAAAAGGTCACATTTGCAGCAAAAAGAAGAAATGGAAGAGGACAGAAGGGAGGGAAGGAAGGAAGGAAGGAAGGAAGGAAGGAAGGAAGGAAGGAAGGAAATGTTGACTGTTAAAATTTACTCTGTCAGTTTAGTAGCCAAATTGGGCAAAACTTTCTTAAATCATGACCATATTTTTCAGAATCACACCCTAATCCTGTCAGCAGAATGTGGGTTTTCTTGCAGTTCTGGGTTTGGCATCATCAGATGCCAACTTCATGTTCTTTTATTCTGCAATAAATGAGATTTCCAATATGTACTGACATTTTTTTTTATAATAAAAACAAAGCTAAATGAACTAAATAAGTAATGGATTCCTGTGTTATGCTTGTCATACTTAATTTATTAAAATCCTGAAATTGAAACTAATTTTCTGATTTTTCATATCCATCTGTCAGTTCACCCATCCATTTTTGCACCTTTCACTTCCATGATATTTGAGCAGCCAGCATAAATCGCAAAGAAAATTGATGTAAACCAGTTTTGAGGTGTGCCTAATTTTAGTTGATTTAACTTCCTGAATCCTTAAGGTTACATTTTTTCAGTAGGACTATAAACAGCTCCCAGAGATCTGCATTTTCAACTTAATTTTGTACAATGACATCACTTAGACACTTACATATTTATAGAAGATTCAGTTCTATTTGAATAAAGATACACTTGCCTTCTTGGACTTCTTTCTCTTAATTTAATCAATTGTAATCTTATGTTTAAAAATGACAAGACTTTTTACAGGCTTGGAAAGACTAAATGAAGAACATTTAGCAAATATATGCAATAGCCAACATAGCTACTGAAAGAATGCAGATAGTTTTTCCTGCTGAACTGGAGCCTTGCCATCCAGCCCTTTGTATCTAGAACTTCTTGCTAGACTTGAAATTATTAATTATTAAAGATATTCTGGAAAAAATGTATCTGTCAACCATACAAGTGACAAACCTGGGATGGCTGAAATATGAAGATAGGAGGATAATCAACTGTCAAAGTTGCTTCTATTTTCCATTTTCTCTCTGTGTATAATTTTATACATCATCTATGATTCATTAATTATAGGTAATTGGTTTCTCCCCTTTCCACATCTTTTTAAGACATCTCTATACTTGCCACTGATTGCACAAAAAAAAAAAAAAAATCTAATTGTGAAGAGAGCACCGTCCAAGAAAGCCTCAAAATCAAAATAAGAAAAGGGGAAAAAACTCCACACAAATCACACAGGGAATCTGGTAAGGGTAAACCATTACCGGAATGTCTCAGGTGGAGACAGATCAGGGGTAGGTCTAAGGTAAAAAGGTTAAGCAGTCCAAAAAACGTTTGTATTGTCATGGTGTCAATTCACAATTACATCGTCAGTGTTAATCAGAAGTTATGCTTTGTCATTATTGCTATTAGAAGTACACATCTGGAACCTAGAGGAGAGCAACAGACTATTACAAAATGAAAGTTGAGCTTAGGCTGTTATTTAGGTCCAATGCATGAGAAAAGCTGGCAAGACTTTGTAACACAGAAAGTTTTTTTCAGAAAAACAGCTTTCCTTTTTTTCCCCCCTTGCTTCATGCTGGGCTGTGTCATCCATTAACTACGGATCCCTATGGGACTGCATTCACTGTCAGTGGAGGAAGACATGCCTGCCTCTCCCTACTCCTCAAAGAGGAGGGTAACTCCTTGTTTTCTGCTTCACACACAGCTCCACAGCTCACACGTGTACTGACAGAGGGCTTGCTCCTCATTACCCTTCCCTCCATCTGCACAATCCCACAATAACACTTTAGTCCTTCAGTAACAGCTAAAGAAGGAATTCAGCAATCAATCATATTGCTAATGTAATTTTGGGAAATTATTCATTTCGAGGAATTTTTGAATTATATTTTTTCAATTGGAGAACAGAGTTAGACTCAGCTATTACTGAATACTCTCCTCTTACTGCATCCTGTTTTATAGGCTTTTATTATTGTTTTGTATGGACCAAATGAGACTAAATTCTAAAATTTATGGAGGCCATATTTATAGTACACATCAGTGAACAAGCGTCAGGAAACATCAGTTTTATAGTGGAATTAAGTAAGGTTGTTATAGCAAAATTTATTGTTTAGTCTGTGAAAGCTCAGACTTGAAAGGTTAGGCCACAAAGTAATAAAGATAGAACATCACAATCATAATCTCAATAAGCAGTATAACATGACTATAAAATAAAAATGAACAGAAAGTGACAGAAATATATAGGCACTGCTAATATAATTTCCAGTTCTATTAAATTTGTCCATGGGTCTGGAATGTGATCACTGAATTATATCACTGAATCTATGTCAGTGGATTTTCAGGTTTCCTTCTTTCTTTTCTTTTCTTCCTTCCTTCCTTTCTTTCCCACACATTTCCTGAGAACTACTTTGAAAACACTCTTAATATATAATGTCTTTGCAAAACAGAAGAGAGAGGTCCTATAGACCATGGAAACAAGAGCCACTCTGGCCAAACAAGCAGAAAATACAGAATACAGCCTCACAGCTTACCAACAAAATTTATTGTGCCACCAAATGGCCTGCCTATTGCTCTTTTTTCACCATAAGACTACAGCTCTCTAATAGAATGTGAATAGATGTAGAACAGTGACCAGGTCACAAGAGAACTTAGCAGCAAGGAAACACAATGTAACCATAAAAACTGGTGTATATAAAATCAAGTCCTGTATTTTTAAAAACAGTCATCTGCTGAGCCAATATAATCCAGCACTGTATGTTCACTCCTTCTTTAAGCATATGCAGTGTGTTGAGTAGCTCTGCTAGTTTAAAAAAAGTCTAGTTTTTGGTGGTAGGGAACAAGCTGCTCAAAGTTTCTACTATGTATGACACAGAGCCAAATACTGAAGGCTCGACGATGGGCAGGTTACTAGCCCAATTAGAGAAATTGGTAACGCCTCTGTGATGACATATTTAAGAAAGGGAAAACCACAGGAACCTCTCTTTTCTTCTCCCAAGTGGTGGTGAGGTGGGAAGTTTCTTCTCAAAGAATAAACTTTTTTTCTTTAAGCATACTGAAGAAAGATTTTTAAGAAGTAAAATACTGGCCAAAACCCCATGTTTTGTCTCCTTGCGCAGTCGGTGGAAAGAGGGAGGGACTGGGAAGGAAAGGTGTTCTAAAGTTTTATTTTAGTTCTCATTTCCCTTTTTACTTTTAATTCTGTTAATAATAAATCTTCTTTATACTGTTTGAGTTTTGAACCTGTTTTGCCTTGAAATGTTTTTCCCCTAATCCTTATCTCAACTCATGAAGATTTTGTGGTAATTTCCCCTCCTCTGCTCTTCTGCTATAGCAGAAGAAAATAAGTGGATAGTTTTTCGTGGGTACCTGGCAATTAACCAGCGTCAAACTGCAACAGTAGCTAAATCATCAGTATAGGTAATGGTGTTCTCAGGGGACATGCCTGCACTGCAGTTGCCTGTAGCTGCATTTACACTGAGTTGTTGATGCACCCTGAGGACACTGCCAGACCACACTCCCCAGCCACAAACTCTGTGTAGCTGTTTGGGCACCCGGTGGAGCGTGGCAGGACCCCAGATGGCACAGCAATATCTGCCATCTGGAGGGCATCATACACTGTGGGGACAGTGCATGCTCCTGGGCACCACCCACCCAGAAACCTGCAGCCTGGCCCCAGTGCCTGCCACGCAGCATTGCCTGCTGCTGGGTCACTGTCCCCAGGCTGAGTGCCCAGCATGCCTGAGTGGTGCCCCTCCACCTAGAAACTCCACGATGGGTGTGGAATGGACCATGACTAAAAACACCTGCCTCAACAGCCAGGGATCTCCTGCCAGGGGCATCTCACGGCCCATTGAGGACAGACTCCACACTTTTGGTAGGTTGTGAGAAATTAGGCTAGGTGTAAGGGCTGCAGGAGAAGCAGCTCTGTGGTGCCGATGCAGAGATGCAGAGTGAGCACCTGGCCACACCACAGCACCCGCTGTCAGCATACCTTGGAAAGAATTTTAATGTAATAGTTATGCTAATAGTAGACTAAAAATAATAAAGAGAGAATTTCATACCACAAAAAGTTTTAAGTGTAAATATACACACACAACGTAGTATAAAGGAAAGTAGGAAAACCTGAACAGTACCAGCTCTACTATTTTGGTCAATTACCTGTTAAACACCTAATGTAGCTTTCACTTGCACATGCTGCATTTCAGCCTTTCCACTTCCAGGTTTTCAGGTAACTTTGCATCAGCCCAAGTTTTCTTATTAATCAGTTTTCTTCCCCCTGCTGGAACAGATATCACAACAATGAGCATGTTGGTGACACACAGACAGAGACCTGAACTGCCAAATGCTGATTATCCCCTCTCACTAACACACCCAAGGCTGCCCAGTTCTGAGGCACATCAAGTCCAGAAGACAGTCTGATAGAATTACAACTTTGTTGTGTTCCTCTCAAAATGCTGTTCCTCTCAAAATGCTCATGGATCGTAGACAGATGAAAATATTTCTTATGGAAGTATTCAACATACACTACCTTCATGTTCCAAATAACATCAAGATTTGTATTGTGTCTCAGATTGCATATTATTGAACTTACTTTTTGTGTTAAATAAAATATTAATGTTTATATTGATAGAACTGAGTATCTTCCTAATGCAGACAGAAGACTGAAATTACTCACAACATCCTACCTCCTGTAAAATTCAGGAAGGCTACGATGAAAAATAATTTGATACAATAAAATAACAGGTCTCTAAATTCCGAGAACTATTGGTGATCTCAATATTACAAACATAAAACATTTAAGTCATTGCTAGGACTATATCTTTTATCTGTGATGAAAAACTATTTTTCATTTCTGTTTTATTGCCATCATGATTGTTACTTCTGTAAGCTATGAGATAATATGGTAATTAATTAGAAAAGCAGTAGTTTTCATAAAATTTCCCATATAGCTACTGTCTGAAGAGGGTATGAGATGCATCAGGTGTTTGTCAAAGTCTGTTGAAGTAACTTAAATGTTGTTTAAGCTACAGGAAAAAGATTTAGAAACATGATTTAATATTTAACGACAATGAAAAACAACTATTTGCCTCTTTTACCTTCTCTCAGGGCTGCACAGCATGGAAAATTTCTCCCCTATCAGCTCAGGAAGTGCTGCAGGAGCAAGTGCACCCTCAGGCCATGTGGCATGCCTGAGGAGCTATGAGAAGCTTTCATTATAAAATCCCTTTAACTGTGTTTATTCACAGCACCTACCAACACCCTGTGTCACCTTGTCAGCACTGAACTCCCCACCATGAGCTGCTGAGAAAAGAAAAAACCTGGATTCTAGGTTTAACCAGCACAGCATAAGTGTGCCTATTTAGTACTCTCTGCTCCTAGATTTATCTCAGCATGTTAGCTTTTGACAGGTGATACTTTAAGTCTGTTCAGAGATCATGAGGTAGGTTTTATTTGTGGTTAGAAAACCTGCAAAAATGTACTTGTTTTGCCTTTAATGCATTTGCTGTTACAAAATATCAAAAGGCAATCTGTCATGCACCATAGTAACAATTAGTTGTGTGAAAAATTATCTCTTCAGAGAGAAATATCAAAAAGCAACTTTGTAATTAAACAAGGAAGATTTTTTTCGATTTTGTCTGAAATTTCATATGTTCATAAAGTCAAATGTAAAAAAAGATTAATAGAAAATATTTATACTATATACTGATAATTTGTGCAGTTGTGACTTTAAATTGTCAGGATAAATAGACACATGGGCAAAAATTCAACATTTCTATTCAACTTCAGATTCTGTTTCTTCAATGCAAAAGCAAGGAGACATTTAATCATTATCTCCAAGGGACAAATAAGCTTCACATCTGTCATCATAATAAAAATCAGACAAATTTATTCTAATATAATCATATCTTTTCATGCTGGCCTTCAGCTGATGTTAAAGATAAGGTTGGAGGAAAAGATGGATGGGTAGAGGAAAACAGAAATGGAGAAAAATCAAATTACAGAAAACAGGAAAGAAATTACCTAAAAATTAATGAAACAGAGAGGGGTAGCATAAACCTCTCATGGTATCTGCTGAGATGGTTAAAAATTGCACCACAATTATTTGAATGCAAATTGAATGAAATGATATCTTTACCAGAAGTTTTCACTGTTTCAGTGTCCTAGATATTGACAGAATTTTTTTAAAATTGAGAGTATAAGGCACTTCTAGATATTACTGGAAATTGGTTTGCTAAATCCTCCAAACTACGTCAAGATATTATTTGCCTTCTCTTTCTATTCATTAACGCAATTTTTTTACTAGAAATAAAAATTTGCTATTCACATATTTTAACCAAAATTATTTTAATTAGACATATTTTATTGTGCCCAATATTTAATTTTAATAAAACACGGATACAAAGCATTGTAGAATAAATACTGGGCAAGAGAGAGACAGCAAACAACATACAGCAGTATCCTGCTCTCTCCTGACTTGTAACACAGACTGTGATTTATTATGCAAATGTTCCTGATAAAAGCAGCTTGGTAGTTTACTTAAATGTACTGGCTTAGTTTGCTATTTTAAATTATTTCAAAGAACATTTGCCCCAGGAGGTAAATACAAATCTCATCAGGAAATCTCTCTTTCCCCTGCCCTCGTTCCCCTGAGTTATCCTTGCAAGACCTTTCTAGGAAAAAAAGGGAAATTTATTCTGTAATTTTCTATTTCATTACTTGGTGATCTTTTCAACTCTCCTGCATAGGATGAAGGAGGTTGTCATGCAAAAGTGCAAGGAAAGTATTCAGTTTAGAAATAGCTTATTGGAACTCACTATTTCACAAGGAAACTGAAATTTAAGAAATCAAGGTGAAGCTTAGTTGGATGGGGAAATTAGACTTTCTGGGGCAGTTTCACTCTTACATGCTTTGTCTTCAGGATGCTCCAAGTCCACAGATGGGCCAGCATGTAGCCATACCTTCTCTGTGAACACCGTCCAATGCAGAGGACACTCACAACCTTGGTATGTCCACTTCCCACCTAATTCACCACCTAGGGCTAAGAATATTATGCCAAAAAGCATGGCCTTTCACTCTCAGCTGCTCACAGATGCTGTAGTTCTTAAGCTGTTGTAAACAGAGGCAGAGAAAACTCAGGTCTCCTCAGAGAACATGGAGCTATCCTTTACTAGGGACTATCCCTAACCTGATGCTGTCTACCCCAAACCTGAATTTATTTCTCAGAGTCACAGCCGGTAAGAAAAGTGGAAAGAGAATCCATGACCAGATAGGCCTGAGTGGGAAGCCCACATGAACTCTTAGACCCTAAGCAAAGAATCATTGGCTTAAAAGTGAATTACCTCTTAACATCCATGTCTGTACTGGTAGAAGAAGCTGTCTGGTGAAACCTGGTGAAAGTATGACCTGACAGTGTGGAACAGCTAGGGTGGAGGGGAAAGCTTTTTTATCTACAGGTCTCACTTGTAAATGATTCCTGTTAAAGAGTGACTGACTGACTTACATTGACTGACTGAGGTGCATACTCTGACAGGAAAGAGATGACTTTTTTATGAAGAGACCTCTTACTTACTCAGGATACCTCGTACTTCTCTCCTTACTCTATGTTATTTGAATGGTATGAGGTTTTATGCAGGTAAAACTTTTGAACTCAAATGGAGTGTCATTTCTCTTCTTTGGGTTGAATTTAGGCAAATCTCTTTCTAAGTGTTCGCAGATGTAAAGTTATCTTTCACAAGCAACTGACACCTGTAGTAAAATTTTTATCTGTTTTTAGGAATTTGACTACTCCTTCTCAAAATATTTATCTCAGAAAAAAAGGTTGCTCATATCAGAAGAGAACCACTAACCCATACATGCTGGTCAGAATATACCATACTGTCTTCTCACAAGAAACACCTTCTTACTCAGGGCTATTCCACAGAGTAACACTTTTCAGCCTTCTGTAGCAAAAGAACACACTCTCTTTGACAACTGAATGCAGTAAAACGAACAGATAGATCATAAATTAGGAAGATTAACGTGCCCAGCCCTATCTTTTCTCAAGATTAGACCCAAGAACTGTAACAGGAGAACACATGTATTTTTTGCTTCTCTTTGTTCTCCATGCCAGCAGTATTATTTTTTTTATTACATAAAATCATTAATTACAAGCACTGCTTTCTTTTTACAATTGCTTTAAGTCCAGAATACCATATGTCTCTACTGAGTGGTAATTCTTTTCTGTCTCACCACTTAAACATGATTGTTTCGAATAAGCAGCACTTATGGCAAGAGAATTAAAGCTCAGATATTGCCCACTGAGTTTAGATGTAAGCTCATGTCTCAGATACACAAATTACAATCTTATTTCAACATCCAAAAGTATCACAACTACCAGCAGTAGGTGATGAGGAATATTTTTGTCTCCTCTCTCTGTGTGTGAAGAGCAGAGGCCAGCTACTCTATCATGGGGTGGAGGTGGGTGGAGGAGAAATCTGTAATGTTCATGGACAGTCTAGAGCATACATAGGAGCTCCTTAAAAGCTACTGAAGCTACATAAGTCTTCCAAAAGGAAAACACAAAATTACACCACACTATGAAAATCAAATCATCATCCAAGCAAAGTTTTAAATCAGCAAAAAGAAATTACTGTCTAATTCAACACAAGTAACCATTTATTTTTCCCACTTTTTTGTCATCTCAGTCTCCCTAGTGTCTGGATGCCATCTCATTCATTTCCATGAGTTGCTAGCTGCCTTTTATTGAGAGCTGTTTCTAGACATCTGATCTGCTGTCAGACAGAAAGGCAATGGAACCCAGTAGAAATTGCTATTGTAAAGCAGGATCCATATGAGAAAAAAGACCCTTAAAGATACCCAAAGGAAAAAAAACATTTGGATACAACATGGTGGATGTGTGATGATACATTCACTTGAGCCAGTTGCTGAAAGGTCTGTGCATTAACTACAGAGATATGAGCCAGAGGATCACATCTGGCAGTGTTTCTGGGAGTATTCTCCTCCAGTGTATATTGTAATGGGCATTTGTAATGTTTAATTACATTGAAAAGGCATGCACAAAAGGGACAAGTATACAAGCAGACACATAGCACTGAAATGGAAAATCTAATCATTAAAGCAGAAAACATTATTTTGAAACAGCTATGGACAGCAGGATGAGGCTGCTACAAGCCTCAGAAACATATTGCCTTAGCTAAGAGACAGAAATCATGGCTAGAAAGATTAGATGGAGAAAGAAAACGTATTTGTTATTATTTTTCATGCTGGACAGTGTTATTTCAGGGTTAATAATTCAGTCATATTTGGTCAGAATACTCAAAACAGTATGTCCTTCATTTTGAACTTCCAGACTGGATGTCCCATAGTATGGAAATCAACATGAAAACAAAAACCATCTCAGGTGAGCTATTTCTTTTCCCCAGTAATTCAAATAGGGATTTGTTTTTTGTTTTGCCATGTTTTGTTTTTCTCAAGTGCTGGAAAGGGCAGCCTGTCTATAAAATAATCTGTGGGACTGGGACATTATGGGGGAGTGATAGGGAAGGAGATGACTTAGATGAGTCCGCAGAAGAAATGAAAGATAGTCAGTGAACTGTAACATCCCTTCATCACTTGCCCACATATCAATTGTTATAGCTGATGCACTTAAAAAGTTCATTCTCCTTCTAGAGATAGAATGTGCAAAATGCTGTGTGCTAAGTAGTCCAAGGTAACAAATGCCAGCTGAAAATCTCATGGATGGTTCAGCCTGTTACATATTTCTTTTTTTTTTAGATAGGCAAAAGAGATGAAAAAACCCCAAACATGTAAAATAGATTGCTGAAATTGAAAGACTTGCAATAAACAGACTTGCAGGCTTTTTGTCAGAACACCACACAGAAATGAAATAAACTGAGATTCCTCTGGAAGGTACAATATTTCCAAAAAGTGTTAGGTTTATTGATGTTTATGAGAGTGGAGTGTGTCCTAGGTTGTAAAATAAGACGTGACCAAAAGCATGTATTCTATTACCATCTTCATGGACTGTTGAAACCAGGTGGGGCAGTATTCCCTCTAGGTTATCTTCTGTTAATGGGCCCATCAGTGCCCTGCCCATGACTCATAGATAACGCACACCTGGACTATCTCCTGTTAATGGGCCCATCAGTGGCTTATCTCAGAATTCATCATCCCATTGTGAGACATTCGACCCAGAGGGAGGGACCAGGCATTCCATCCTGGATATAAACCGGGATTTTGAAAACCATAAGCAGCCTTCTTCCACTGGATATCCAGAGTATGAGTGCTACACATCTACCACTGAATAGGAAGACCAGACCTTTCTACAGGATCACTGCTCCAACAGAACCACATCCATCGCTTCAGGAGGACTGCAGCCACCATCTTATCGGACTGCCACTGCTACCCTGACTATCAGGGTGTCAGGTCGTATCTGACTCTGTCAGTCTAAACCAGTCTTTTCTCCTGCTTTGTTTATATATATATACATTAGTAAAGAACTGTTATTTCTGTTTCCCATATTTTTGCCTGAAAGCCCCTTGATTTCAAAATTATAACAATTTGGAGGGAAGGGGGTTGCATCTTCCATTCCAAAGGGAGGCTCCTGCCTTCCTTAGCAGATACCTGTCTTTCAAACCAAGACAGAGTGTCACTTTTAGGCAGTGTTAATTGGCCAGTGACCAAAGGGGTGCTGATGTTTCAATTTCATTTCTACTTTTTCCAGACCACCATTTCCTATGGTTTTAGGGCATATCTATGAACTTTCCTCACCATATCATATCAGGCATCCTGAGTGGACCAGGCTAGAAAAATAAAACATTTGATGCGATTTAGCTGATTTTGACATAATGCCACCTGTTGGAACTGAGTTTCCATTATTACCCTTCCTTCATTATTTGTTTTCTTTCTTCACCTTATTTCTCCACTTTTCTGTCAGCCTAATCATATCTTCTGGCTAACAAAATTCTGGTTTAGCATGCCAATGAAACTGTACTTGTTGAAACACTATCAAGAACTACTTTGTCCTTCGCAGTCTGATCTTGCCACACTTTTGGCACATGTTAGAGTAGCTGATAGGACTGTCTATGAGGCCCCCAGTGATGCAATCATGAAACAAATCCCAAAGGCTGGTCACAGTTTTCAATAGAAATTATTAATCCAAGAGTGGCAGCCAAATCATCACTTTCTGCCACAGTATCACATTCAATGCCATCTGATTCCTCAAAGCTCTCACATTCACAGGCCCTAGGTTGGCAGAACACCTGTGTTTCCTACTTGGACAGTTTCCTGGTACCTCTCTCCTTTCCTTCACAGGCTACCCAGCTGGTAAATGCTCATATTGCCCATTTTCTCAGGCTGGTTATCTTTGGATATTCCAGCTGCCTTGACTTCCTGGACACTTACCTTTCTGGGCTACTGAGTTTCCACAGAGATCACATTTTTGGATACCTATTCCAGCTGTCCTTCTCAAAAGTCAAACTAAAAATTGAAAGGTACTACAGGAAACAGGATTTAGTTGGTGGACCCAGTTAATACAGAGACAGGTGACTACCCCATAAAATAGGAAGGTAAGGATCATGAAAATATTTTCCATGGATTTCATTCCTTTCCCACTATTACATTTGGCTTGACATATATGAATTTTCTGAGGAGATTGATATTCTGCTTACCAACCTGGTAACACTGCATTTGTACTCAGGTCATCCACAGTCATAACCTTATAATAAAATAAAAGGCATCTGATGCATACAGTCATGGAAAGAAAAAATTTGCTAGAAAGGAATTTGGTTGAGCTTGCACAGTAATGTGATGCATTATGACTTTTTTTAATTTTACATGCTGAAGTTTGCACTATTCACACTTTTTTAACCTAAATTTGAAATAACCTATATCTAACAAGAAAAAAAGCATTTGCAACATATTATTTCCAAAATTAAGATGAATTTCCTTCTCACCTGTATACTCTATTTGCAATTTTGATTTGCATTATAGCTCACCCATGCACATTTTTGACACCTGTTCTGACAGAATAAGTAAAGGAGTAGACAATTAACCTCTGTAAGGTCCTATACTGATCAGCTATGGGACACCTGACAGGCAGATTTCACAAAGAGTAGCTGATAGACAGAGAACTGAACCACTCCAAGCCATGAACTCCACTTTGGGTTGGTGCCACATTTGATCCTCCTGATTTGGCAGTTCTGGTTCTCTTTTATTTTCCCCCAATGCCTGCCAGCTCACTTCACTGTTCCATGAGTGTGCTCTCACAGTCTTCTCATGACAAATCAGGCACATTTTTCCAGAAAATTCTATTTTTACTGGTTTAGGCTCAAATTCCAGACCCAGCCTGCCTTTCCCTCCTCTCTTACAGTCCCTCCAACCATTCAGCTTGCAATCAACTTTTTATTCAGTCTTTTCTCAATCGTTTCAGGTTTTTCTCTATAGCCAATCTTACATTCTGCCTTCCTTTCCCTGCCTTCTGCTGAAATTAGTCTCACTTCGAAAGTAGCCTCACTCTCCAGTCCGTAGTTTTTCTCACCTCTCTTTCCCAATTCCTTGGCTCAGTTCATTTCTATGGCTATTTTGCTCCTCCACATGCTTTAGCTCTTCACCAGTTTTATATGCCATGCATCTTAATTTTCCTATCCCTTTTTGTTAGTCCTTTCTCCTATATTTTAGCCAGTCCTGGTCTTCCAGGGTCCAGCACTAACCTCATTATTGATCTGCTCTCTGTCTCTGGGTATCTGATTCCAAGCCAGATTCTCCCACTATTCATTTTGCCTTTTTTGGATCCCAGTCCTTATGATAGACAAGGGATAAAAAATCCTACCCCTGCCTCTCTCTAACCAGTTATTCCCCATATTCCTTTGGTCTTCTGGCTCAAGAAGTAGCCCTTAAAGCCCCAATGTGTTGTGTTCTGCTACCAGTTCCTGACACCAAATGCAAGTATTTGCTGCATATCAGAGGAATCATTTTCAGACCTGGAGGTCTTAAATTGTGCAGACTGCAGTAAGTTTTCTGCTATAAATCCATAAAACTATAGTGTTCTGAACTAAGCTTGGCCTCTACTGTAGATCTCAAGGAGGCCTTAAAAACAGGGCTACATAGTCATGATAAATATAGCTTGAAACCATAGTCTGTCTTAAATTTACTGTCAGTTGTATTTTCAAAAAAAATCTGTCCTGCATATTAGTGCATAGTTATTAGGATGGAAGGCAACACAGAGGAATCAGAGAGATAAAGACAGACTGAAAACTAGGTTTAATGTTTAGACAGCTAAACCTCTTTCTTAGTTGAATTTTTTTAAAAAAAAATGAAGTAGACTATGGGAAAAGCATCCTTACAGCAAACAAAAAACCATATTCTGCATCCAATATTTCTTGCAGAAGCAGTTAGTCTGACACTGAAGAAATGGCATTTTTCCCCATCCAATTTCTATGCAATCAAGGTTCTTGTCACATTTTCTCGGAGAAAGCACCAATATTTTCACATGATTAACCACACTGTTTTTTATAGCGAGAATGACAGAAAGTTGTATTAGTTTTATGAAGGTAGATTTACACTTATTTGAGTTGTATCTTATTTTCTTATGTGCTACTTGTTGTAGTATCTACATTCAAATAATCTACTTAGAACAGTTGAGTTAATTAAAACACACTAAAAACAAAAAGCAGCCTTCCAAACCCCCATGGAACTTTTGCAAAATTACAACAGTTGAATTAATTTTGTTTGTAATTGTCAGTAGTCAGGTGCCTTGCAGTTCAGCTGTGGTTCCTTTAAACACTTGTCAGATACACTGGAGCTGTCTACCTGATTTCAAAACATTTATTTCAGAGTTCGCAAATACTCTGTGTGTGTGTTTGTGTGTGTGTGTTTGTTTGTTTGTTTATACATATATACACAGCATTTATGCATATATATACATGAATTTCATAAAAGCTTCTCCTCATGTCTCTTGGCTGACTTTTTAAAAAAATAATTTGTAATCACTAAAAAAATATGATACTGCTTATTCTAGTTGAACATTTCACTTTCACAGTGTCAGCAACACAAGCTAATCTCCCAATGGATAATTGATAAAAGGTATTTCCTAGTGGTGAGATGTTTGAAGACAACGTTGCAGTGCTGTTGTGCATAGGCCCAGGCATTTTGGCTTTTTCATAAGGGTCAGATACTCCTCACTACAAGCACTTGTTTAGAGCTGAGAACATTTTATTTTAGATATATATTTGAGAGTCTGAGGGATGTGAGAAGCACTTAACTTGGAAGGTCTGGAGAGATTTCTGTCATCCACAAGTCCAACATCCTTGATCCTTATCTGTTGTCACAGTCCAAGGGGACATCCTGAAATCAGAGCTGTCAGTGGAAAACATCAATAATCAACTTTTCAAGAACATATCACTAATAAAGTAAGGAGGAAAAAAAGTACTACTACTCAGGATCAGAGGTTATGCCTGTCTAATCCAATATGATACTATCACTGGCACTAGGTAAGATTCCACATGACGTAGACATAAAATTTTATGCTTTCACTACCAGCATGTCATTCTCACAAAATTGTGGAAGCCTTCTGATTGTTTTCTGCTCTTCAATGTGGGGCTTTAGTTTCCTTCTGATATTTTTTTTAAAAATTAAGATAAAAGACTAATGACTTTCAAGCTGTAATTCACATTCAGTGACCATCTATAAATAAGCACAGATGTTAAAGGAAAGATAATGCATATTGTATTTACAGATTTTAAAGCTATCATGCAAGAGGAAAAAGATTAATGTGCTACCTCCCTTCTGCCAGACATTGGAAGCCATAGATTTGTAGATTTTGTAGATTTTGTTTCAGGAAAACTATGCTGATTGTATTTTCCCTTTCTCCCCTACCTTGTGCATAGCAGTTTTGAGATAAAGAAATGCATCATGCACCTGGGAATAGCATCTTTCAGTGGAAGCACTCATCTGTCTCTGACATCATCCAAGTGCAGGAAGCATGAAGGAGGTGAATTTTTACCAGCCTTTTCAGCAAAGGACAGTTTCAGCTTGGGTGAACATTTTGTAGGTCTCTCATTACTGATATTAGAAGATCTTTCTGCAAGCCTTTCATTATAATACAGTAATTCAGAGGCAATTATAAAATCTACTAGTCAAGACTTGAATGAAAAAACCCTTAAACCCCAAGAACAATAACAAAATAAGAAAGAATAATTTATAGCTTCTGTCAAAGTCACATCACCTCTGATCCAAATCCCAAGCTGTCCTGGGACAGATTTTCTTTGAAACTGTGATGAGTAATAGTGTAAGGCAGGCAGGGGCACAGTGGAGTGGTAAGCAGAGCAGAGGTATGTAGTACAGAACAGAGCAGTGTAGTACAGCAGGGCACAACCCCAGTGGTGCTGCATCCAGCTTCAATTGCAGTGCTGTTATGAAATCAGTGTATTGTCTGCCACTACCAGATCACCAATCTGTTAACAGTGGGGTTTGACTTGATAGAAATGCTTTCTGACTTCATAGCATCGTATCTCAATTATCACTTTTTTTGGATGATTCATCTTATGAGTTAGATCCCAATTTTCAGGCACTGATTTTGAAATTCTTAGTGATATCAGTAATCAAAGGGAAGCTAATAGAAAGAATTCAGTTGGACAAAAACATTCAATGAAATACTTGTTGCTGGGACAACAGGCATTAGCATAGATTTAAATTATTTTAATAAAAATGTATTGGAATGTTTTATGCAGAATTCTGTATACCCCATGGAGATTTGGGTATTTTATCTACTCTTTGTTCCCTCCAACAGTTTTGCTTATACATAAGTCTTCAGCATCATATGACACAGCACAAATTCACACTGCAACTTTAATCTCACTTGTGTATGTATTTACCTTAGATTTGGTTCAGCCCTATCTCTGAAGAGACCCCAGACTCGATGGAAATATGTATATTGTGTTTTCAGTACACACACATTCGTTTTCTGCTGAGACTGAGTGGAGCAACAGGAGACATTCTCTCCCAGGGGAATTCTCAGTCAATGACTTGCAGTGTTGAATTACAACACTTACAACAGCAACAGATTGTGATACTAAGTGGATGCCTTCAAATTTGTCCCTGTAACATGCTGCTTTTTTTCGGTCTTCTGTTTTTCTGTTTCCTTTTATTTTACATATTAGATTACATACTTGCTACCAGTTTCATTAAAAACCAGTTTCATTAAAAGCCAGTTTCACCTCTTTTTATTGTGTCTTTCACACAAACATTTCCATTTGCTTGAAATCACTGTCACAATGCTCTTGTTATAAATAAGATTTTTAGGTAACCATGTACTGTGCCTCGTGGTTACCTTCATAACATTAGATATCCATTCCCCATACGTTTTCCATTATAAATCAATGTGTTAAAAAAGGCATTATATTTTCTCCCATTTTCATTGAAAAGCTAAATTCAGAGTTAATGGTCCCAATCAACACAGAGTGATTAAAGTAATCCTGAAGTAGACAATAATAATACAGCAGTAGGAAAATAATACAATATCTCCTAGATTTGAAACTGAGACAATTCCCCACATCTTTGTCTATGTACCTGCACTTATCAGGAAATGTTCATACAAAATGCTAACTCCTGTAAAGAAGGAATTTGACAGGAAAGGTTTCTCAGGTTCAGGAAGGAATTGATCAAAGCAGAGTGAGAACCAGAGCCCTGCACTTGCTTTTTGAATAGCCAATATTTCAGTGATCATGATGTTCATTCGGAGCGTGTTCAAATCTTTGGTCCATCAGGTCAGACTAGGATCCAAATAAGCCTCCTTGAAACTGTTACTCAGGTATAGTTCTCTGCTTTTAAAAGTTCGGATTTCACTCTAACTTTGAAAATGAAAGTTTTGAGAGGAAAAAAAAAGTAAGGAAGAGCTAATTTTTTTACATTGTTATGCGAGGTGGTTAGTTAGAAATGCAGAAGAGCAGATGATTAACTCACTTGGTGCTAATAATGCCAACACCATGGGTTCAATCCCTGTACAGTCCACTTAAGAGTTGGACTCAATTATCCTTGTGTGTCCCTTCCAACTCAGAAGATTCTGTGACAGTTTGAGTCTGTTTTCAAAACCCAGGGCTAAAAAATGAACTTATTCCCATGTCAACCTGTCCTGCATGACCAAATTTCACCTTGAGATACTCCAGTGCAGATGAATGGAATGCAGATAGGTTACATTAATATCATTAAGTAAAGGCCTGACATATGCAATAAAAATCTGTATGAAAAAAGATCCACTACACTGTACAATTACTTGATTTAATGAGGTTTTTATTATGTCAATTGCATGGAATAATGCAGTAATTTCTCTGTTGCATCAATATTTCTTTACCAGTTTAATTTATAATGATATAAATCTTCCAAAAGTTACTACAAATAAAAAATCACTACAATTTTTTTTCTCCAGTAAAGTGAGCTCATCATCCTCTTTCCTTTTACAAGGCCAGGATTGTGCAAGTGGTAACCTAGAAAATATTAATGAAATGTAGTAAGTATTGCTCCATCAATATCAACAAGCGTTCTTCAGTTTTGTGTCTTTTTACCAATTACTGTCATAACAGAAATATTGCTAAAACATGGTTTTCTAAGTACTTCAGTGGAGTGATTATTGCAGAAAGTACAGATCTTCAAACCCATCCAAATTCATCTTGATAAAAACATAAACAGAGGCTTGTTAAATACCTATTTTGTCTCAAATTGTTGTACACTACTGAATGAGAAAGATTCTTTCCTGTTTTTTCCCTTCAGTAAGTCTGATATCCTAAATACCAAACTGGATATATGCAACCTTTGTAGACACAACACCTTGCTCTTTCATGATCTTATTTCTGACTTTTGCAAGATATTGATTTTATGTCATAATGCGATGATGAGCTCCTTCTCTAGGTGGCTGGATGTACTAGAAAATGGTCTAGTGTTTATGCAATGGCTTTTTTTTTTTCCTGACCTGAAAGTTGTATTTATGTCTGCTCAATTAAATCAACTCTATTCCTTCATTCTCCCTCCTGTTACTGTGGATACAGAGAGAGTAGGATTGTGCATCCTCATTTGAAGTTGTAACTAACAGAACAAAGTCAATAGCATTTTGCACTTCTGCTTTTCCATGCTTTCTTCAGTCATACCTTGGCATCTCTGCACATTCTGAAGATCAAGTGCAGGCTTTACAGGACTGAACATTTAACAGCTTACAGAATAGGTATAATAAGGGAGCAGATCCAGAGTAGAGAAAAATTAAATACTCATGAGTTATTTTATTAAAATTTCAGTTCTCCAGAGTTTATAGTTGTAAGCAGGGATGGAATTTCAAAAATGCAATTTCAGAGTACTTTTATGGAGTTCCTCGCTTGACTGCTGAAAGCTGTAATCGTCACAATAAAATCCTGGGATGAGGTGCCAGTATAGCACATCCTATGACAGTGTAATAAGTTATATTTTACAAATAAACTCTACTAGAATCAGGCAGATTAATCCAGTCCTACCAAATACCACTGCAAGCTTTGCATGTATCCAGTAACTTTTTTTAATGTGCATTTAATAAACATCATATTTTAGGATGAAGTGGAATATTTTATTCATTGGATCTCAATTCTACAGAATCATATGGGAAGACACTGACTGACTCCTTAAGCAGAAAGAAACTACCTAATAAAATTCAGCCTATGTTCTTTAGCTAAGACATCGCAATGTTTTGCCCCCTAAAGTTCTCTTCACTTCAAGATGCTACGAAATAACTCATGGAAGTCTTTGACAGCTGGAAGTTCAAAACCTCACAGAAGGTGCCGAATTAATTGTTGGAGTCAGTTTCTTGACTGTAAGATGCAGGTGGCAGGACCTTGTTCTCTTCTGTCTCTACCACAGGGAAGAACACCATTTCAGCACTTCGTAATTTAATTGCAACACTTCCTTTGAAGGTGATGGATTTGCAGAAGTTGATTTTTAACCACTTATTTAGACAGAAAATTGTCCCCTTCAGACAGAAAGAATTCTTGCATTTCAGGAGAAAAGGACAAAGAGGACATGCGTAATTACATGGGAAAATCAAGATTAATGAGCATGACAAAATCCCTCCTCATTCGTAAGGCTTGTATTTGCTTCCTACTAATTTTCTCCAAGAAGGACTCTTCTTGTCCTCACCAGTCATCAAAAGATACTGCTTGAAATCTGCATGCTTTTCATGACTTAAGGAGATCCGTGCAGAGCAGAATGCACTCATTTTATCTTTTTAAGTGTTTGAAAATTCTCAAATTTTGCAGAATATTTACAAAATCATGCAAGGAAAGAACTATGCTTTACATTAGTGAGTTTCCTTTGGACTTAGATCAAAGACTTTGAATTTGAGTGTGTTAAAATATGCATTGTTTGAATGTACAAGGCTTGCTACAACAACTGCCCTTTACCACTTTTGATTTCAAAACCCACATTTGGAAGATTTCGCAGCATTAAAAATTTCACTTTTTCTCTAGGACATTGATAAAGAAAATGTGTGGCAGTGGGCCAGGACAAATAACCTCCAAGAACCCACGAGGAAGAAAGTTTTCATTTGATTAAGAAGGTTTTCCATTAACCATAGTCTTTGACACAGGTAACTTAGCCCATCCTTCATTCATTTAGTATATACCACATTCATTTTGTATAGCCTATTTTTAAACATGAATCACATAGATCCAAAGCCACATATTTCTCAGGAAAATATTTTATTAATGCTTTTTTTTGTCAGTTTAGGTTTTAATTTCACTTATTAAATAAACTAGACTTGAACAGAGTTAATTGATATTGTCATCATTGTAGCATATTTCTGTATTTAGGTAATGGAATTCTGCACAACCCAAAGGGACACTCTGTCCAGGTGTGATGTCAGAGACAGTGACCTGTTGATATTTTCATCTTGCATTTTTTCCCCTATCAATATTAAAATAACTTTTTTTTCAATCTTCTCGACATGTTCTTTCCTTCTAAAACTGGTTAAAAGGTAGAAAACACTCACTCAGGGGGATCCTTAAAAAACATTTTTAAAAACTCCTGATGTAGTTTCCCCCCACCCCCTTCTCTCCCCCAC
>VZRF01002283.1:65820-135093 GCA_013396875.1 Vireo altiloquus
CCCCTCCCCCATTTACGCATATTTGACATATTTCAATTTGGGATATATGTTCAATTCTCTCCAGACTTATTGCTGAATGGAAACATATTTTAACTTTGCAGCAATATGTGCTTAATATTGGTAGTAGGAAGAATTGGGATAATTATTTATAGGCAATTCTTTAGTTAAATAGTCCAATTTTTGCAAATAAATATAACTGCGGTTCAGACCATTTTCATCCTTCCTAAAAATACTTTCTTCTCCAGCAACTTTCAGGGAGTCTTTGCCAAATCATTCACTGTCCTATAAACACCAAATATATTTTTGCCTAAATAAAGGGAAAATAAAAAAATCAAAGAAAGAGAAAACCTCTCTTGATATGAACAAAATTTTCTAAAGAAATTCCAAATAAGATCTGTCTATCCAGATAATGGCTCGAAGTCTCACTTCAGTTCAGTGTAACATCCACTGCTCTGATGCTCATCCAGTGAGCATCCCAGATGGTCAGAAGCATCTGCTGCTGCTGGTCTGCTGCCCACCATACAGAGTGTTCAATTATCCACTGGAGATCCCAGAGGAAAATGGAGCCCTTGGGCAGGTCCAGGCATCTCTGGCTGAACTCTTCTGTCTGATAAACTGAGCCTCTGCTTTCACTCCTAGTTCAGACAATTATTCTAGTGAGTTTAAGGGGCTCTCTCATCAAACATTATATTCTTCACAGTACCCATGGCTTTATTGTAAGCATAGTGATATCCACTGCTTACTTATTCAAACCTACTTCCAGGTGCATGAATAATTCTAATTAGACAGAACTATTTGTAAACATAACTGCAATGTATGGAAGTAAAGTAAGCTAGAACTGATCTTTGTGCCCTGGCAAGAGAACAGGATTCAATTATTTTAACTTGTCAAACTAACTTTTTGTCTGGATTTCTTTCACCTGGAGAAAAGCCTACATTTTGCATTTCTAAACTAGACCCAAAAGTTCTCTGGTGTCAGAAATTTATTGGCCATGAGCATGTTTATAAATTATGATCAGACTCCTTTATATGTTTTGCTAAGGCTATGAACAGACATACTTTTGCATGGCAACTATTCATCTTGATGGTTTTATCCTACAGTTATACAAAGTAAAATTTACTGTCTTCCAGGAGAAAAATTAAAAAGCAAATTAATATGCTTATCACCTTAATTTTACTAAATACATTGAGCTTCTAAACTCTTTAATATTCACCACAGAATGGAAGGATTGGGAAGTTTCCCAGCTCATTTCATGCTTGTAATTCTTCTTCTCTTTTTTTTCAAACATATTTGCAAAATCTAAATATTTACCTTGAACACATACATTCCAGTACATATATCAGTAATGCTGTATATAAAAAAGTAATGTCCCCATACCATTATCAAATATGGTCCAGTGGATTTTTATTTCTCTGAGATACAGTTCTCAAGTTCTCATATGCTACCCTCCTATCAGTCTTTTAATTAGACCATAATAAAAAAAAAGTCACAAAGAATAGGAACATTTTAAGTGACTACACCTAATTACATCATCAGGATCGTAATATGAAAAGCAACCCAAAACAAAAAAAAAAAAAAAGCTTGTGACTTCAAATGACTGAATAGTCACAATGTAAACACTGACACCTTCTCATTAATTTTTTTCTTAGACACTGAATAAGTTGTACAGTAAAGGAAACCTGACTTTAACGACATTATTCAGATTTCATTTATATGAGCTAAACACATTCTTTTCAGACACAGTGCTAATAACAGTATTTTTCCAGAGAAGTACAATTTAAGCATCTTGTGTGAAGAGAATGTTATAGTATATATTCTTACCATCATTGCAGCTTCCACCTACTCACTGCCTATGTGTCTCTTGCTCCCACCCAAATACATTGCTCTACAATGTAAAACTAAGGCATGCAAGAAAAGTATTTTCACCACAATGTGACATATTGGATCTGTTTTCAACCCTAAACTTACAGTGTGTTCTTGGCCAGAACTTTTGACTGTCTCCCCAATAAAATACAATACTAGCTTTCAAAGTTTCCTAACAAGAGCAGAGAAAATGCTAAGTTTTGGATATATTTTTCACATGGAAGTGATTTTTTTTATTATTTGTAGACATAGCACATGTTATGTAAGGCCTCAGAATTTGTGACATGTGTTACTAATGCAGCATATGTTGTATTAGGGCTACTTAAGGAGATGTTATATTAGCATCATAATGTTTGCTGATTAATAGCAATACATTATGCCTGCCGACTTTACCTTTCTTACCCTCACAAGAATTCCATCAGAGATTTCTACATTGATTCTACTGCTACACAGTTACTGCACTAGTTGGGCCACACTTAGCTGTTGTACCAGCTCCTGAAATGCCATGTTGTATGATGTCATTATTATGATGTAAGTATTATATGCCAGCTCTATGAAAATCTTGCAAAAAATTTATTAATATGACAACATGGATGATACCACATACCAGGTTTAACAGAACTTTACTATCCATCATATTAATTTCCAGAATGACATTTTGACAAAACTCCAACAGATTTGTTCACAACACTGAGTTGTAGGAAGGAAAGCATTTAAGAAGAAAATTCAGTTATTGTGGGCAGCTTAAGAAGAAAAAAAAGTCAGATGTGTCCACATTGTTATGGAGCTTACAGAAACAGCAACCTCATGCTCCTCCTCTCATTGAGCTTCTAAGTGGATAAAGCCATCCACTTCACCCACACAGATTTCACAGCATGTTTTGAGTTGGAAGAGTTCCACAAGGATCATACAGTCCATCTCTAAAGTGAATGGCCCATATGGGTATCAAACCCCAACCTGGGTGTCATTAGCACCATGCTCCAACCAACTGAGCTAACATTAGACCCAGACCTCATTTTCACAAAGGAAGCTACAGAGATATCAATAATATGTGGTAGACAACAACATTTAGCCACCAAATGGACCATCTTTGCCTGTAAATCACCATACTTTCCTATTTTGTGGTGTGCCCTTTTTACCTTTCTCAGTTACCCAGTTCCCCACCATTTCCTAATGAGTTCCTCTCCATTTTGGTACATTTGAGGATATTTCTATAGGTATAAAATAAAACAAATGATGATGCGGGAAGAAAAGAAAACACAAATGAGAAATATCAGGCTGAGCAGCTGATGAGAGGAGTCAAGAGAGAAAAAGACAGAGGGTTCAGCAAGAAAAAGGAGAAGTATAAAGAGCTGAGTGGAAGGAAGAAAGGGAAAGGGAACTGGAAAATCACTGGAAAGAAGAATAAGGCAAAGAATAAATAAATAATAGAAAGGGAAAAATGAAGTGAAAAGATGTGAAGAAAGATAATAGCTCCAGGTCAAATATTCAACTGAAAAGAACTAGGATGAAGTGTGGTAAACACATTGAAATAAAATATCAAAGACAAAAACTTGTGGAAGTACACTGAGAAAACAATGACAATGAAAACCAAAATTACTGAAATGAGAGCTACATTTTGCTATGGCATGAATAGACATGAGGTTTGAAATATAAATAGCATTGAGAGAAGAAAGGAAGTTTTAATCCTGCATTCTCACATATCTATCCCCATTCCTAAAATACTGCCAGTTATCTAACATAAATGTGTAGTACAGGCAGGAGCATGTGCATCAAACTTCAGTGGAGCATGAATAAAATAAAAGTGATTGCAGCCATTGTAGTCTTACTACCACTTCATTTTCTTTAGCTCTTGGGTGAGAGAGCAGAATTACTGTGTATGTTATTTTAGTGCCTACAATCATCCTGCTATGTCACTACATTCTCATTGATTAAAGCAGCTTTATGATGAGTGACATATTTATAGTGTTTCCCATACTAGTGTTTTTATTAAGGAGCTCACTAAAGTAGCAAGAAAAATCCGTATCAAATGAGCCTCAATTTTTAATGGTTTACTGCATCTGCTCTATTTTCTGACTGCTATTTTGTTTAACGGGAGACTGAGATTCCTGAAACCTTTTGTGAAATTAACATCTTGCTGGAGAGAGTTCTCCTTGAACTGAATCCAACTATAATAAATCCCGTCATGCTTTGCCTTCGTTCCTCTATGCCTGGACCCTAAATAGCCCTTTGTATATCTAATATCTGTTCCTGCACTGCACCTATTTCCCATCTTCCCGAGCACTTAGTTCTGTGCTATCTCATTTCCATGATCTGTGCTGTTCAAGTGATCCATTTTCAGATAAATCAAATATTAGTACAGGTACTGCTCCTTCACAGGTGCTTTTTATCCGCAGCTGCTGCAGACTTGGACAAATAATCCAGAATGTTCCAGCATACTGCAAAGTCAGATATACTATCTGCCCATACTGTCAAAAACGAATTAATATTGCAGTTACTTTGATGTGAAACTGGGATTTTTTTAATAGTCTCTTTTCCAGCTCCACAGTGTGCCCTTGCTTGTATGAATTCATGCATCAGGGTGGAACTGTTCTGTGTAGCGGATGGCAGAGCAGAAGCTGCAGGAGTACACACAGTCTCAGATTCCTCATTCATCACCTGGCAATTCTGGTGCACGCTAATTATGGCAATTAAGAAGAAACAAAGACCAATTGCATCAACAGAACCTATACCTGTGGGAGTGCATGGTCACAGAATTGCTGGAAAAGTTCACCTGCCTCCCAGATTAGGTCAGACAAGTCCAAATCCAAATGAAATGTGTTGTAATCATCACTAAAAATTATCAGAGTGGATTTTCATAGTTGCATTAAAAAGTCAGTGTGATGCCAACCAGCAAAGTACCCAACAACACTGTAGTAAAAGTTTGTACTTAAGTGATCACTGCAGTTTATTCAAATGTGACCAAATTGGCTAAAATAGTAGCTAGCATTTAGATAATGCAGATGTGAACACCTTGAGAACTTTAATCGTGAATGTGTCCCCATGTTTTTCTGGAACAGCACACAAAAAAAGCCCCGCATAAATTAGTAATTGCTAATTACTAGAGCTTACTAATACTTTGTAGCTGTGCAGTAATTAAGATGTTCCCATAGAAACAGTGCTACCTATGCTCTTGTCCATTCTTCATAAGGTAACAGAAATCCCAATTGAACTATCCCTTGAACTATTTCATGACTTTTTTCTCAGAAGAACATAGCTTTTTCAGGAGAGCCTGGGTTTTATCTAACATCTATGCAAAGCAGATGACCTGGGATTGCCTGGGAACAAATCCAGAACTAAATTATTTAGCAGAACAGGGGTTCACCTAAAGAGATGTCTGTGCCTTCCTCACATGCTCCTCACTTTTTTCAATTAAGTTCTGTCCTGACAATCCACAACCACGCAGAAGAAGGTTTGATGAAATAGTTGGCAGCTGCAGGCTGGAGGTAGCCTGAGCACTTGGCAAGCCGAAAGCAAGGTAGGGCAGCTTACAAAGCCATTTGTCTGCCAGTGTGGCCAACACCATCTGTACTACTGTGACCTGCTGTGCCCCAGCACAGTATCTGGGTCAAAATTTACACCAAAAGTGAAAAAACCCACAATCACTTCTAGTTTAGACACATCGCACAGACTACTGTGCACTGACCATTTCTGGGGCAGACTAAATTCCAAGTGGACTGAATTCCCACTGCCAATGTAACCAAAGCACTATAAAATGGAATTTTTTAGTGTTACTGCCCTGATTTTTACATTCTGGTAAAAAAACAAATCCTGTCACTTTCCTCTCTCTGCAATTTTTTTCCTTTAAAACACAATAACAGGTAATGGAGGAAACAATGCAGAAAGGTGTGCTACTGGAGTTTATGATGGCCAACAAGGAAAGTCTGGAGATGTGAGGGTTGGGGGAAGCCTTAACTAAAGCAACCACGAGATCAAGGAGCAGGGCAATGAAAAGGTTACACACCTGAACTTCAGGACAGCTAACTTTGCCCTTTTTAGGGATCTTCTTGGAATAATCATATGTTAATGTGCCCTAGAGAGCATCCCCATGGATGAAAAATTTTGCAAAAGAGGCCAGAGACCTGCATGGATGAACAAGAAACTCCTATGAAAACTCATACATAAGCAGGAGGTACATGAGGTGTAGGGGACAGGATGCCTGGGATAAATATAGGGATGTTATCAGACTATACAGAAATGAAATGAGAAAGGCCAAGGCCCATTTGGAATTAAATATGGCTAAGCATGTTGAGGCCAACAAGGACTTTTTCAATTAATATGAATATAATTCAATTTTAATATAATTTAAATACTGACAAAAGGAATTCTAAGGAAAATGAGGACCTGCCACTGAATGGAACTGGGAACTTTGCAGCAGAGGTTCCGGAGAAAGTTGAGATACTGAACATCTTCTTTCTTTCCATCTTCACTGACAAGGCGAGCCCTCAGGAATCCCTGACCCAGGAGACCAGGGAGAAGGTCTGGAGGAAGAGTGAGTTTCCATTGTTTGAAGAGGTTCAGGTTTGAGATCATTTAGTCAAATTTGACATACACAGGTCCGTGGGCACTGATGGGATTCACCCACGGGTGCTAAGGGAACTGGCACACGTTATTGTTATGGCACTCTCATCTTTGAAAGGTCATGGCAGTAAGGAGAGGGGCCTGGAGACTGGGAGAAAGCAAATGTCACACCAGGAACATGCCAGTCATACTGGAACAGCACGTTCTGGAGGCCATTTTAATCATGTAGAAGACAAGAAGGTGATCAGGAGTAATCAGCAGGATTCACCAAAGGGAAGTCATGCTTAACCAGCCTGATTACTTTCTATGATGAGGCAACTGTCTGGAGAGATGAGGAGGAGTCCTGCCTACCTGGACTTCAGCATGGTGTCCCATGACACCCTCATGAGCTCAGAGAGGGTGGGCTGGACGAGTGGATAGTGAGGTGGATTAGGAACTGGCAGAGTTCAGAGGGCTGCTATCAGTGGCACATGTTGAAGATCTGTCACTAGTGCTGTTCCCCAAGGTTCAATATTGAGCCCAGTATTGCTTAATTTGTTACATGCCATAAGGATAACATCCTGAGCAACGTGCTCTAGGATGACCCTGCTTGGGCAAGGAGGCAGGACTAGGTGGCCTTACCAATTCTATGATTCTGTAAAAAATCAGCTAGAAATATCTCCTTTGGTGATCAAAACACAGTCTGCTACAGTGTTTTAAGATCTCAGGACCTATTTGAAAAAGTCTTAAAGGTACATTCATATTCACCTTTAAATTTTTTAAATTTAAAGGAAATTATTCTTAGATATGTTTCACTTTCATTGCATCATACAATAAAATCTCAGTAATCTGCACTCCGCTTATATATGAGCTGCCACAAACTCCCTTCAATTTCTTCCAGTGTCTACGTTAAAGGCTTTATTTTTATAGGCTGTGTTCCAGTATGTATATGAACACTATGATGCTCACTGCTGCAACACCTCAGCAATGGATACAGATGATGATGAAGAAGAAGGACAGGTCATGCTCACCTTTGTGTTTTCCAGAATAGTCACTTGTTTTTCTGCAGGTGTCCTCTTGACCATAAATTTGTGGAGCAGAAATAATTTTTTGGCATCATACATAGATATGGCAACATACATAGATATTCCACTAGTTCTTAATAAAAAAATAACAGGATTTCAGATAATTATAGACAAATTACAACTTGTAAAAGGAATTAATGAAACTTTTGTGGGTTAAATACCCTCTGGTTTTCATTATTTATTCACTTTGATGCTCATTCAAAAAATTCTGTAATTCACCATAGCTCTCCCTATCATTAATGCAAATTAACAACTTTCTACTGTAATGCAGTTATTATTATCTTCCCTTGCATATATGCACACATTTCTTTAATTAAAACATGCTGTATTTTTAAAAATCAGATTACCAGGTATAAAGGAAACATAAAACATGAACAATGTACTCAGATATTTAGATTAAAGCTAGGAGCATTGAGAAGGACAGAGGTCTTTTTTGTGTTTAGTAAAAATTAGGCAAATGTAAGAGAGGAATTTTAATGAGATGGTTTCAGTGCAGGTCTTTTAGAAGCACTGTATGCATATTGTAGTCATTGAGGATCACTACCAAATTGCCAGTCTGTTTGTAGACATTATACAGTTGTATATTACATACACTAAGATAAATTGTAGAAGTGAAAAACAAAAAAGTAAATAAACAACACTTTATAAATCTTAACATTGAATAAATAACTTTTTTTCCCTCTTATCAGTCAAGCTACCTTTTTCTTATATATGAATTTTTACTCATTGAAGCTACTGTGTAGCTTCTCAGTAACAGAATTTTAATACAGGAAGTGTTCTAAGACAAAATTTTACATTCAATACAAATGTAAGAAACATGAAGATGGGCAATCAAAATATTGAAAGTTTTTTTTTACATCCTTTGTTTATATGTTCAATATTTTTCATTTACAGTGACTTCATGAATTTCAGGCATTCATAGCTTAAGAGATGATTTTGCTTTTATATACAAATGAAGATTGTCATGTCACAACATTTGACAGGTGCACAATTTTCTGATTGAAAAGTGATATCAAGCTCACCTATCCTATAATTCATTTGCATCAGTTTGACATTTGATATATTTTCCAGTATTTGGGAATAAATACAAGAGTTGTAACATAGCATTTTCATAGATGGATTAGTTACACTACCACTCTCATTAAGATTGACTGAAGAGAAGGGCAATACATATGTCGTGTAAGAAATTCCTCCCTCCTCAGGTGTCTTCTGCTATCATGTTACCTTGCTTTCAAGTTCATGCTCAAGCCCAAATCTCCCAGCTGTCCAGAATGAATGTGTGTTGGCTGACACTTCAGTTCAACTGCAGAACAAAGCATCTCTATCCTCAGACAGATATGAGGTCAGGGGCAGCAGCACAGACTGTCTTGTGTTGAAGTCCCAGTTCTGAAAGCAAAAGTTGACTGGCACAGGAGGACTTGCCCATACACCTACAGGCTTGACCAACCCATATTAGCAGGATCTCATTACCACAACTTTTCCAAATAGAGTGTGATGTGCCAGCAGCATCTGGATTTTCTTAATTCATGGGTTTTTGCATTGTTTCTGCAAAAAAAATTAGCATCTTCACCTTGTTGAAGCTTTTGGGATGTCGGCATGTTCAGTTCCCTAAGGAGGAAGAAGAGCAGGATGCTGTAGTCAGACAAGGAAGACTGTATTGTTAACACAAAATACTTCCCAGAAGGAGATGGTAATCACTTATTAAAGAGGAGGGAAGAGGGAGAAATAAAAGGGGAGAAAGCTGCAACACAAAAGATGAACACTATTTTTAGGATTAAAAAAAAAGGAATTCTCTGGGACAAACCTGAACCCAGAAAATGAGATTCCCTGTACCATAGGACTTACTTAGCACAAGATGGAGGGGAGCCAGGAGGCTGAAAAAAAGTGGGGAAACCATTGGTTGAATGAAAAAAGGGAGAGGAAGAAAGGAGTGGTTGACCATTGGAGAAAGAGTAGGAGGATATGGATGAGGAAACTGCATTGGGTAATGGTGTTTGTAGCTGTGGAAGTCCATCTTATACAGTTGGGACTTGTGTGTATGGTGGGTCTTGCTGCAAGTTTATGTGCATTAATATAAACTCCCTTTCCTCTTTCTGTCTGGACAAGCCAGGTGGGTATTCATTAATGCACTATTTAATCTATATTTGCACCTACACAGTTGTGGAGGCTTCCTCACCAGCAAGTAGTGTGTAGGCACAGCTGCATGTGTCTTCACAGATATAGGACCTTTCTGGTGAGCATCACTGCACAAATTGATTCGTGGCCCTTAATAGCCTGGGAAAGCATAAAAAAGGAGTCCTCTTTTGCCTTATAATCATGGATAGTGGTAACATGTGATGATGGGTACTGATGACCCAGATAGGAGCTGTCTGCCTGCTAGAAAGACCTGTCTAAGTGTAAATTTGTATTTGGCCTAGAAAGCTGGGGTCAGCTCAGATGTTGACAATACAACCTAAGGCACAAGGACTTGGGAAAATGGCTGCTTCTCCTAGCAGCAACCTTTAAACAAAAAAGCTACCTTTTGTATAACTAGTGAGAAAAGTGTGTTTTAATGGAGTAGAATTTCCTCATGTTGTAAAACAATCTTGGCATGTAATAATCCGAGTCGAGGTAAAGTCTGAAGAACTAAAATGTATAAATCTATCTTCTGTCTTGTGGTGACAAAAAGGTACTAGAGGAAGAGACAAGTTTTCCCTGGAAAACAAAAAGGGGTTTTGATCTCAGTTCACCGAGGAGAAAAAGTTCTGAGACATTGCTCTGTACTAGTACCTGAGTATTTAATGTATGGGACCAGGAAAGTACCCTATAATAGCAAGCTTGCACCAACAGGATGCAGGCCTGGAGCTTCTACTCCAGGCTTTTGCAGCCTCATAAACACAAAGTGAGCAGATCAGCCTAAGGAATTAGATATCACAAGGTCAATGTGTTACCCAGTGCTATGTTGAATGTGGGTGGACTAAAGCAGAAAAAGAAACTATGGGAATTAAGAGATGAGTATCATCTATGGGGAAATAAAGCCAGCAGGTAGGAGGTGAAGTAATTTATTTATTTGTTGACAGGGTTGTGGTCCTTTGTCAGAGAATTTGTATGAAAGACAGACAGCAAAATAAATTTTGCGGGATTGATAATACCAGTAATGAGTCAAAGAGAGGAAAATCTTTTGGCAGTTAAAACAATATTACTATTTGTCAATTAGCATATTCCTGACTTCGAAGACCACTCATAACTTAATTCTGAATATTATAACTTAAATATATCCCTACCATCTGCAGACTTCGGAGCTGAAATTTTCCCATTCTGAAGGGTTTTCTGAACAATTTTCCTCCACCTTGAAGGAAAAGAGAGAATCTGCAAGGCTAGGAAATATATTAAAATCTCATTGAAAAAAGAGTCAGTGTTAGGTGAACAAGGATGCCCAACCTGCAGCTCACAAATTAAGGCAAAGAGGTGAAAGGATCCTACGTTCCTCAAGATCTATGCTTGTTACTTGTGTGTACCTTGCAGAGTTTCTCAGCTGATGTCAATCAGCAGAGCCTGCCGTTGGTATAAGTGATGCTGCACTACTATATATTCCCACAAAGAATTAGGCTCACAATGTGTTAAATATACTGGATTGGGAATGAATGTGGTATTACATTTGAATTCCAACTGAGTGCTGCATAATTTCTTTCTTATCTGACAGTTAAAAAGCTGGAGACATTGCATGTGAAAAAGAATAATGTTACACTTATTTTGAGCAGTTGACAGACATGGCTGGAAGTCTGATATGATTAATACCTCAATAATAGGGCTTCAGTAAGTTAGTCCCAATAGATTCACAACCTAGACAGAGTGCGAAGATACTAATAATAGTTAAGGTACTTTTACTGGATAACGAATTCCATTTTTAGCTTTGTTTTACCAAGGAGCTTTTATAATGCATTAAACTCAAAAGAATTAAGGAGGTCTCTTAAACACAAGTGAGGGGAGAGGAAATGGTTGCAAGTACCTGTGAATACCGTCTCTGAGCAGAAATAGCCTACGATACCTATCCTCATATTCATTTCCTTAGCAAGACCTTGAGACTTTTTCCCTCAGATAAGTATTCAGATATAGGCAATTCTTTTTGTCTTTCTCTTCTAGGACATCTGTGGAGGAGATGCTGCCACACCCAGTAGGGAAAAGCAAAATATCAATCTCAAATGCATATAATCTCAGCTGCAAAGGAGGACCAGAAATCATCAAATGTTCTTCTTGTGTTTTCTTTCACTTCCAAAGCAGCAGGAACATTCAGATCCCTTTCCTTCCCCTCACTAGACTTGAGGACAAAGGATGTCTTGATAGTGACAGAAATCCCAAACTTATAGAAAGACCTTATCTGTAGATGCCTCCTTTCTGCATCAGCCAGCAAGTGGAGTGTTACACAACAGCATCATTCCAGGTGTTATCCTCATCCAGACAATACAGTTCCAGTCCAGGAAGGATTAATTATCAGATATGGTTTTTTTTACTTGTTTTACAGCATCTTTATGGATAAGGGTGTCAGCTGAGCTGGTAAGAAACTTTGCAGTAAATCCAGGGGTGAGTTCAAGCCTTGCTCTGGTGACATGCAAGCACCAGCAGCAGGCAGCTCAGCCATGATAGCTGACCTGGTTATTCATACTGGAGGATCAGAGGCAGTAGGACAGGTGCCGACCACTCCTTATTTTTATGTGTCTTTGCACTGTAGTCTAGTGTGCCTTTACAGAATGGGTTGTACAGGCTTGTATGCATAAAGCAGAGAGGTTCTCACAGCGATAAGACCCTTATTGGATTGGGCACTGTGCATGCATGTTATTAGAAATGGTCTCTGTCTAATAAAACTTACAGAAAATGGGGAGAAGAATTATGTATTTCACAGGAATTTTGAGAAAAAAAATCACTTAGGGGGAAATACAGGTGTTGGAGTGAATGCAGGTAATGTCATTGCAACAGAATAGCACAGGGCAGCAGTGCTGAATTTGGTGGAGCCACAGATGGTGAACCCCTGCAGGAACGTGGAGAGGGAGGGATGTGGTCACAAGGACAGGCTAAGGTGCCTTGCCATGTAAAATCTTTCAAAGGTGGTAAAGGGACAAGGTAAAAAGGGAATATAATGCGATTTAGGCTAAGGGAGAGATTGAAATACATATGGGCAAAAATTAAATCATAGATGCTGAGGTGTGAAGGAATAAGTTTTATAATAAATTGGGAAATGTAAACAACATAAATCCCAAACTATGATATGAAATAAAGGGGAAAAATTATATCAGTCAGTATGGAGGTGGAAATTAAGACTGCAGGCTTATTTTGGATATATTTAGATCAAACTTTTAATGATGAAAAAAACAAAAGTCTGCTTATCACTTTACAAGTAATTCTAAAATATATTGCTTTTCCTTTTAAATTATCTTCAGTCAGAACTTAATTTTTGTAAACTACAGTTTTTCTAAGAAAGTAGATTAATTTACTTAATAACTGTAAACTTGCCTATTCATCTTCAGATTTTTAAAGGTCTTCTTTTGCTTTCCATGTGTATTTGAGCAATAATTAAGTTTGAAAGCTATCACCAAAGTGTGTTCCTGGCTGCTGTTCTTTCTCTGCTGATGAACTGAACTTGTGGATTTCAACTCCAAAGTGAATTATATTTAAGTTCTCTTAAACTGGCAAAAGTGATCAGATATGAAAAAGTGGTGATTTTACACTTTAAAGTATAAAAATGTAGCTTATTCACATTTTGATTGCTGTTTGAATTATTTCATATCTTTTTTCCCTGAGTTCACTTAAGCCTAGGATTTGAGCTGATAAATCAATGCTAGCATGCATGCCTCCACTAATGCTCTTAATGGGCACTCTCTTTGAAAGTTAAACATTCTAGTAAATCGCTCAAACCAAGTCTTGAAAAGCTAAACACAGCTTTGAAATCTTTCTCATGTTGGGTAAGGTTGTCTTAAGCTTTCAATGTAATTGCAAAAAGTGCAAAGCCTTGAAACTGAAAATGTGTTATAATAACCAATTTCATTGCTATAGTCACAATGGTTGTTATGATGATCCAAATACCATTGTGTTTATGGAGATTTTCAATTCCTGTGTGAATTATGTTTGAAGCCTTGTAGTGTGGGGAGAGATAAGATAGAACTGGGTTACAGGCTGTGGGATGTGCCTGCAGAATGCCATGGCAGCCCAGAGGAGCTGTCTGTGCCTGACCTCGGTGGGAGGAGATGGCACAGGGCAGAGCCCTGCAGAGAGGAGCTGCCGGACGCTGCCGGACACCTGAGCGCGCAGGGTCACCACACAAGGACACTGAGGAAGGCACTGCTGACGTGCAATGGGTGAGAGGGCGCTCGGGGAAAAATGCCAGAGAAGGAAATACTGGGTCTTGAAGAAAGATACAAAACCAGCTTATTTCTTTGAATAAACGATTCAGAATCCCTGCTGGTCTGGTCTGTGTCCCTGTTGTTATATTATAGGCCATCTCCTTTTCAAAGTTTCAGAAATATTCTTAGTTACATAACAGATGAACAAACAGCAAAATGTTTGTCTGCAGATCCTGTCTACTCACTTCCTCTCATTATCAAATGACTTCTTTTTTATTGCTCAGTTAAAGTGAGCATGAACTAAATATTTAATGAATACAGACTACCTGAGAAAAATTTTTGTTTTAATCTTACTCCTGTTCATAGCTGCAAGGAGAAATCTTATTTGAATGTACAATGTGAATGTAATAGGAGATGTATTTTTAGGAGCTCTCCAATTGTTTTCCTATCACACTGCTCAGTCTATTCAATTACATATCTCTTCTGAAAATGCCAGTTGTCCCAAACTCTTCAATGTCCATTGACAACAACTGCTAGTAAAGCAATTCACCTAGCGATCATGAAGACTGTCCACACAGCCACTAGCAATAACACTGAGCACTGCTTCACTGCCCTGTAACACATTTGCCAGTCTAATACTCAGTTCTCAAATATCTCACACATTTCAATGACTCCTTCCTCCTCTTGTCACTGGAAAATATGAAATAAATCTCCAATCAGTTTGCTATGTTAGAAAGCCAACATTACTTTACTGAAAGTGCTGGAAGCATGGGGATTGCTCATAATGCACACTCAGCAACCAAACAGAACAGGTTATATTCTTGAAACAAATACATATTTATCATATTTGTATTACATATTCATTACATTGCCTGAATACATGCATTTGTGCTAATTATTTTCATGGACTTATTTGGATATGATTCTGGATCTTCTAATGAATCTCTTTTCCTTGAGAGTGTCTCAAATATGTGGCCAGGTCATAATGTACTTCCCGTATCATTCTTTGCCCTGATACACAATCCTTGTTCTCAAAACTAAGACATCTACATATTTAGTAGTACATATAAAATAAAAAGTATATAAATAGCACATATTTACCTGCACTGTACTTACACTGATATAGGTAAATAAGGAAGCAATTCCAGGCACAAGAATATTCATCACAGATATAGGGTTCAAACTGTTCAAACGCTATAACACTAAAGTTAAAAGAATTTTCCCCCCTGCTGCATAGACTCCTTTAAAAAAAAAAAATGGGACTTACAATCTGGTTATTAAAATTCTTAGAGAAATGCCTCTGCCCAAATTAAGATGCAAACAAGACCGTTTGTCAATGGCAATAGTATGGCTTTTATTTAAGAATAAGTGTGAGGAAAGAAAGAGAGAGAAAAAATATAGAAAAAGGGGGAGTGAGGGGAAAGAAATAGAGTGACAGAGAAACAGATTAGGAAGAAAATATCACCACTCCGAGGATCCCCAAGGAGTCCTGTGGATCCTGTTCTGGTCTTCTTGGTGGTGAGAGTCCTGCAAAACACAAAGTCCAATGGATTAATAAATGTTCAGGACAGGTGGGGTACTTCCCCTTGTGGAGGGGCAAGTTTGGCACAGTCTCTTGCAACAGACTCTGGCTCTGTTGCATCACTTTGCATCGTGTGCAGTCATCTGGTGGAGAGCCTCAGGAATCAGTCTCAGGGTGGTCTGGGGGTCTTTGATGGTTTGTGACACCTCCTCAGCTGCCTCCCATATTGCATGGATGTGGCCTTCCTGGGGTGGGGAGGAGTTTACACCAGAGCCAGTTTGTGTAAGGGAGAATGGGTGTTCACTGCCTCTGATCAGAGGTTATGCCACACACCCAAAACTCTCCTCATCCCCCTTGGCTGAGAGGCAGTGTGTGCCATCCTGGCCTCAGCAGATGAGTCTATGGTCTGTGACCTTCCCTGCCCTGGACCCAGCCAGAGCTGATTTTCAGGACAGCTACTGGGTTTGGCTTTCCTTGTGGATACATTCCTTTCCCTCAGCCCTGTTTATTTCTCCCTAGACCCAAGATAACGGGACTCTAGTGTCAGCTTCATCTTACCTCAAGATCCCTTAAGGGGATTAACTCACAGTCCAAAGTTCCAGTCATGAGGCATGTTCAGAGAAGGGTGGGCTTAAGTGGTCACAGCTTCTTTTTACCGTTTTCTCATGAAGGGCAAAAAGTCCTTCATAACCATGTTTAAGCCATTAACCATAACATTTCAGTCTCTCACACTTGTTCGGTAATGCTCTCCTGACAAACAACAAACTCCTGACATCTGTTACTGGATCTTTTTCAGAATTGTGGTGCTCCAAAGGGACACCTGCTGTCATGGATCAGACAGAAATCTGGGACGCAGGAGTTTCTCACACCTAATTTTGACATTAATTTATATTTTCCTTATGTTCATCTGTGAGTATCTCAATTTACCAAAACTTAAAGAGCTGTGGCCTTGAAAGCATGTTAATATTGTAAAAGGGAGCTGTTCTTAAAAGCAAATCAGAAAGCACTAAAGGCATCTCCTTCAGTAAGACTACCACTCACCAGGTCGCAGGGGCACTACTTGAATTACTCAAACTGCTCTAAAAGTTGTAAGTACCACCTACAGTACATTGCTATTAGGCTAAAAACACACTGTAATAAATGGTGAAACAAATAATGTTTCTTAATTTATAAGGATTAAGGGAGAATTTTGTTTTCACTCACGAGAATACTAATAATCATATTAACTCAGAAGATTGTAGCTAAACAGAAGATCTATTTAGAAATAATGTATGTAATTTCTGCATTGTCTATTTGAAATCCACAGAGAAAGACTACCAAATGAGGCACTGAGTACCGACAATGGAACACAGTACAATTAGACAGCTCAGAGATTACCTCAAATGGACTTGATATATTGAGTTACTCACTTGCAAGATTACACCAAAGGTACAAGAGGAGAAGTATAAATATCACAAGATCATCACTTAGACAGTTGAAATAGAGAACATCACAGCAACAGCAACAGTCTAAACCCCACAGGAGAGCGAAAAATGCAATGTGATACCTCTACTTTCTGCAATAACTTTATTTTTACTATTTCATAGAAGAATCCTCCAGTGTAAAAAATATGCTACCCACTTGTGCATGCCAGCAGTCTAACTCATTGCTCCTCTTCAGCAGCCTGGTTTATATGGATTAAAAATTACTGAGCTGCTTTGTAAATGAGAAATAGCATTCTTCATACATTATTATTCAATAATTGAACACATAATTAAAAGACTACCATGCCTTATCATAAACGTAAGACTGTGCTTTTGTGAGTTAGTGTCTTTCAAATCTGAATATTTTGGAAAGTAGCTGACCTCAGGAACCGTAGCAAAAGGTTTCAGCTTTGGCTTTTGTCCTCTGTATTTTGCTAAGTTGTTCTCTGTATTTGTTGTCATTTTTATTCAGGGAGAAGCATATAAAAATAATGCATTATGCTATGCACCAATGATTCATGGTACACTGACAGTTTCAGCATCAGGCTCTCTAAGGCTTCATGTTTCATTCTATAAACAAACAAACTCAATGATACATCCTTGCCTTCAGGTCCTGTGTAGACTTCTTAAATCCATCTATATTTTAAAATGTTAAAATGTATTATATATATTTCCCCAAAACAAAAATATGGGACCTCGCAACAATATGCCCAGTGAATTTGTCAGTTTCTTCCTTTTCTCTCTATCTTCAAGGAAGATTTCCCTCTCTTACAATAGGATTGTTACCAGCCAGAAAAGGTCAAAAACCTTTTCTGAGGAGCCGTGTATAAAAATCCTCTGAAATTTCATTGTATTTGAATGGGATTTACTTATTTTAATTTTTTTTTACTTTGTTTGTTAGGTATAAAAGTGGGATACTTTTACTTTCCAGAGTTAGTATCACTTTGGATTGTACAAGATGACATAGAAAACAGGTTTGTTATCACCTATCACCTGGCAGACTTCATGGTCTGAATTGCTGAATTGCTACTGAGATTTCCTGGCAGCAATTTACTATCAGTATTTTCTCTTTAGAGTTACTGTGGCTTCCACACATGGAAAAGAATAAACACAACTTACATTTATTAAAATGCCTGTAAAATTGAATGTAGCTAGGTAGCACCACCACTCTTCTTCCCTTATTATGGATCTGATATAGTTTTGCTCAACACAATAAAAACATACCCTGATCTATCCTGTAATTATGCAAATTATTCATTATAAATTGTCTCTGTCAGCAAAAAAAATATAAAACAACTCCCCTTGAATATAATCAGAATTAACACTAGAAGGTTTAAAATTCAAGAAAAGAAGTACTGAAACTATGGATCTTTCCCTCTGTTTTTTAATTAATAGCCAGTAAGAATTAATTTTTGATTTATCTAAGTGAAGTACATAAAAACAGGCTTAAATCACAGGAAAGTTTTAAACAGAAAGGATGATAAAATGCTGCAGTGAAAGCGGGAGGGTTAGGGACGAAAGACCTATTTAGCTGTGATGTACAATGCACTATTAAGAGTTTGGATTTCTTCTGGTGATATATAGTTCTTCTACAGATTACCACATCTGCAAAATTCCAGTATAAATTTTCCATACACAGCATTCTTGTAAAGGAATTCTAGTGTCTCTATGGCTGCTGTTTAGCTCAAATTTCACGCTGGTGTAATTCCATATGGGCAGTATGGGCTAGAAGAGAAGGAGAGCAACTATGAATGAAAGGATGGAGCTAATTTAAAGAGAAAATCTTTAAGCTTGAATGTAATAAATACGTATAGATACAGAGAGATACAGACATGAGGAGAGAAAAAATTGGGGAAATGGCACAAGAAAAATGCACTGCTTTCAGTCCTACATCTGTAGTCTACTTTTAAGTGTTTAAGATAATCATTTTCATTATGTTCACAAATGTGATTTAAATAATGAAGCATTAGTAATATGAAGCTCCCTACCTTGATCTGCTGTTAAATCTCTGCAAGAAAGCAAAGTGACACAGGTTGGCAAATTAGTGATGTGAAAATTAATGAGTTTTCTCTCTGCTGATCAACAGTTGCCCTCCCTCTACCAGTGGCTGACTTACATTCACCTTAAACACTTTAGGTGTTTAGTCTAAGCAAACTAAATGACATTCTCTGTATACAGGGGAGTCCTACAACATTTGGTCAGTTACATATGATACGTTTTAAATTAATATCACCTCCTTTCTTTCAAATATTCTGTGTTGCCATTCCTTTTGTTGCATACCATATTAACACATTATATTTTAATAATTCTATAAACACTGAAATTACCTTAGTCTGTGCTGACCTTGCTATTGCAAGCTGTAAATCCGGATTATTAATTTGCTTCAATACTCAAAAGTAGAAAATAAAGTCCTAGTTTCTAAATGATTAAAGTTTGGTGCACTTCGGCAGCCAACTAAATGAGAGAGTCTGGTGATAATTCAATATTCTCTTGTTTAGGTGTGACTGAATTAGACAGATAAACTCAGGTTGAGAATGCACAGTAATTCAATGAAGTCTGTATGGCCAAATATATTTTGCTAGAAGTTAGATACCCTGCTGGAAAAAACACCTCCCAATTAGTTGTTTAAACAGGAAATATAGACGTCTGGAAATTAAAATCTTTTATTCAAGCAATCTACTTTTAATGTGCTATTGTTAGGAAAAATTTCTTAAATCCAAGATTTGAAAAAATTAAAAAAATGATAAAGGATTCATCTACATCCTGAAACTAACCAGGTAAAGTAACCAGGTAAATGTTTAGGCAAAGCGTATTAGTAGACACAGTACTTTTTTCATCTTTTTCTCTCACGCACAGATACAGTCTTATATCAGTGGAATAATTTTTCCAAAGAAGAGTTCAATTAAATAGACTTACAACAAGCCTTCTTTACACCTAATCCTAAGGGAAGTCTACTGGCATTAAGGAGACAAAGTCCAATTCCCTGCTGTGAATGAGCTCTAATGATCAGGAGAAGCAGAAGGATGTGATCAGGCCACCACAGGTGAAATCCAAATCCCCATTTCATACAGAGATGAGAAGTGTCTGAGTGTCTATATGTGCACATATATATGAATTTGTTTCCTTTTTAAATGAGCAATGTTCATAAGGGTTGGGTTTTTTTCCAAGAAAGCGATGAAAGTTGGATACCTATCTGCACTCATATTTGATACAGAATTCACTTTGTAATATTTCCATTGTGTATTGTGTTCTTGATTAACCAAAATAGTATTTTATCAAATTCTAGTTATATCCAACTTGCCTTCCCCATATTGCTTCAATTAATGGTACGAGAAACAGAATTTAAATATACAGTAAATAAAAAAGGAAAATCTAAGAAAATAATTTTACTTCTTTCATGTTTCCTGCAGCTTTATTAAAATTCTTAGTTAACCAGACAGGAATTCAATTTCTGAATCCCAAGGCATTACAATTTTATCATTAGCATTTCTGACAGATCAAAAATATAAATATCACCTGTGTTTTACTTATCATCTATAATCTCCAACTTTTATTATAATGACCAATATTTTAGGATGATATAATGCAATAGTAACATGATTTCAATTACTAGCAGAATAATAAGAAAACTCGACTCTTTTCAGTGTGAGAATTTTGAATTGTGTAAAACTAATTTTACTAGGCCTGTAGATAGAACATACTGCTTCAAGACTAAGTTTCAATGAAATCTTCAGAAATAATGTATAATTACTACCAGTACTGCATATCAAGTATTTTGCAGTAGCAATGTACTGTGAGTCAGGAAAAGAAAATTCTCCAAAGGAAAAAAACCTGAAGCTAGGTAAATTCAGACCTGAAATTAGGGGAAATGTATGTAACAGCATTGGTAGTTAATCATCTGAACAATTTATGAAGGATCTAGGAAGTACAGGCTGCACATTTTCTACCTCTTCCCCTGGGTGCACTCCCTCCACATCCCCAATTTGCTGGAGTTAATGAAAAGCATGAACTTAAATTGATCAAAATTCTGACCGGAATTTCTTTCTTAATACAAAATCTCCCATATGCTTGGAATATATGAAACTGTCAGCTAGAAATTTGATTATAGTACAGACGTTTTCAACTGACTGGAAGATTGAGAAATAAATTTGAAAAATAATCTGAACAAATAAAATATTTTATTTTATAACATAATAAATTTGTAGAATAAAAAAACCCAACAAAATCCAAAAATCCAAATGGCACTCAGGTAACTAAACCTGGATATCTACCATGTAGATGCTTGCAGATGAGCAAATTTCCTTGTGGTCAGTAAAATCAAGTAGGCGTATATACTAATTGTATACTTCATCCCTTCTTAAAATAAATTTCTAATTTAGGTATAATAGACTGGATTCTTACAGTGTTTCTCCCTCTGTTTTGATGATTAAAGAGCTCTAGATATCTAACCAATCTAGACCTGTGCAGCAGATCTCTTTGGCATCACATTGCATATTGTAAACACACTAAAGCAGCTCAGTACTGGTCAATGTTTTGCTTTTTTATTTTTTTATGGTGTATTTCAGACCATCTTAAACTCAAATTGCTGTCCGTTGAATAGGTCTTCCTTGAGTGTGTTAGGTAGTGAGAAGCATAATACATTGCAGTGGTGTCATGTTTGCTACAGTGATGATTTTTTTGTTTACTCTTGTCTCAGTAGACTGCTACAGAAATTCCAGTTTCTCACAATAATTATACAAGATGCAAGGATGTCTGGCAGGTTTTGGAATTCTATTAATATATCTAATATATATCTTTTAATTTATTTATTCTGCATTTAATACGACTGTCTTGAGTCTTGTAGGTTGTGATTCTTTTGGGGAATCCAGACCTCAAATATGATATGTATTTATTTTCTCTGTTATCCAGATATGAGGTACCATATTCCATGTAATATCACAAAGCTAGGAGATATACACATACAAATATATATTAACTTCAAAAGAAACAAGCGTAGGTTTTCTGTCAGAAGCCATTTTTGTAATGCCAGACTATGTATTGTGAAAGTCTCAGAGGTGGCAAATGCATAGCTGAGGTATTTCATACCAACCTATTTAATAGTGCCCTATGAAACAAAAAAACCAAGCCAACACCAAACCAAAGGGGGAAAAAAAGGCACCAAAAAGCAAACAAGAGAAAAATCAAACTATGGGTTTCATACTTAGAAATAGAATTTTCTATTCTCCAGACATTTATCACCAGTAAATAAATATCAGACTCAATACTCATCTGTAAATTTTGTAGTCACTACATAGTAGGTTTTTTCCTGTAGACCATTGCATAGCTACATAAATTCTCTCTCTCCTGGTGTCTGTATTAATTTTCTAAAGGCAGTTGAATTTATTCTTAACATCTACAACACAAACAACAACACTTCAACTTACATTTTGCCAATTCAACAATGCAAGGACACCATTGCTCAATAACTGAATCTTTATGTGATAGGAACTTGGTATTAAGAAATGCTTTAGAAATGCTTAGAACAAACAATGCTGCCATATGTAGCATGAGATAGAAGTGGCAAAAGCATATCTCTAGTCAGATAAGTGAGAAAATCATAGAAAACAGACTAAGAGATTTGTATTCCCTGCAATGCATAAGCAATTGCTCATGGCTAGTGATATATTTCAAGCTGTTTGGAGTTCTGCCAAGACAATAAAATCTAATTGACTTCAGTTCATAATCAAAATCACAAAAAAATACTTTGGAAATATCTTCAGAAACATTGAAAAGGTCATGTTGAAAATGAGTGAGGATTATGTCCAGTAACTGCTGCCAAAATGGGCATCGTACCTCAATTCCAAAATTAGATGAGCATTCTGCATCAACAATTCAAAAAGAATGACCAAAGAGAGCATAGGAAGCTGATATACGCCTACAGGTGAGATGTTAGATAATGGGAAAAACATCACAGTGCAGAATCAAGGATTCATGAAATACAAGAAGAAAATGTTATTTTGCTTTATTTTATAAATGACCAGGATTTAATAGTATAACTTGAACCTATCCAGAACATTTCACAGTCCTTTAAAACTACACATACTCCATTTTTTTCTTAAAAGACAATAGGTCTTGTCTTTTGGAAAGTTTTTTTTTGACATCTCCCTCTCTTTTGATCTTGGCACTGTCTTCTTTGGATATATTTTAAATTTTTTACTTCATAAAATGTCTTTCAGATTGGAAATGAATAAGCTGTCCTTCTCCAGTTCATACCAAAAGTTTAGAAATGCTTTTCATCTGCCTTTAAAAGTTCAGCATGCTCTAAATTATTTCACTCATGGAACCTCCCAATGTTCTCTGAGAAATTACTATGCTCATGTCCAGTCTCTTACAGAAAAGGAAAACTGTATCTGAATCATTGTAAATTCTCAAACTAATGACTCTTTTATTGTTTCATAAAAGATATAATAGTCCTTTGAGTTTCTTTCATTTTCTTTCTTGATTATTTTAGTTTAACATGGAATCCTCATCAGAAAATGCTTTGTTAGAAAAAAAGCTATAAAATAGAAATCTCCTTTCAACCTACTATGGTTAGACTGACCCTAAAACTCAAATTTCGTATTAAAGTGTCCATATACACAGAAACTTTCTTTCCATTAGTACGTCATAATTACTTTGTTTCAGTCCCTCATTTGTTTCAGAAACATTCAATGTCATTCTCATACTTTCCTTTTAAAACAATAGTACTGACAACAAAATTATGTTAGTTGTGTTCTCCTGGTCTAGCCTCTTTTATCCCTAATCCTTTCTGCCTATAAAATTACATTTACTTGTAAAGATCATTTCTGAAAAAACAAAAAAGGTAATGCATTAGAAGTTTGATTATAATTCAAATTAATGTAAAAGTATTTAAAAATTCCACATACTATTTTTTTCCAAGATTCTACTCCCCCAAACCAAATTACATGTGAACTCAAGAGTGTTTTTTTTCTCTGAAACATTCCTTCTTCATAAAATCCAGTGGCAAACTCACACTGACTTCAGTTCAGAGGACTAGATTAGATAACCATGGAATGGAACAAAGTTATGAAGTCCTTTAGTATCTCTTCAGTTCCTGCGCCTTAAATCAATGCAGAGGAAAGAGAAATGTGTCCACATAACCACACAGCCTTAAGTTTGAAAGGTATAGATCACTAAGACCTCTCATGCTTGCAAAAATTGTCCCTTAGATGCTGCTCACTTGCTCTGTAAAATAAAATCACTTAAGGCTGCAGACAAGCTGGTCAGCAAGCCATGCGAATTCCTTAAAACTATCTTTAAAAGGAAGGAAATAACATTTTTCTGACAAGGATTTTATGTGAATATTGATTTGACAATATAAGAGAGAATAGAGCTTCTATTGTTGCTTGTCTTTCTTCTAGAATTCCTTACTTATTGCTGCTATTGTTTTGAGATATATAATTACAGTAAGCACAAGTCTAAACTGGATACTTTTAGAACTGCTAAATACTTGAGAAAAAGAAGTAATTCAGTGGAATTCAGTACAGAAAAAATAGTCTTATGAACACATACAAAAATTTGCACAAAAATATTGTCAGGATTATTTGTCATAAAATATTGTAGAATGCATTTAGTCATTTTGATAAGGTTTTTCTGTTGGATACTACAAAGAAATCTTGATTTCAGTTTCCAGTTACAGACATACAATTATATCCGACACTGCACTTATTTGTTGTTTTGTTTTCAAGTGAACCAAACAAAATCTCAACAAGAATGAATTATAGAAATTAGCACACCTTTGTTACTCATTCTGCTGGAAATTACTCAGCACTTGGTAGTTTTCAAAAGACAAGGTAAATGTAGATAGTATTAATAAAACCACTGAAACCAGACCAGAATTTATTCATCATGTCAGTTGCATAAAAATATTTTACATATGCTCTAGGATGTAAATTAGTTTGCTCAACATTTGCCATATTAAGAAAAAAAAAAATGCAAAATAAACACAGAAGTCCCCTCATTTAAAAATGTCCAAGTGATACAATTCTAGAGAAGCTTATGTGTCTCCACAAACTGAAGAGGAACGCAGATGACAAGACGTGACTAAACACCTAATTTGTAAACACACACAACATCTTCCCTAGGAAAGACCAGTTCTACTCCTTGAAAACTACTACCCTCCCTTCATAGAAGGTATACAGAAAAACTAGAGAGTGACCAAGAACAGCGTCTCAAAACATATTTCCATATAGGAAAAACTGATTAGATTAGGAGTCCTTATTGGATAAGAGACAATTGAGGCAGGACATCACTGTCTCATGTGTGGGTGAGAGAGAGGAATGGAGTATGATTATTCACTATTTCCTATGCTACAGAAAACTGGTCATAACCAGTGAAATTATTTGATAACAGGCTCAATTCAGACAAAGGAATGTCACAAAATACTTTGTTGAATTGAAAAAGGGATTAGTTTGGTATATGGGGAAAAGTCCGTCAGCAACTATTAAAAATGAGTCTTGTGCCTAACCTGCAGCTCAGAAGTTCTTAATCCTCATGATTGTCAGAAACTGATAGGATATAAAAGGAAAATTGCTTTATAATATTTTCCATTTTCCCCTAATCTTTCTGTAAGATTTTTCTGGTTGCTACTGCTACAGACTAGCTATTGGACTAGACAAACCTGTGGTATGACCCTGTGCAGCCACAGAATTGCACTGGTTTTTAGAACAGAAAAAGACAGAAAGAAGTCTACTCGTATCGATCATACAATCTTTACATAATAATTAATAATAAGTAAGGATTGGTTTATGCATTAAAACAGATTTTCTTTGTTTTCATACTACAGTATTATTTATATTTATTCAGGAATTTTGATTTCCAGCTTTGGTTATTTAAAATTATTTTCAGTATCAATATTTGTTGCAGAACATTTCATGCTAAATTTAGTTCACATTTATGGAACTTAACTTTACTCCCATTTTATTCCTCCAAATACAATACAAATCAGTGTAAAAAGTTTGGTGTTGAAAAGCAGTGTCTTGCTACTAAATTTCTAAGCTGCTGGGGATTTTACATAAGGCAGAAAATCGTTCTTTTCAATCCCCTTTTTGAATCCCTGGTTTAGAGGCTTGATTCATTCCTCCCATGTTGCCTTAAATTACACATGCTGAACAAGTATAAAATATTCAAGAAATAAGATCCCAGAGGGTTGTAATCAGGCTCACAGAGTTTAGTCTGAGACACCAGTGGTGTCCCCTAAGGTTCAGTACCGCACCCAGTATTGGAGTTCTGTGTCCAGTTCTGGGGTCTTCCGTACATGAGACAAGGAGCTCCTGGAGCAGGTCCAGCAGAGGGGACCAAAGATGCTAAAGGGACTGAACCATCTACTTTTACAAGGAAAGGCTGACAGAGATGGGCCCGTTCAGCCTTCAGAAGGTATGATTGAGAGGGAGCCCTTTCAATGTATCTAAGCGTCTGAAGAGAGAGCATCACTAGTGGGGTTCACCAAGGGACCAGTCCTATTTAATATCTTTATTGATGATCTGGGTGAGGGGTTCTCGTGCACCCTCAGTCAGTTTTCAAATGACAATAAGCTGGGTGAGAGAGTTGATCTGCTGGGGGTAAGAAGGCTCTGCAGAGGGATCTAGACAGGCTGGATAGATGGGCTGAGACCAATGGTATGAGGCTGAACAAGACCAAATACCAAGTCCTGCACTCGGTCACAACAACCCCCTGCAGCACTAAAGGCTGCGGACAGGGTAGCTGGAAAGCTGCCCAGTGGAAACCAGGAGTGCTGGTTAACATCAGATGAACATGAGCCAGTGAGTGGCCAGGTGGCCAAGAAGGCCAGTGGCATCCTGGCTTGGATCAGAAATACTGTGGCCAGCAGGACGATGAAAGTGATTGTTCCCAGGTACTTGATGTTGGTGAGGATGGACCAGGAGCATTGTGTCCGGTTCTGGGCCACTCATGACAAGACATTGAGGTGCTGAAGTGTGTCCAGAGAAGGGAAACAGAGCTGGTGAAAGGTCCAGAGGATAAGCCCTATGAGGAGTGGCTGAGGGAGATGGGATTTTTCATCCTGGAGTAAAGGAGGTTCAGGGAAGACCTTAATGCTCTCTACAACTCCCTGAAAGGAGGCTATAACCAAGTGGGGCTAGGTCTCTTCTACCAGGCAACTGGTGACAGGACAAGAGTGTTGCATTATGGGCCAGGTTCTGGCCACTTACAACCAAAGAGACTATTTTCAGAATCATTAGAAGGCAAAGATCTTCTTTATTTCATGCAAAGCAAGCAAAGGCAAAGAGATCACTAGAGAGAGATCCTTAGGTTTTGCTTCTTAGATGCAAATGCTTCTTCTACCATTGCCAAAAGCAGTGTGAAAACAGCTACTGTTAGTCAGTTACAGAGCAACAAAACAGGAATAACAAAGTGCCAAACACTAGCTGTGAGATATAGTTTATAAAACACATGAAATGGTTTACACAAACTTTTCTTGGTTTCTCAGCTTCTGTTCATGAGAAAGTAACTGCTTCTCACGAACAGAGCTAAGAGAGTTGGAAAATCTCTCTCTGACTACTTGTCAGCATCCACACAAGGGGAAATGCCCTCAAGCTGCAACAGGTGAGGTTTATGTTGGACATCAGGAAGATCTTTTTCACTGAAAGAGTGGTGAAGCATTGGAAGAGGCTACCCAAGTGCTGATGGAGTCACCATCCCTGGAAGTGTTCAAGAAATTACTGGACATGGCACTTAGTGCTATGGTCCAGTTGACAAGGTGGTGAAGGTTTAAAGGTGTGACTCAAACATCTCAGAGGTTTTTTTCAACCTCAGTGGTTCTGTGATTCTGTCAAAAGGATGGAGCCAGGTTCTTAGTGATGCTAAGCAATAGGACAAGAGGAAGAAATAGGACAATGGGAAGAAACTGATGCACAGGAAGTTCCATCTGAATGTGAGGAAGAACTTCTGTACGGGAACAGGTTGCCCAGAGAGGGTGTGGATTCTCCCTCACTGAAGATATTCAAGAACCAAACCATCTGGATGCAATCCTGTAATTTGTGCTATAGACTGACCCTCCTTGAGCAGAAAGGCTGGAAAGATGACAACCCACTCTTGCAGCCTTACCCATTCTATGTTTCTGTGATTCTGTGTCTAAAGAGACGGCTCCACTTCCACTTCTATTAGACTTCAGTTTTGTGAATTGATAAAAACCAAGAAAAATTATATTGCAGTACTGCCTATACCCTTTGTGCCTTCCTCTGGGGTTTTCATGAGTGACTTCAGGTCTGGAGGAAGACGGGAGGATTTGAGAATCAAATTAATTTGGATTTTGTTTTGTTTTTTTAAAGAAATGGACTATCTCTATTTTGAAAACAAACTGATTGATTTCTTTAAGCTTTTTTCCTTAGAGAAAAAGAAAAAAAAAAGTAAAGGAGAAACAAAGAATTACATTGGCTTTTCATTTAATTTCACTGTTTAGTAATATAATCCTGAGGAAAATACTCAGAGAATATTCATTTCATAGAGAAAAACCAGCTTTTTTCTGAATCAGCTCAGAACTTGCAGTGACACCCTGCTGATTTTTTAATAGAGAAGGAAACTGAAATCACTACTCATGAATTAAAAAGACATAATAGGATAAGCATTTACTTTTCAGAAAAAAAAATAGGAAAAGAAAAATAAGTAGGTGGTTTGCAGGACATTTCATTTATAATGGCCTGTCTTCTGTAATAGATCATAAAGCTCAAATGGCATCAAGTTTCATCAGAGATTAGCAGACTGCAAAATTTGCCAAAATTGTGTACACTTAAGTCTTTCCACTGTTTCCAAACTTACCCTGCTGCCTTTGAAATCCAAGGCTGATTTTCTAGTAACTTAGTTGGAGTAGGTTCTTCCAATTTGAAGCTTTCCTAGAGCACATTTGGATCATTTTATTGTGCAGCAACTGCCAAAGAGGGACAAAAAGCCAGAGTCTATGTGTTTTACTGCATGTGAAGCAGTGCCTGCAGGAGCCTGTAAAAGGTTCTACCTGGGCAATTATCTGCATTTTACATCCAGTTAGAAGAGCTGCACACGCAATCACAAGCATAATTTCTTCAATGTTTTTATTTCTACTTGTCAACTGCTATTTTATTTCTGTATTTGTCCCCCAGGTTCTTTTAGGTAGATCATTCTTAATGCTGGTACTAGAATTGGTTTTGCATGTATCATAGTGGGTAATACATTAGAGGTGTTCTCTCCAAGTTTGTCCAGATGCTGCCTTGTACCCACAGCCTATTGCCAGCAAGCATTTCCTTCGTCTAACACCAAGGTTGCACATTAGGTAAAATGCTATTCATGGCATTCGTTTCACTATTGGATTGTGTTTCATATTCATGTCAAAGGGACACCTGAGAATAGGAGGCTTTACCAGGAATTTTCAGGAAAGAGATATTGTCTTCATTTTATATTGGTACTTGAATACAAACCAGACATAAAAAAATAAACAAAACATCGCAAGAAGGTACACTGCCTGAAAGATATAAAAGTATACTGAACTAAGTCTGGAAAATACAGCCTTGCACCTTGGGGAGTGTTTCAGTGATAGCAGAGAAACAGTCTAGAAAATTTATGAGATTTTATCCATCCCTAGCTGGACTGACTCAGAAAAGCTTATTGCTCTTTAAACCTTACTGCCTGGCTAAGGAACTTGTCCTGGCAGTGCATATACTATATTGCTACCAGGTTAATTCTTGGTGATGCTTTCTACCTGTTTATGAGCACAGAGCAGGGTTGTGGGATGAACAATGGCACCTGCATCTTCCCAGGGCCTGCAAGGAGATACCCACATGGCATGCCAGGAGGGGATAGGGAGAGCAGTGTGCCTGTGATGACCCCTGTGATGTGTATGGATGTGTGGATGGACATGTATCTGAACTAGAACCATTCAGTGTTAGTTACAAAAGCACATTCAAGTAATTGCGCATGTTTATTAACATTTCTGATTCATAATTTGGTTCTATCTGTTGTATTACTGATACTGATCCTGAATCTATAGTTCACTGATTGTCAGCTATTTGTGTGTCATTTATAAATCAATAAAGCACTTTGATGTTGATTCGTTTTAAACTACATAAATGGATGTAATCTTTCTCTGCAGCAAGGTCCATAAACAGAAGCATGTGATGATTCCCTGAAATGTCTGATTTGATTGTTAGGTTAGGTGAAGGGAGGTCTGTTCAACACGCCTGGCATGTGCTCAGTTTGACTCTGTCCAGTCACTCTGAAATGATTGCAGGAAGCTGGATGTTTACTTCGGCAGAATCTGACAAATACACTATGATCGTCTATAGATAGTATTGAAGTAAAGTACTTTCACCGAGCAAAATCTGTCAGAAACTTACTGTCTGGTTCCATGCTCAAATCTTCTTTATTTGGCCCAATTAAGAAGACATCCTGGCCTCAAAAAATACCATCCTCTGAAGTATTCTTCTAATATGCTTGTTAAACGTCTGGGGTTTTTAAAATTTATACTTCAATTTTCCATTCATTTTCAAATAATATTTGTTAATGTTTTGATGAATCTCTTTCCTTACTGGCTGAACAAAAGATTCACTTAAACATACACCAGCTTTACAGCATCTTCACCATGATGGTGTTCTTATTGCAATTTAATGTTACAGGCTGTTAACCAAAACAGCTGATTCCAAAATAATGCTAATATTCAGTCCAAAAGTTCCAACTAAAGCTATTACTGTATTTTATGTGTATTCCCCAGTTAACCAGACTGTCTTTTGCTTAAAAATCAGCACCATAAACTACATGCCAGTAATGTGTTTATGCTGAACAAACTACTGAGGCCTAAGATTTTTCTGCCTACATTTCTGCAAAGCTAAATAGTCAGCAGAGTTAATAGAACTCATCCTTTTCCCTGTACTTGCATCCTAGTGATAAGGATATCATTGGCTCTTCACCAAAGCAATCTTTTTTTCTGTGGAAAGTTGTAGAGTTTCAGTATGTAGGACTATATTAAGCTATTTAAATTACAATTTTGAGTCATCTTGCAGACAATAATTTATTTACCATCTAACAGTGTAACGATGTACATGTAGATGCAATCTCGACCTCTGATCTGGAGCAGGTGTGTGCATGCCCACTAGCCACAATTAACCTCTTTGGTTTTGGGTGCTATCTGCTTTGGTTTTTTTCACTTCCAGCGAATGAAAATGCATATTTTTTTTAATATTCAGTTCCATACTTTAAAATTTCTATCAATATTTAGCCTAACTAATTTTCTCAGAAAGGTATGTAGTTCTCTTCCAGTATCTCTTTCACATGGTGGGTTAACATTTTTCTTTAGCCTTCTTTTTTAAAGATGAAGAAACTAATTCTTTCAATTAATCTTGAAATTTCTTATTTTATTTTTTACCTTCTGTGTTCTTTCCAAATTATATCTTTCTCTAAATGTGTTTCCCCCTCCCAAAAAAAAAAGTTAAAAAATCTTTGTCAGTCTAGAACCATATATATGTTCAATACCCTACCCTTGCTAAGATACACTAAATTATTCCCTTTCAATTTTGAAAAAAGATCGCATTTTTGTGTCAGACTGCAACATTCAGATCCCTTTTTGTAATATTGCTGCTTAGTTGGTTTGCCTCAGTTTTATAATTCAGCTTCTCTTAATTCATATTCCATCTGTTTGTCGTGAATCTCATCTTCTTTCAATTAAATCATCCCTTCAATTTATTAAGAATGTTTTGAATTCTCATCCCTCTCCACAGAGCAGCTATTCTAAGCCTGACTTATCAGCAGAATGCATCCTATTCCTCACTCCATCACCTGATCCATTAATGAAAACATCAAATGAATTCAGACCCAGAACAGACTTCTGCAAGATTTCTCCTGAAATTTCTTTGTCGTGAGCAGTAAACAAGCAACACTTCCTCCAGAAGCAGTTTACCACCACCACATGTGTTCACCTAGCAGTGTTTTTACACAAAACATACTTGTCCACTTTGTTTATGAAAAGTGTCACTTGGAGGTGTGTTGCAAACTTTGCTAAAAGTCAGGCTCTATCAGATTCAGTTCTCCATCTGTCAAGCCAGTTAATTTATGATGGTAATGTATTTGATGCCACAAAATGATTTCTCCACATTATTGCTCTAATGCTCTTAATCTGTAGTCTCCATTCCTTCTGCTGTAACTTGTTCAAGATGCACAGAGCTCCTCAGGACTCATTAGGTGTCAGAGACTGAAATATTATAGTTTATGACTTAAACATTTTCATGAAGGACTTTTAAAACACTATTACAAAAGCTGCAGAGAAGACTACCACACCTGGAATGGGGCTCTGAGAGGCCCTGGACCCGCTCACTGATGAAGATTATAAAATAAACTAGAAGCTCAGGGCTGGGGACATTCACAAAGCATAAGCTTAACACCTGCAAGGTGGAGGACACTACCCTGGGGCTATCAGCTGCCAGGCTGGCACAGACCCTGGCACCAAAGGGTGGGAGAGAGGCTTTGGGTGTGTGGTCAGAGGCGCAGTGACCACACCAAAGGGTGGGGGAGAGGCTTTGGGTGTGTGGTCAGAGGAGCAGTGACCACACCAAAGGGTGGGGGAGAGGCTTTAGGTGTGTGGTCAGAGGGGCAGTGACCACACCAAAGGGTGGGAGAGAGGCTTTGGGTGTGTGGTCAGAGGCGCAGCGACCGCCCATCCTCCCCTGTGCAGAGGAGCCTGGCTGAGGGGCCTTCACCCGGGGGGGAAAAGCTGATCTGCAGCTGAAGGGGGTGACAGGGCCCAGCAAAGGCCCCTCAGAGGGGTCCCTAGGCCCTGCACAGAGCTCCAGAGATGGTGCCACAGATCTTCAAGGTCACACTGGCCCCTGCAAGGGACACACGTGGGTGTTCCCACCTGCCCAAAGCGTGTATTAATCCATGGCATTCTGTACTCTTCGGTGTGTGGCAGCACGCTGGGGCGTGTGAGGGCATGCCAGGCCATGTCGGGGCGTGTGGTGGTGTGTGGTGGCATGTGAGGCCATGTGGCAGCATGTCGGGGCGTGTTGGGCCATGTTGGGCCATGTCAGGCCGTGTTGGGCCATGTGGTGGCTGTGACAGGGGACCCTCAGCACCAGCAGAGCAAATGGAGGCGAGCAATGAGACGTGGTTGGGACCCCTGAATGGGTGATGTGCTCCCACCTAACCCCTGCCACCTCTCCCTGTCCCCCCACTCCCCACACACACTTCTATCTCATATTTCTTTCTTTCTTTTCTCTTTCTTTCTCTTTGCTTCTTTTACTATTAAATGAAATACATCAATTTTTTGGCATCAACATTTAATCTCGTTCAGTTTTAATCTCATCTTCAAGAATATTTTGAACCTTCTAAGTGCTTTCTGGTTTATGCACAGACTTGGTTTTCCTTGCTCTTCTGGGTTTAAACCAGATCGTAACATTAGGGTACCAAGGGAAGCAGGAGAAATAAAGAAGCAGGATGATCCCAAAACATACCATGGTATGAGCTCTGTTCAAAGGCATGTTGAAATAAATGCATACAAGGCGTCTTTGATCCTCTGTGATCCAGCCTGTGTTCTAATTTCACTCTTAAAGACTCTTCCTGGACCTGTTAGTACTTTGATTCCACTTAGAATGTAGACAGACTTCACAGAAGAGCTGAGTAACAAACTAGTCTTGAAGTAGTGAGAGAATGACACATGCATGGAGGTCAATATTACGGGTTTTAATCACTCCAGGCTGAGGCAGTGCTAAAGTACTTTTAAAATTGAGCTGGCAGCTCTTTGTTCAACTTCGAGAAGGAAAGCAGTGGTAGCAATCTGATCGAAGAAAACTGACTGAAGTGAACATTTTTGGGTAACAAATGTAGATGAACTCACAAATCCTGAATGCCTGCGGTGATTGGTACTGACCTGTCCACCATGTTAAGACTGAGGGCAGATTTTTAGAAGACTGTGGAACTAATGTTTAAAAATAACCCCAAATCCACCAAACTCAAAAATCAAACCACAACTGCACTTTAGGCTAGGGTGCCTTTGGAAAGCATCTGAGATTGAATTATTTTTTAATGTAGCAATTTCCTTTTCTTATTTCTGTTTAAGAGCTACTTTAGCGCCTAAATCCCTTTACTGAGGCCAGCCTGAAGTTATGGAGGTTAATACATGAAGCAAAAAATATAAATTATCTTAAGGGGTCCCTCATTGAACTGAATTGAAAGGGGAGTTAGTTATTACACGGGAAACCCCTGTCACTGAGCTCAGGCCTGGCAGTACAGTGAGATAAGAAGAGTCTCCCAGAAATGGGTGGCGAGTTTGCACCTTCCATTAACACCTCTCAAAATCAATGACAGAACCCCTAAGGAGTAACGGGCTCAAGTCATAATCTAAGCTTGTGCTATTCCTGTTGAAATAGTTTTATTCATAAATCATTTTAAGATTTTATTCACACTGAAAAGCCTGATAATTATTTAATGCATGAAGCTCATAATCATCTATATGTACTCTGCTTCAGCAGTTACATTAATCAGAAAATAACAGTTGTGCAGCAGCTCAAATGACTTAGTAAATTGTACAAGCAGTACATTTTTTTCTTTACTCTCCTAAGTGCTGGATGACAATTATGGTTTACTACATGAACAGGGTTATACAGCAGGTACCAAAACCTTAACACTTTGGTAAACACTTTTAATCAGCTTCTCATTAATTTTGCCTGCTGTGTGGAAAACTCATATATTTGCAGAATGATTGTGCTGATTTGCTAAATCACAACCTAACTCTTAAATGGAGAGAATGGTCATAATCAAGAGGACAAATTTTAAAAAATATGGAAAAGGAAAGCAAATACAAGATGCTTGACCAATTGCAATTGTTAGGTTAGATCAGATCATTATAATAAATAGATTATTACTTGTTCTCAAATTACCACATCATACTTTCTCTGTTCCTGATGCTTCACAGTACTGTGAAGTTTAAATCTTCTAACTCAATAAAATTTTTTGATGTTAAAGTTATCCTTGTGGTTCCTCACAGCATTACACCTGGAACACTGATGGTATGTAGAAAAGTAAGAACCAAAATTCGGAAGGCAGAATGCAAACAGCTGATGTTGTTCATGATTTGGAGATCAGCTTTCATCAAATATTCTCCAAAATGTACAGTTACCAGTTCTTTAAAACAGAAACAGCTTGTTATTCAGTGTTATTCTATTTCATTAAAGCAGCAATGCCTACTGATAAGACTTTTCCTTCAATTGTACTCATATAATGGTACTATTAGTCTTTAGATGCCCATCACATTGGAAAACTGCAGCACTGCATGGAAACTCACAATAAGTAGACAAGTTTGCAAAGTGCTCTCTAATTCAAATTGCAAGTTCCCTGCTGCACAGCACAAAAGCTAGCCATTTAGAGCCCCTTCTCTTGCCAGTAATGATTTAGGCAGTTCTGGAAATGAAGTAGAAAGTTTTCCTGTTTAACAATTTGTACTTCTCTGGAGCTTAGACATTCAAGTAATGTCTATAACAATAATAAAACATTGCTCAAATCTGTATATCCATCCCTGAGTTAGTCACAGGGATTGTTTTTACAACAAAAGAAGTGAAAATTAGTCTAATTTTCACGTGTGTGTAATTCACCCATGATAAATTGCTCTCTGAAAGTGCAATTTATTTTTCCCCACTGTCTGCAAAGGAGCTTGGGAAAATGTACTTAGATGTAATCTTCTGAATTTAGGCTCAGCAGAATTTGAGATGAAACACATACTACATGTTTTCTTCTTGAGCTGAGAGCCCTATTTTGTGTATTGATCTGATGGGCAAGGCCTTTTCTTTTTTTTTTAAGATATCATAGAATCACAGAACAGTTTGGGTGGGAAGGGACCTTAAATATCACCCAGCTCCAATGCCCCTACTATGAGAATGAACACCTGCTACTAGACCAGGTTTCTCTAAAGACCCATCCAGCCTGGTTTCGAACAATTCCAGGGATGAGAAATTCACAACCTCCCTGGACAACCTGTTCCAGTTACGTAGTGAGGAGTGCAAGAAATGTGTTTGAAAAAGGTATCATTATTTAGCCTACTGATAAGACTCACAAGAGCACAAGAGCAAGAAATATGAATTAAATCTGCTGATTTGGCACTCGTCAGGGAGAAGTCTTAGGTCCTGGTCTCTTCTCCCTTGATTATTGATATTTTAATTCTATTTTCTAAGTAAAAACATTTTAAAAGTTCAGGACATGACATATAGCCAATGCCTATAAGTTGTTGAGGCCTGTATAGGTCTCAGCTCACTTCCCTGCAGCTTGGAGCTCAACTAAATGAGTTCCCCTGTTCATAGCAGTGATTTTCATTATAATTATGCTAAGGTTTTACAGTAATCATACTGCAGCAACACAAACTTCTAAAAATACCCTTGTGATTTTTCACAAGTTCAGCCAGATATTTTCAAGGCATTGAGTATTTATTGTCTCTTCAAAATATATTCAGATTCATTTAACATAGCCAATTATGAGCTGCCTGAGGGGTTTACATAAACGCTTCATCAACTCTTCTGAAGTTAGTCCCATTAAATATGAATAAGTCCAAGCTGGACTTGTTATGTTGCTAGTTTGTGAACTTTCCCAGTGGGCACTTAAAAAATACTCAACTATAATGCATTAAGAAGTGTCTTTCTTTGTGCAAATCTGTTCCATTCTTTTTATTTAAATTTTTTCCCTTTTTTTTCTTTTTATTTTTTTAAAGTACAGGATGAAAAAACCCAAAGCACAGAGCCCAAACAGAGTTTACTGAAATCTCTGGCTTATTTTTCATTTTCTATTCCAGTAGTGTAAAAAGCCTATTCAAGGAAAAGACACAAAAGGAGTCAAAGTGCCTTTTGTAGCCAGTAGAACTACAATACAAATAAAGAATGCCAGCAACAAGAAATCCTCCAAGAATTTGAAAAGTGTCTTGAAGCAAAGGAAACAATGTTCCAGCTCAACTTCCCATTAAAAAATGCCTATTGCAATTTGAACATGTCAACTACAGCTACAAATCTCATGTGATTTCCTCCACTTAGCAGCATGAAACCCAGCAAGTAGAATCCCAGCACATTACAGCACTTGAGCATATGCTTATATGTACCTCTAAACAACAACAGACCAATGAAAAATTGAAATTAAATCTCTGCCTAAGAGCTTTCATTAATCCAATGATGAAGAGTTTAAGTAAAACCTGACTCCTAAAGAATATTTATACAAAATAAAATTTTCACTGTTATACAGAAAGTAGAAAATAATGTTCCTCATGGATCTTCCTCAATTTACCATAAGGAATGGGGATTTTATCCAGCATTATTTTACTACATTAATAAATGTCAACTGACAAGTACCTAGTGGTTTTTTTAGTGAAATTTTATAATAACAGACAACAAAAACACCAGCTGGAAGACAAAAAGTCAAGCCCTCTAGCAGGGAAAAGTTTTCAAAACAAAGAAGAGAAATATTAACTATTGTTTTCTCATTCTCATTGCTCTTGGCATTATAGCAGGGGTTTAAATATAAGTGTTACTTTTCTGAAAAATATTCTTAGATTCCCATGACATACTTCTCCTCAAAAATTACTATATTTCAAATGAATACTTTAATATTTATTAAGCCAAAAGACTTAATGTGGAATGCTTTAAAAAAAGGACTAATTCTGCCAAAAAGCGGTGGCTGAAAATTGCAAAAATCTCACAATATTGCACCTATGGCAGATAAAAGAAAATGTAATACAAATTTTTTTTGTTGTTCTTAGTGTTGTACCTGCCACATTTTTTCTTTTTTCTGCTACCATTCAACAAGCTGTCTCAAAAAATCCTAATAGATTTTGGCAATGAGACATATTTCAGATATGCCTAATTGAAGATCTTGGCCTAATCATTTGCTGTGCCATACATATGCATTTTAAGTGAAGTGTAAGTAACTGGGACTCTTATTAACTACAGAAGAAATGCAAATGGATTACATAATCTATTTCTGTAATACATGTATTTTGAGCCAATAAAATGACCTTTGAAAATTACTGAGATGCATGAAAATGCCATTTACTGTAATAGTAATAAGAAAAAGAAGGTGAACTGTAGGTGAGGCTTAACACCTCTTAAATTTTCAGAATCTAGGCAAGATTTAAAGTGTGTGCTGTGAATATTTAGTCATTTTTAGGAAACACATACAGTACATGTGCATCATGCAAAAGTATAAAGCTTTGTTGCCTTCATATTTAAACCTGCTTGGTTTTACATTTTAACACTTTCTTTTAATTCTACATTCATTTCTAATCAGAAACAGAAGTAAATTAATGGTAATAGAACAGATCTGTGAAATTATAATTTATTAACACTACCCAAATACAAACAGTTTAGAAAGTCACTGACTCAAATATCTTACAGTTTAAAGCACAATGTAAATTGAGACTCTAATGACATTTTCTGATAGAGGTTTCACTGAATTGTAAAATTAAGATTAATTTTTCAAATATAGATTCAAGATGTTGGAAAACAGCATTTTCTCCTGTCACAATTTCCACTTCTCTTGAGAACCTGATGAACTTTCCAAGGGTCAGATTTTACAGCTGAGGGGGTTTAGAAGTAAAGTTGTTGGTAACTGGGTAGTTGTTGAAATTTATTAACCAAGCACTATTTATTTCCACAAATTATTACAATAGAAGGCATTCTCCCAATCTCACTTAGAACTAATGATGAAATCCTACTCAGGATTAGTTAAGTGAACAGCTCGATTTTTTAAAATTCTCATAACTGGATATCTCACTAAAAGAAGAAAAAAAAATCAAAAGTATAGAGCAGAAATTGCAGAGTGAAAATATTAAAGAATCATTGCATCTTCAAAGTGAGCATGTCCAAAGTTATCAACTGAATCTTAAGAAGCTAGCTGAGAAAACTTTTCTCATTTACAGAAGGTAAATGAGTAGAAATGCGCAGAAATAAGTATTGAAGGCAACCAGCCTTCAGTTAGTTTGCCCTGTCATTATATGATGACAGTAAGACTTGACAAGGAAAACCAAGCAATTTTTAAAAATCAGCTTCACTGGAGGACAACAAATAGTAGTGTTTTTAACTGTACCAACGGGATTCTACTAAAACTCTGTGAAAAGTCAAGATGTCTTCCTACTCATGGCTGCCTTAGGAATTAACCATGGTCTGCATATCACTTAAGGCCAAAAGATGAGAATTTTGATCTGCTTTGCCTTCCAGGGAACCACATTCACACTTTTACATTATTTAACATGCCTTCATACATCTGTGTGTTGAATGCCTTAAAATCACAATGAGATTGTCAATGGAAGTTTCAAAGATTTTAAGTCTAGAAAGGACCATATTAATAATTTTGTCTGACTCTCTGCATAAGGCAGGACATTATTTTTACCAAGAAATTTCTGAATGAAGCACATGACTTCAGGGTGAGGTAGACAATATATTCTGGAAAATAATTCAGTTGTTATTTCAAGTGTGAAAGATTCTACCTTTATTCTCAGGAAAATGCCTTCATTTTTAGCTCCTGTCAACAATCATTTCTAATGACAGCTTATTTTTATTTTTCAGCTCTTATGTTACATTATGTTATGTTACATTACGCTATGAGACATTACAAGGTTGTTTTATCTACTTAAGAGCCCTGAGAAAAGGCTGAGATGTTTGGGGTCTTTTTTAATATTTTCATAGGCACTCATCTATAAGGATTCAGTCTCTTTAATCTTCTTACCAGTAGCATTCTTTATACAGAACTCATTTGATGTCAATTCATTCTTCTCTCCATTACTGCTTCTTTCTTGCCTTTAGAAAAACTTCCAAATTTTTTTTAATTTTTATTATTATCTTGGATAATATTAACATCTCTTTAAAAAATTGCATCCAGAAAAGGCTCAAAAAGTCCTTCTAATACAATAACAAAATGTTAGTAATGAAAGAAATTGTGTGACAGTACTAGATTTTGCTGATATTCTCTGTATTTTCTCACTTTTCACACACGCGCCTAAAACTGCTCATACTTAGATCAACATCATGAAACACTAGTCTGGTCCAAGTTTTTCAGAGCAAATGAAGTCAACCGAGTGACCCTTGAATGACAACAATAGAAGAACAAAAGGTATTAGAGAGCTGTAGAGTGGAGTCAGCCTTTCAAACAGTATGATCTTTTTAATGACACTACTGCTGTTACACAAAAACAAAGAAAGATGCCTAATGCAGAAATTTGTTCAAAATCAAGATGTAACAAACAGATGATGGAGGCACTAATTTGATCAGTATGTTGATGACACCATATACACATCAATCTAAAAGCTGGTTTTTTTTGGAAAGTTTTGTTGCAATATCTGTGATGTATTTGGAAATTATTTTTTGCCATCAAAACATTACTGTAAAAACCCACACTACAGTACAATATTTTTCACTGATATAAGCCTTTTTACATTTATATAAATTTCAATTTGGAGATCTTTTCTATTTTAGAAAGGGTGAAATAGCAAAATCCTTGATGTGACAGACTAAGCCTAAGATTCACGGAGAAAACACAGTAGGCTGCCGAGTATAGGCCCATGGCCACAAAAGCATGACAAAGAAATGGAAACAGATTCTAGAAATGTTGCTAAATCAGCCAGAATAATACATATTTTCAATGCCATTTCTTGAACTGCATTGAAATGTACATTCTTTTTTGAAAGCAAAACTGAGACCTGGAAAATTGAATTCCTTAATCAATGGATCTGTAAAAAGCTATTCGATAATGTAGTGTTTGAATGTGGCATGATAGATATTTAAAGGGGTCATTGGGATGGTAAAAGCAAGAGATCTTTCATTGACTTTCTGAACAAAGGCAATCTCATTGAAAATTCATAATTATTCAAAAAGTATAATTGCTATCAGAGTAAATCTGGACATCAAAGTTTAAATAAAAGAGGAAATAAATGATTCATATACCAAAATCACTAAAAACTGCAGAATAACAACTACAGTACAATAAAAAAGGCCATCAAACAATATCCACAGTAGTGTTCCCTGATCAAATATACATAAATATTGCATGTTCCTTAGGCCAATAAAAAACAAATCCAATGTCCATCTTAGTGTCTCAAATTAGGTAACTAACTAACACAATTTCTAACTTACCCATTAATTTTTATATAGTATGGATATTGAGAGAGTTGTGAGATAAATCCTGGAGCTGTTCTTCGCACAAGAGTACTAATGCTGGTTTATAAGACTTTCTCGCGGTTGCAAATATTAGAAGGAAAACAAAATCTGAAACCTAGTCAATATCTTAAAAAAAAAAAAGGGAAAAAAGAGCAGATTAGTGGAAATGAATGAGACCTCATATTTCAATTTCCACCCCCTTCAATTTCCCATCTCTTTCTTTTCCAAACATATTTTCCCATAAATATGCACTGTGCTATCTTTTTCATTCTGTCCAAATGAGATGTCTTCTTCCAGAGTCCTCACTGCACCACTCAAAATGCCATGCAATTAAAGTCTGGTTCGGGGGATCAAGCCTCCTCAAGATGAGGAGGACCCTGAACAGAGGCTTTTGGGATACTTTTGGCATCATAGTGTGCTGGAAGTGATTGCTTTTCTCCGTTCGGTATGTAACCACAGAAGAAGGAAGGCTAGGAAGCCTGAGTCCCGCATGAAGCGTCCTTTGTTTCTGCTCTCAGTTCCCCATACAGACAAAAGAGATGTGAAGTACAGCTTAAGTTCCTGTGGTGGCTTCCAGATGTGTTCACAGATTCCTGCTTCCTGCGAGCACAGTGTCATTATTTCATTGCAGATAATATTTGGATGGATTTTAATGACAATTTCCTTCTTTTGAGTGGATAAATCCTAAAAGCTTAAAAAATCAAAATCATTGATTAAATAGCCTGTTTTTCTGTCTGAACATAATGGTACTGAGAATGTGACCCATATGGCCACACCACTTTTTTTTCCCTCAGAGACAACAATGACTGTTTGATAAGACTGAAACTATTTTTCAAACAAACTGTGGTTACTTGTGAAAATGTCATTATATAGTAAAGGTAATAAAAAAATACTTGCACTCAACAGAAAAAAACACTAAAGAAGTAATTTTTTTAGTAAAGATTAAGTAGGCTTCACACGAGCAACTATGAAGGTTTTCAGCTCAGTGTATGCATGTCTGTCTTCTTAAGCTGTTGGACAATAATTCTGGGACTTTTCAGTATATTGAGCTAGTTGAATTCCATGTGAATTCTAGGGGAATCATCTGCTCATTTCAGACGATAGAAGAGTTTTCAAAAACTGAGTTTTTTCTGCAGAAATAAGAGGTTTTAATTTATCTGATTATGAAATGCTATAGTTGCACTTTACACTAAAACGGGGGATTTTATTCTCAAAGAGCTTGTCAGGATTCTTCTGTTTGTAGTCTCCCTGATCTATTTGCAATACTCATTATCATTTTTTCTTGGTATTGAAAACATGTTTAACAATGTATACTACGAAGCCACTCTAAGACATAATGTTTTGCATACACAAGTCAAAGAAGGGTAATTATTTATCAGCCAATGTATTGTAAATTGTTTCACGTATGCCATGAGACGTAACATTTGCAATGTAACAATTATTATACCTTGTTGAAAAATGTAACTGTAATTTATGCTGTGTTGAAAATATTGCTTTCATCCCTGCTAAAGGCAAAATTGGAAATAAAAATCATGCTTGAAAAAGCTGTCTTTCAGGAAATCGGGTCAAATTTCCTCTAACTAAAGCATTTTATTATATCAACTATTACCTCTCACGTGCCATTTGTCTGCATACAGCCTGACAATTCAGCAACTCATATATTCTTTGTAAAGCTTATATTTGAAGCAAGTGTCCAGTGATTTGTAAAATACACTTTATTATAGATAAATTGCAGTAGGCATGGGTACCATGGCTGCTGGGGAATGATGGGATCTTTCTTTACTGAGCTGCCTCCACTTTGATCTAATAAGTCTCATATTAACCTCTCACAAATTCTATAAACCTCAGTTTCCTACAAAGTGTCTGAAGATGAGCTAAGATTTCATGGGTTGTCTTTTGTGTTTGCTTTATTTTTAGTGATTTATTAACACATTTACTCAAATGTCACACAGGGATCTGAATTTTTATCCAATGTACGTTGGAAGAATTGAATTGCTTAAAAGAAGGAAGGAATTAAATTATTGAACTGAAAGACACAAACATAATGGAAAGCTCTCAAAATTTTCTGAAGGAGACAGCAAATACATGGTAATTTCACATTCAGGAAATATGTAATTTCTTGTTCACTAAGATACATTTTAACATTTTCCTAGCTACATTTCAGACAACAGAATGCCTTTGGGACAGTCATGCAGACAGATGTCTGCTACAGGTATTATCAGCTTCTCAGGTAAAATCCAGAGATAACATTCACAATGCCAGAATGAGCAAAATTAATGTTTCTCTTATAAGGTACCCTCTCAACTACAACTTAAATAATACCACCATTATGAGAAGTAGATAATTGCCTCAGATTTTAGCTAGCAAGACCAACCTCCACAAATCCTAGATCCCTGAGACCAAGGGGAAAAGTCTGGAGCAGCTGACTTACCATTGATGGAAGAGTCAGGAATTCCTATCTAATGTCAGGGAATACTTAAGCAAATGGCACACACTGATACATCTTTTAAGATTTCTTACTATTTAAGATGGTAAAATGAACATATATACAAATGTCAAACTACTGATAATATTATTGAAGATTAAGTGTTAATTGTATTTTTCATTTAGTCTCCCTTAGAACCAAATCTACATTAACAATAGTTACAAAGTAGAGAAATAAAATTTTCATACAGTAAAATTGTCTCCACCTCTTCTCACTCTTTTAAACTGCCTTCTCACGACATTTTCACCACATCATGCCTCTTGTACCTCTTGGTCATAGCCTGATACAAGTCCATGGAGTTTCAGACAGTTAATGGAATTTATATTTATATCATAAATGGAAAAAAACTTTGATATTTAATCAGATTAGTATTTATCGAGAGATTTTTACAGTGGATCAAGTCTGACATCAATAAAGGTTTAAAAGATAATAAAGCAAAAATGCTTTCAGGATATGTGCAAACTTTTAGTAAAGCTGAATGTTTTCTTCCCCCAGCATTTTCTGTAGTGTTTGTCGTATATGAAAATACTCTCTTATTTCTCTTTCCAAAATTGTAGACAATGGCACTAAGTTTGACCCATGATAATCTCCTAAGGTTGCAGAAGAAATTCTTGTCTACTGCATTTGGTTGCAATTTGATCCTGCATTTTCATTTCACTAACTTAAGCCTCCATATTGCATTATGTTGTTTCAGGTAACAATATTATTAATAAATTGATGTCAAGAGTTCCTCGTGCCTACACCTCTTTCTGTAATGAAATGCTTCCATATATCAAACTGCATATTAAGTTTTACTGAAGGACCTCTCTTTCCATGAAGAAACATTCTTGTGAAATAAAAATTCCAAGAACGTTTCTTTATTGGGCTTTATAGTCATTGTATCACATAAAAATTAGATTAAGTTTATTAAGTTATTAAGAGCTGCCACACAGCAAGGTCATCTGTGTATGCCAGTCATGGCAGATGGTCTGTGTTTAAGATGTGAGTGGAACTCCACAGCCTTCCTTGCACAAAGATTCCTATGCTTTAATCTTGCTGATTGTTAGATTTTTCCCCTCTGTGTTTAACTCAGTCTTTCTTGCTTCATCTGAAGACACTGTTCACAAGTAGTGCAGTTATTTTCTCTTTTCAACATCACTTAAAATACCTGAAGACAGTTATGATTGTCCTTTTATGTCTTTGCTGCAGTTTAAATAGATAAGCCCATTCATTCAATCTTTTCTCTTGAACAATTTTTTCAGTAGTCATCATTCTCTTTGTTTGCCACTATAATCTCTCCAACTGGTACACATTTTAACTCTTGTGCAACACACAAACATTAGCATAAAATCTTTGCCCTGTTTTTGCCCTGTACCTCCCAGACTTCTTTTGAAACTTATTTGTAAGCCAGCTGTTTCCATACTGATTTCATCTGGCAGATTATTTCTGCCTAAGCGCTGTACCTTGTATTTCATCCAATTTTTAGGCCATTTCTCTCATTTGTCAAAATAATTTTGAACAATAATCCTGCCTCCATCCTTGTGATGTCTCTGTTTCATGACATCTGCAAATTTAATTAGCATCTTTCCCTTTCAATTCAATTTCAGACCAATTTGTTAATAAAAACATTGAATAGAACTAGACCCTTGACAGAACACTGTATATTCCCACCTGACCCTTCCTTCTTTTTTGACAGTGAAATATTGCCAAGGACTCCATGGGTACTGTTAGCAAAGCTGTCTAACACCCACCTGGTAGTTTTCACGTGGACTGTGACTCCAAAATTTGCTTATGAGATTGTCACAAGAGATAATTCCAAATGCCCTACAAAAGTCATTATACGTCATCTGTTGCTTTTCTCCTTTTCATAGTTCCTGCAGTTCTGTCATGGAAGGAAATTAGGAAGGTTTGACGTGATTTACTGTTGACAATTCAGTGCTATCTGTTGTTTATCTACTTATTATGTTCTACATGCTTAGAGATAGGTTTGATCCCTTGGTAAAATCTTTTTCCGGGAATTGATATTAGACTAGAAGTTGTATGATTCAGTGACTGCTGTGTTTCTTATGAGTAGTCACAAAATGTATTCCTCTTCAGGTCTTCTGACTTTTTATCTATGATTCCCAGTTTCACAGAAGGTAACCTCAAATGCAAAGGCAGTTGTGTTTTGGCACATTGTACTTTTTGGCTGTTGTTATACCTTATCTTCCACCTCTAATCACACCCAGTGCAGAGTTTACCATTTTTATGGCACGATAAAAAGTTACTATTGGTAACGAGAGGCTACCATTCCATTTTCTGCTCTACTTTTTTTTGGAGATACCCTGATAGATTATCACCTGCTTAGATTGTGCCAGCAAGCCAGTTAAGTGATTATTGTCTTTTATTTCTAGTAAAATGAGCTGGGACAGCTCATTTTCATCTTCAGTTGAAGCTCTTTAAGACAACCTGGTTCATTTGGCTAAAATGCGTTAGAAGACATACCACAAAGTGAAGGAGAAAGTCATTAGCAGCTGGGAACAGGATTGGGGTCATTACCTCTGCAAACAACACAGCTGGAGAGGAAAGAAGGCATGTGTTCTGGCTTCAATTTTCTTCTAGCAGGGAAAATCTAGCATTTCAAGAGATATTAGCATTGAACACTGGACTTTTTCACAATCTTATTTTCCAAAACATCTTGTAGTCAGCTAATACATCCAGTTCTTTCTTTTCCCCTGCTGCTTTTATCTAATCAGCTATTGGAAGCAGAGGAAATTTCACAGCTTTTGCCTTTACTGAACAATGTTATTTTTTCTCCTCTGTTTGCATCTTCAGTTCACAAGACAATAAATTTCATTCATTATATTCTTACACTTAATACATTGAATTATTTTTCTAAATGTATGCAACTACTAGTACATTCTTATGGTTTGAATGGACATTAATAAATGCATTAAATACAATTTGGCCTGAGTACTTCAGGAATTTCACCACAATGGAAGACCTATAGTTTCCTTCAGCACAGTCAACCACAATCTCCCCTTCAGGTACTGATTTACCCCTATCACTTTTTTTTAGTAATCCTATAATCTCCAGTTTTATTCATAATTTATGAGTAAAGCTCAAGGACATGTCTTTTAGGAATGATGCAGAGAATGTTTTCCTGATGTGCATGTGAGACCCTGTGATGAGCTTAAAAAGGCTGGAGGCCAAAACCAAGGCAGATCTATTTCTCTGACAAAGGCAAAGTGCTGTAGAAGTAATTTTTTAGTGACTCCTCCAACATCCTCATTTTTCCTTAGATCCTATTCTCTCCGGCGTTAATTGTCGGACTTTTGCTGAACTTCAAAGGGAAAAGAATCAGAATATCAAACAGGGAAAATCTCCCACAAACTGAAACTCTGCACAGAAGCAGTTCTAACACAAACCATTGGGAAAATACTGAAGGCACTTATGTAATCTTCAAAGTCAATAAAGATAAAAATTTGAGCCTGGAACAGCTTTTCAAGGAAAGGCATAGAGCACTTGAAATCACAATCTGATGAGTAATTAAAGACATTATAAGCTGCAGTTCCTGATATAGGTTGGAGGGCCCCTTTATTACAATGCCTCATTTATTTGACTAATCCTATAAATTTATACTCCATGGTGACAAGCACAGAAATTCAGATATTATTTAATCCTCTTTGTCTCATTGTAAATACAACTTTTCATAGAGAATTGTGTTTTAGGAAAAGGCTTTCAGTGACTTTCAGGCAGTAGTAAGAGATTAAAAAAAATCCATTCTCAGACAGTTCTTTTTACAGTGGTGGTTTCTATTCCCCAATAGTTTTAACATCCATGAACAAAATACTGTGTGAAAATACACCCAAGACCCTTTACGTGTTGGGTGGTAACACCATTCCGGGGTTCCACTTACACCTCTACGCTTGAGGGATAGCCCTTCACACAGCCCTATGTGAAAAGGACCTAAGCACAGCTTCTCAGTGATGTGTATGTGACACAGTCATTTTCCACAAGAAATTTTGAGAATTCACAGATGTAAATCCATCCAAAAGAAGAATTATAGGCACAACAATACCCGACTTAATGTGAAGCCAGAAAATAAGGTTGTGGTAAATATTCTGGAGATGGAAAACTATAAAGAGAAAAACTATTGTGTCATGGTTATTCCAGAAAACATGATTAGACAATTGATTTGGGTTATTGCTTGGTTAAAGCAAGACCTTTCCTTATCAGGTAAGTTTTCAAGTTATCTAGCCACCAGACCCCTGAACCTTTACCACTTTCATTGTGATGCTTTCTTACATTCACACACTTAATAATTTCTACTAAATATAGTTAAGGTTATGAACTAAATCGTAGCTTCATGAACTGAAGCTAAGCCAGCTTTTGTGCTGCTATTTTGTTGGCATGCAATCTAAGTATTTCTCTTGATTTTGGCTCTTGCTTTTAAACTAGATGGTATTCAGACTAATTCTCAGTTAGAAGATGTTTTCCTTAAGACTGCGGGGCCAGCCAGGCAGAGGCAGTGGAATCAGAGGTTAGCACAAGAGCTATAATGTATTTTTTCTCCTTGGTATAAAGATTTGCTTTGCATAAAGCTGATTCCTCACAATGGGTTCCTTCAGAAATATTTTGCCAAGAAATTAACTGCATGTATCATTAATGAAGTCAGTGTTTCTGCATCGCTGTTCAGAGAAAATATTCACACAAATAAGGCAATAAACCCAGGAGATTCTATCAGAGACAATATGCCTAAGCACTCTTCTCCAGACAGCAAAAGCTATTAAAAATATTGTTACTCTTCAAAAATTCGTCTTAATTTTGTAGTTTGTTTTTCAGTGATTTTATCTTACTTTTCTCTATATCTTAATCTTTAGGAGTACATTTTTTACTTTGTGTACCTGGCTCAGACTGAAAGAAACTGGAAACCTTCAAAAGAAATTGTTCAGTCTAATCAGGGAGTGACATGAGGAATAATGGGTTTTGCACATTAACTTTCTGGTCTTTAAGCTTGTTTATTGTCTTTGAGAAACTAATGGAATCATAAAAAAAGGGATGAACATCTGATTTTCACCATTCACAAGAAGAATAGGTCTTGGTTAACCAAGTCATGAGCCTTTGAAGAAGTCTCAGTTTATCTATACCACACAGAAAGCTGTTTAAACTTTACAGCAAAGTTTAGCATATATTGAGCATACGCCAATGTAAATGCTGACAGCTGTGGGGTGTAAGTTCATGTTATGTGGAAAATCTTGCAGCAGGCCACAAATGATGGATATACACATCTTTTCTCGCTCTCTTACTCTCACCAATTACAGAGATCTCATTCCCGACGATTGTCTTCCTTTCAGTAGCCTATCTGTTTTCAGGGCTAAATTATTTGAAGACCATTGCTGAAGAAGACCAGATTTCCTTTTTGATACAAAGGCAAATCCTTTCAGTACTCACCAGCTAATTGTGACTTTTTTCCCTGTGGTAGAATTACCCAGGAACAGCTACAATGATTTAAACACATATCTTAATCTGAATATGTACAAATTGTAATTCCGACTTCTTTTTCAACATCCTCAGGGACTAAGGGACTTGTCGCATGCATGTGGGTGGACTTAACATTGGCTGGAACCATCTGAACAACCAACCTAAAATAGTCTAGAATCTCAAGTGAATGTTGTTTTTCATTCCTCTGTGTCTCAGTTCCTTGCAAATGAGGCAGAGCTGATGCCGACCCTTTCATTTCGGGTTACGAAGATAAGTTCTTCATTTGAGCTTTGAAAAATACCAAGTGCTGTGGTGTGAACAACAAAGAAGCAACAAGAAATAAACCTTTAATTTTGGATGCAGAATTTGTGTGCATCAGGGCCGACTCACTGAGAAATTCAGATAGCAGTACTATTTATTTGTTGACTCCCTTCTTAAAGATTATTAAGATATATAGGATTAAACTGCACAGGCATTTTCACATTTTTTGAAGTGTGAATGAGTGTTTCATTCTGGGAATATTAGCCACAGCACACTAAAAATCCTTTTCAGTCAATTTACCTTTGCGAAGAAAGCAAGAGGCTGACAGGAGGTGTATCTTTGCATCTTATCCCAGCAAGGAGCTGGCACTAAGCCAGAGCATGCACTAAGAGCCAGGCACTCAGAGGCACCCTTAGGGTATATGGAGGCCACGAGAGCAGGGAACTGAACTCAACCACCTCAAAAGCCTCTTCCATGCTTATGATATCAACCTAGATGTAAGCACTTTTATCCACAAAGCAATAAGAAACACAACAGTAGCAATATATTTGCTTCTGATTTTGGTTACAAGAAGCCAGGACTAATCAGATTCTTCACACACAGAACAGTTACAAAAGATGGAGTTTTGCAGATGCCTTCACAGAGACAAGCTCAGTACATTCTTCTCTTGAACAGCTGCATTGTGGTTTTATGATAAGCAATAAAATCAAACCCATGATGGCTAGTAAATTACTTTGAGGTATTTTTATCTGATAGTTTTCTTATACTGAAACTACTGTCTAACAGTAGCCAGTGCTGCAAACCAATACACAATTATTTCAAGGGTGTGATTTCAAGGAACATATTTTGCTTGGCCTCCCTGGAGATATACAATAAAAATTTCACTTTAATATTCCAGTTATCTTCATACGGGCTATAAGGAAACAATTAAAACAAGCAGTTGCCAAGGAAGTATGGCAAACTTACAGAAATATGTGTATCCCATTGCATACATCTGAACTAATAATTATGATGTCTTATTAGCTGCATATTGACAATAAGCTTGGTGCTTTGCAATTTATATTATGCTGTTGCTAGGGCTGAAATGAACACCAGACAACTGCAAGTTTTCAGGAAAGAATAACTGTCGGGTTTTGCCAAGAAAATTGCCCAGTGCTAATTTTAACATGAAAAGCAATCAATAACTGCAAGAGGAAATCAGGAAGATCTCAGCAAGATCATTCTTGTCATGTCAATACAAAACTTTTCATCCATGTGCTTAAAATAAAATCAAACAAGCAGTAATTTTTCCTAGAAGTAGCATTCCTTGCGTTTTAAAGCTGAATTCTGTCAGAATAAACTATAAGACACAAATAAAACTTTTGAGTTATTTTTATTCTTATCGGAAAGTATCCAGAGCATCATCATTCATCGCCAGAACAGAGTGTAAAATGTATTACCTTCTCTAGGCGCATCCTGAGTAAAGTGAAGAGTAAATGAAACCACACTTTACAGATGCCCATCTCCTTCCATTTGTTACAGCAAGTGTTACAGTGCCAAGTCCATCAGTCTGAAATAAGTAAGAGTGCAAAGAGAATTCATGATTACAGAAAAACTAACTGCCACAGAACTGAGATATTTCAGCAATGGAATGTAATGACTATTTATATCACCAGTTTTGGGAAAATTCAAAAATGTACTTGAACATTGCAAATCCATCTCTTTTTGTCTACTATGTGCATATGTATTTGCACACATAGAGACACATACTTCTGGTTGCAATACCTAGGCTCTCTATATTTTTTATTCCACAATTGTTGAAAAAAAAAAAAAATAATTGAGGGATTACTTAAAACAATTCCCCTCCCACCTCTATTCGAATTTAAGATGCCAGCATAGTCACTTATTTTTTCACCTTTGACCTCATGAATCCTGTAGTTCTAGCTTCATGCATACCCTTTCCATGATAAAAATCCATCTGTTCCAGGACCCAGCCTGTAACACAGTCATCTGGGCACTCTGCTATAAATTAATTCCACCCCTGGAACAGCACTGGAACCCAGTTCTTGTACTTACTAAGTAGACACTTCTGTCAAAAGTCGCCACTCTGTTAGGTAAAGCTTAAAAGACAGAGTCCTGAAATCTCAGAGCATCTCTGGTAGAGTCCTCACAGAATGCAAGAACAGAGAAACCTAGTTTTGGTGCCCATGTTTCCATGCAGTACCCGTCTAGATTGAATTCAGACTTGACCTATGCAAGTTTAGTCACATCAGGATGTTTTGGGGGACATAAAATGTTGGCACTTTGGGTATCCCTACCTCTCAATCAAATCAGTTTTATTTTTCTAGACTGCTTCTACAAACAAATTCTCATCAGTGCACCCATATCACCTTGCTTGGTACTTCCTGCTTCTCGGAGTTTGGTAAACTGTGGCACTGTACAGTTAATAGTCAGAGAGGCATCTCTGTCACAATGCCTTGCTTATGAAGTGGCTGTCCAATCTAGACATTAGGAAGAGAAAGGAAAATGCAGTCTTTCTGCCAGACTTTAATGCCTGCTGAAGAAATACCCTGAGAAGTAAGTGTCTGCAAAACTGGGATTCATAGCATGGCATTATTGTAGCCTGACACGGATTAATCCATGTGTTAGAGCGCATCACTCTAAAACAGACATCCCAGTTCTGGCACCATGGCAGGGCAATCATATTCATGTGGCAGAGCATCTAGGTGAAAGAGCCTTACCTTCCACATCAGGCCTCCCCCACTGATCTAGTGGTTTCTCTGCAGAAGAAGCAACAGAATAAGTGAAGTCCATACAGAAATACCAATACCTTCACAGTAGATGCTTTAATAATTTTTGCCAAATAGGGTATGTACCAGATGCCAGATTGTCAGACCTGGTCCCTCATGAGAATAAGTTTGGTGCTTATTATATAAAATCCATACTGAAGTTCAAGGTCTTGGCCCTATGTTTGTTTGTTTTTTTTATTATTATATGGCCTATGCCCAAGATAGCAGCACAAAAAACTACAGCTCAGAAATGAAAAGTATCAGTGACAGCTCCAGTCTTCCATCATAACAGAGCTCTCTATCGCAGCAGTAAAACTCAGATATGCAGGTGACATGAATTTCTTAGAGGCTGATCCAAAAATGCCCTCCTGCCCTCCCTACCCTACACCCACACACTCCAAAAAAAAAATGCCACCACAAATTTCCTCTGCTACTGCCCTCAGTGCAGACTGTATTTCTTTTACCTTGCCCTCTCTAACAAATATGCCACAAGATGTGCATTTTAAAAAATAATGATGGAAGAAAGGCTAAAACTCGAGGAAAGTAAGAGTCCTTATTTTCTACTATTATTGTGCTGTTCCCCTGGGAGAGGAGAATACAACATAACTGTATGTGGCAGATGCATAGTCACAGGAGTGAATACTTCTCTGGATGGTGTTCAGGCACTCTGAGAGTAAGAAATAAGTTCATAAACCTACATTGGATAGGATAGGATAGGATAGGATAGGATAGGATAGGATAGGATAGGATAAGATAGGATAGGATAGGATAGGATAGGATAGGATAGGATAGGATAGGATAGCGTAGCATAGCGTGGCGTAGCGTAGCGTAGCATAGCATAGCACAGTTTGCAGGTCTTTAATTTTCTTGCTTATTCTTTGTGTTGCCATCTCAATTCTCAATCAACACTATTCTTTTCAGAGAAACACAACTCTGCATGTGCTGAGAATCATGTTTGTTCACATGAGTTCCATTATTGACTGTTTGCAAGTAACCAGCTTATTTCTTCTGTAAAGGTGCTTTTAAATGCCTTCAAAGCTTTGAAGCTACAGAATGCCTTCTAACTGAAGACAGATTAGAGCATAAATTTCCATGAAACTTTAGAACAAATACAGATAAGACAGCAACCAGTCTCAAGGCCACTAACTGTTTGACATCTGTGACTCTTGCACTGAAAAAATGTTATTCAGTCTGGAAGAACCAAAATGTATCCCACAGAAATTTGGTAAATATGTATGTTTATGTGTCCTCATGTAAATAAACCTCGTTTGTTGGAATCTGTGAGAAGAGTTATTGATATATCTCTTTATTTTCTGTCACCCTTTTTGGATTTAATTTCAAGCTTAGAACAATTTCTTTTTAAACTCTCAGCATTCATCATGTGCCCTTTGCTGTCTGAGCAGAGCTGAGCCCACCTGAGCAAAAACCCTGAGCCCGCCATGCTTGGCATGCAGCTCTGGACTCCATACTGCTAATGTCTTCTTAATGTGCTTCTACTTGGGCACACTTTGGAGCACTGCTGGTTCTGCACATTTTCTATCTTGAGAAAATAATAGTGGTGTTATTGCTTTAACTGAAATAGAAATATTAATTTTTTATTTTATGTCCTCAGCCATAATTTCTTAGCAAGCAAGTCAACCCTCAAAGAATGTAGGACATAATTTGAGAGTTTTTCATTAAATGCTATCTCAATAAGAACATCCTGAAGCTTTTTGTTAAACAATGTTTCTTTAGTATTTTTATATTTGTTTGCATACAAACATATAGACACACTTCTTTTAAACTGAAATAGATTTTATGATGTTCCTCCAAGACATACACTGCCTTAGTATGTTTATTTCTTGCTAGTTCTCCTACATCATATTTAACCCAGAAAGAACACATTTTACTTTAAAAAACATATCCAGGAAATTTACATTTATATATACATCTTCCTTTTAGCTATTTTCTTAGCAACATGCCAGAAAATACTTTCAAAAAGTATTTTAGGCATTGCATACACTAAGATGTCAACTAACTCTCTTCGGAGAGCAGCATCCATGTATTTTTACTATCTGAGAGTGCCAGCTGCTGTATTTAAAGAAGTCATTCTCCAATCCCATCAAAGGAGATGAAAGAAAGGTCACAGTAGGTAGTACTAAGAAAAATACTTAGGGAGCAAAAAAGATTAGATTAGATTAGATTAGATTAGATTAGATTAGATTCCATGTAGTGTGAAGTCCTGTGAGGAGTGGCTGAGGGAGCTGGGGTTGTTCATCCTGGAGAAAAGGAGGCTCAGGAGTGACCTTATTGTTCTCTACAACTCCCTGAAAGGAGGTTGTGGCCAGGTGGGAGTCAGTCTCTTCTCTCAGGCACTTGACAAGAGGACAAGAGGAAATGGCCTCAAATTGCACCAGCAGAGGTTCAGGTTGGACTTTGGGAAGAATTTCTTCCCTGAAAGGGTGGAAAGAGGCATTGGAAGAGGCTGACCAGGGAGGTGGTGGAGTCACCACCCCTGGAAGTGTCCAGGAAATGACTGGACAAGGAACTTAGTGCTGTGGTTTTGTTAACAGGGTGGTGGTACTCTCAAAGGCTGGGCTCAGTTACCATGGAGGTTTTTCCAACCATAATGATTCTATGATAAAGCACTGCAGAAAGTGAGAAGCACCTGGATAAGTAACACTAATATAGGAAAGGAGGGAGAGAGAGAGAAGGGGAAAGGAAAGCTGTAAAGAGAAAGAAATTCAGAAAAACATAAATTAAATTGAGAAGAATTTATTGAACAGTGCTGAAAATTTTACTACAAAAATAATTATTAAGAAAAAAATATTTATAAATTAGTCCTACAAAAAATGTGACTGGTGAACAAGAATAGGGTAAAAAAAGTGTTTGCAGGATCTTTAGTAAAAGGCAGAGTTTGTGGTTGGTGTTTGAAACTGCAGTGAACATGCTTTGTAAACTATTGGAAACTATGAGCCCATGCTGCCCTGACTTCATGAAGCACACACACGAAGTGTGAATGCTTTCCCATATTAGATGAGAAAGGAGTGGCACCCCAGTCCAAGCCTGACTTGACATCCCTTTAGGATAGCACATATCACCTTCATTTCCTCTTTGAAAAGGTGACAGTTATGCATTTCTGCCTTAGGAGCACTGTGGTCCAATTCTTTCTCTGCCTGTGAACAGACCTGCCAGGCATCTGGGCATAAAGGAAAGAATTCACTGTCCTTTTTTAAGCCAGTCAGGAACTGTTAACTCCAAATTGGCTGATTGTCTTATCTCTGGCTTCAGGATGAACCTATCTAAGTGTCAGAATCTTAAGCTCTTGAGAGAATTATTGATTGAATCTTTACAGTGAAAAGTCTTTAAATCACTCAAAATGCAAGAGGGGTTTAGAGACTTCTCAGGTAAAAACTAGAGCTCTGTATTACTGTGAAAGCTCTTTTAAGTGCAACCTCAATTTCTGTACAAAAAGGCTCAAAACTAGAATGCCCCAAAAATAATGTTTACTGGGCATTTTCATCTCTTATATTGTTTTGGTTTTAAACAATGGGTACACCATGTAAATCATTAAGAATCTATCCACTGAATTCTGATATTGTTCATTAAACACTTGATTTGTGTAATAGTACTTCATTAATTATAGAGCTCCTGAATAATGAAAATAATACATTAACTGGATAACAGCAAAAGTAGGCAAATAGTATTAAGCAATTCCTGTAATAATTCAGCATAACAATGTTTTCTGGAATGAAACACTATAGGAAAGTATTAATAGTTTACACACGTGAAATTATTAGCTCTTTCAATTTAACTCTCAGGCCTTTATAAGGTGGTGCTGTGCAAGGAAAGACCAAAGACAACAGAGCACTCCACTTTCACCATATGCAAAATATTGATCTAGACTCCTGAGATTAAAATCCTATTAATATGAAGTAGCTCTGCTTAATATACACGGACATATATATATTTTGATAAATGATTCCTACTGAAAACTGCTTTGAAATTTTAATGTAGGAAAAGGAATAACTTTTCCTACATTTAAAAATGCCAGATTAATTTTTATTATCTACAATAATTAAATTCAAACATTTTAAGTAGCGCACAGTAGTGGTTTTAGAAGTTTTTTCTTTAACAACAATCACAACTAAGTGAATTTGTTTTGGAGTGGTAGTTAGAGCATATATTTTTAAATATGGCAAAAACTGTCAGGGTTATTTGTCTGGCTACATATGGCAAACTTTTATAACTAGAAAAATCCATTACTCTCTTCATAATACTAATTAAAAAGGGAAAAAAAGTATTTATTCAAAAAGTCAGTTATATTAGTGGCCAGGGAAAAATTAATTTTGTGTTACATATACCTTTAAAATTTGTGACTCATTTGTTTTCAGGAGCAACTTTGCACCCTGGGCAAGATTCAAGGGAAAGTAAATGACCATATCTCCCACTTGTTATGCTCAAATGGTGCAATATTTGGCCAGATTCACATGCAAGACTAAATAGTTGGATTGAACTGATGGTGAGTGAGAGTTTGCAGCACTTTATTTATAGATACCGTCTGAGTACACTTCTTTCCGTTCTTCCCAAAGTATGCTACTGTTTACTGTTAATGCTACAATTCCCTCTCCATGGTGCCAATGTATTCTATAATGTTCTTTTCAGACGATGTTTGCTAACTGCAGCTGAGGATTTCCCAGCTGTAAGAGTTGAGGTGAAGTGCTTATTAAGTACTTTGCAACTTATGGCTATATAGGTCAACGTAAGCAGCCTTTCAGGTTAACCAAACCCTCAGGCTTACAGGTTTTCTTTTTTTCCCAAAGACTTACACAATACAGCTAATCACATTGAACTCAGTATATCTATCTCTAAAGGAATAAGGTGATGATCCCACTTATTGAACCCTGAAGACAATTTCCTTGTAATTCTCTACGCCACAAATTTTGTATCTTCTTTCTGCAATCCTGATCATACCAGATGAATGTTGTGGTCCACTCTGAGAATTTATAGCCATGTTTCTCTCATATTTATTGCATGCTGTTGCTCCCATATTGTATTCATGATAGTTTGAGTGTTACTTGATTTGGATATGCATAGGATTAAACTTTTCATTTTAACAGATTTCATAATTAGGCCTTTGCTTTTAGTTATGGTACAAGCCATCATTTTCAGAGATGGACCTCATTTAATTTTTTTTTTTCTTTTTGCAGTCGAAGGTTGGAAATGGAAAGTACTTATAGGCAGAAGAAATGTAAGTGGTCTGTGATGTATGGGAGAGCTTCAGAACCAGAAAATGCAGGAGGAAACATCAGTTCTGGTCAGGTGTGAAATATAAAATTCAAATGTGATTCTGAATGAGGAGCAGAGGCCAAGTAGGTAAAAAACTGAAACTAGTAACATGTATGGGGATAATTTTTGGGAGATGTTTCTTGTTAGAACCTGGAAAACAGCAGAAAAATAGTTGTAGGTAGGCAAAAACACTGCAATAGTGACATTTTGCTTGGCAGTGAGGCAGAACTGTGTGAACAGAGGGCTCCTGTCTAAGAAAATAGGGCTCCCAAGGGAATGAGAAAGCACTTTGTAATAAAGCAAAATTTGACTAGAAGGTTTCTGCCTTATTCATTCCTGGAGCAGAAGGGAAGGGACACATGAATAACTGACCACAGGATGGTCAGTTGCACCGTGCCAGGTGACCCAGAATAACATCACACATGAATGCTCTTTTTTTGCTGGCCAGCCTTCGCGTACGAAGATCCGGGGAAGGCCTCTTTTTCCTTTCAGACCTTCCAGCCTGCGCACTGGATTTTTTAGGTGAGACACAGGGCGCGCAGATCTGAGCCCACCCTTTAATCCCGAGGTTCAATCTGCCGGGCCAAAGCAAGTCTTGGACAGTGGCAGTGAGTTCCTCCTCAGGACGTAGGCAGATTGCCCCCTTGCAGGGCTAACGAGCTCTGCCTGCCCGGGGAGTATCCCAGCCGGGAATCGAACCCAGACCCCAGCAATTACTGCGCCGTATGCTTAACCACTACACCACCGGGGCTCCCTTGAATGCTCTTAGTCTTCAGGTAATAGCAGGCAGTGAGACTTTGTGACTTCAAACACTCAGGCAGCAGGAGGTGTCTGAAATGCCTTCTTGGCAGAATTTAGGAGGAATGCAGGACAGCCCTGCCGACCTTGCTTGGATACCTGAGACGACCACAGGGACAAAAGGCTTCAAGGAGATGTTCTACAAAGGATTCAAGCCTGCAAAGACAGGATTCAAAAGGCCTAAGTAGAGCCCTTTGACATCCAAAAATGACATGTCCCTGGGACTAATTATGTTGATTTTTTGACATATATTTCTTCTAATTCCCTCCTTCTTGATATATGAGTCCTGTATAAAGAATTCTTTAGACTCCTGCCAGGCATTGCCACATATATTCTGTTAAAACACAACCTATATGGTAATTTGAGACACTGAAGCCCTTGCTTCCCATCTCTAGGTGTAGGGTGGGTGAGTTCTTGATGTGAACATGCTAAATACCTGATTGAGAGACTCAACTACGTGTGTAAGCTCAACAGAGGTCTAACAGAGAATTTTTGCTGAACTTCCAAGGCAGCCACCTTCAATTTCAGACATACCCAACCATGTCTTTGTACTATCCAACTGGTCAGCATGGACCTCCTACCCTCGGTGTCCTGACACATATAAGCTCCAGTCAAAAACACTGTCTTCCATTGAAAGCAAAGTGACCTGGGAGTATAATTCAACTGTATGAACTTCGCTGTGGCCATGGGATATTAACTCTTGGATGTCAGAGAGCTGAGCATTGCCTATCCTGAGAGTCTTTGCCTCTATGTGTCGTCTTGTGCAGGGTATTAAGAAGATGCACCAATTCATTTTTATAAGTAATTCAGATACTTCAGTGAGGAGCACCACAGAAATACTAATGAGGAAATTAATTATTCTGCATGGATGGCATAATTAGATGTGTTCAGCAAAGATGACATGTGCTCGCTCACTTACCAGCAGTGAAAACACCAAATATTGATTAGCTGCTCATTAAACCTGCACCATTCATTCTGACAGATGCCTCTCTGAACCGAATCAGTCCTGTTCCTGACATTATTCATCCCATCCTGCTGTAGGCACTTAATTGAGGTGCCTCTACTTTCCACTTTTTCTGAGGTCAGTGGGATGAAACAGACCACCCCAGGGACCATTCAGCTCCTGCAGTGGCAGAATCAGATGTAAAAGTTGCCTGCCTCCTGACAGGCTATCAGCAGAATGTTGAATAACTACTCTTGAGTTTTAGGTATTTCAGTAAGTATCTGATTTAGGCAGACTACATCAGGGCATATGTCACTGTGCAATTAAGAACTATAATACAAAGGTACATCAAAAGACAGTTTAGGTTACATTGAAAATCTCAATTCAGGCTTTTCTCAATTTTGTGTTCTTCACTCTGTCTCACAGAAAATGTTATTTTAATACTTCAGATTATCATCAGCATTTTAGGGCTAATGTCAACTTTTCTGATTGTTTTGTTTCGTTGCTGCCTTAGCAAGACAATCAGCAAAAACTCAAGATGAGTCTGACCAGCCAATCAAGGAAGGTGATTGTCATCCTCTACTCTGCTCTCATGAGACCCTGTCTGGAATTCTATGTCCAACTCTGGAGCTCCAAACATGAGAAGGATGTGCTGAAGAGAGTCAGATGAGGTCCACAAGATGAGAGAGGTATGGAGCCTCTCTCCTATGAAGACAGGCTGAGAGAGTTAAAGTTGTTCAGACTGAAGACAAGAAGGCTCCAGGGAGACCTTCCTGCAGCCTTCCAATATCTAAAGGGAGTTTACAAGAAAGCTGGAGAAGTACTTTTGACAAGTGCATGTAGTGATAGGACAAGAGGTAATGGCTCTAATCTGAAGGAAGGTAGGTTTAGATTAAGTATTAGGAAAAAATTCTTTCCTGTGAGTGATGAGGCACTGAAACACACTGCCCTGTGAAATTGTGGATGCCCCATCCCTGGAGGTGTTCGAGGACAGGTTGGATGGATTGTTTAGCAACCTGGCAGTACATCTGCTCACGTCAGGAGGGCTGCAACTAGATGATCTTTCAGGTCCCTTCCTACTCTAACCACTCTATGATTCTGTGATTCTATAATACATTCCTTTTAACCTGGTCATCAAGACCAGCAGGCTTTCATGCCTGTTAATATTTGTCGTACACAGCTTTTCATTTCTATGTCCTATCCTGTCTATTTATATGCTGCCTTTTCTCCATATCACTAAATCTCCTTTTATTTTGCTAATGTACATATTTTACTTAAAAAACTCATATAGATTTTTTTTTTGCAATGCCAGATATCACAGACCAAAAATAGTTTGATTTTTTTTCTGATTTGATCCCCTTTGTATTCCTTTTTTCCTGTCTCTTTTCAGTGCTCTGCCTATATGAGTCAGTGTATTGAACAGATCTTGAAACAGTTCCTAATAATGGATAATTGTACAATTATGGGATGTTCATGTCCCATCCCTGCCCCCTTTTTAGTTTGTCATTAGTTTGAAAACAGCATTTAGTCAATAGATGGATAGAAATAAAATTAAATTTTTGACATTCCTCTTGGGTTATTAATGCACGTTGAACCAGAGAATGTAGAAGACTCTACCAAAGTACCACAGAAGGTGTTATTAGGCTGCTCCTGTTTGGACCATCCCTCACTCTTGCAAGTGATCATGATGGTTGTTGCCTTGTCTTTCTGCCTTGGTAATCAGGAAAGAAAAATTAGACCCTTCTGGAGAGCAGCTCAGACCATCCAAGATCTGGACCACTCTTTGGAGATGTTCCTCTTCCTTTCTCTTCAGTAACTGTTACAAAAGCTGTGGGTAGACAGTGTCCTAAATTGGGCACCACAGTCACCTGCCTAAAGTTCAGTATGAATGCACTAAAAGAAAGAGTCTACTCTCATTGCATTGAAATTCCTTACTCTTTCTTGTTCCCAAATCAAAACCATCAGAAAGCATAGTAGTGGGGCTTTTATCTCAGAGTTTGACAGATCACAGAGAAAATTATATAGGACAGACACTGATGTTATTGCATAAGATTTAATTCTATGGATCTTTCTAACCACTTACCTAAGCAACTCAGATATGACACAGAAAGCAAGCCATTCTTGAAGGCAATGTCAAAACTGTTCCTTGCTGCTAGTGCTGATGCCCAAGCAAATTCAGCTTATAAAGTATTTAGTAGTGTCTTCTTTAAAAAAGGATAAGATTATCCAGAGCAACTGTTTATATCTATATCTACATCTATCTATGTCTATATCTATATCTATCTATCTGTATATATAAAAAAAAATACATTTTGGAAAAAAGAAAGGTTTTGGGGTTTCAGAGTACAGCAAAGCCTGTAGAAAACTGTTTAGGGGGTGTATTATTTAATGTCCATTTACTTCTAGTTTCTTGTACCTTTCACTGGGGCATTTAATACACATCTTGGAAATAAGATAATGATGGTCCAGAAGGAAGTTCCTTGTGATCTAGCTTGATAATTCCTATGACTCAGAAATTTATAAACTTATTAATGCACTATTGATGCTCAAGTACTCATATAAGGTTCAGTTGAATAAAGGCTTCAAAAGAATAGGACACAATTAAGCATTTTGTTGAAACCAAAATGAAATACTATAAGTGGATTCTGAGCAATAATTAAAATGAAACTCAACACTCAGAAGTTAAGTGCTTATAGAGAAATCAAGGAGGTTAGACTTCAATATCTGTAAGAATCTCTCCTGTTTAAGGTAAATAAAGAGTTCAGATTTCTAAGGAATTATGAAACTGGACTCCTGGTATGGCAAATCTTCTGGTCAATTAAATAGAAAACTTGGCAATTTATTCACCTTTCATTATCTTACTGAAATTCTGATTCTCTCATTATTAAGTAAGTTCAATTGTTAGTCCTTGTATTTTTTTAAAACATATGAGTCATAATTTTCTAAGGTGGAAGAGCAAGAGTGCAGGCTAGGAAAAATAAACTCTTATACTGCAGATATATATAATTTGCTGGCTCAACACCTTAGCTAAAATGCAATGTGATACTGTTCCTCTTTTTCAACCTTCTTCCATTGCTCAGTTTGTCATCTTGCTTTGTAAATTAGAGTTATAGAAAAAAATCATTAACAAATCTTTCTTGCCAATGACAGACTGAAAAAAATCTCACATTTTTCAGGTTTATATTGTAATTTATTTCAGGTGTATATTGTAATATACATACAAAGCATGAAGAGATCATTATACTAGAAGCAACTGACAGCATCTAAGAATTTTCTTTGTGATTTCTCTTCATTAATTTAAATGCAGAATTTTATAACTGACTTTTATTTTTGTGAATGATTTCTTAAATTGGTATCATCAAGCTGTAGCTCTTTTTGCTCTGCCTACCTTCTGCAAAACACGGTTATTTCACAAAGCATTTATTCGCAATTTCACTAAGTCATGCTTTTTTCCCCTTGTGCTCACTCTAAACAGTCCAATTGAGTGCTAACCACAGTAAAGAAATTAATCTGATCCAGAAAGGAAAACTGAGAAGCTCCCTAATGTGCTAGACAGAGATGGCAAAAGGAAGAAGTAAAGCACACAGCTATTAATCTTTTTATCTTAAATTGCCTTAAAAAAGCTATTAATTTTTTTTGTTAGAAATCTGTATTTACACCATTTTCAGTATTCACAAAGGCTTCAGGGTTTGAGTTTCCCACACTTCCAGTATGTTCCACTAAAAGGATTCTGGGTGCTTATTCTACCAAATAAAAATTTACAGAGAGCCCTTCATAAAAGGAGAATTGTAAAGCAAATACTTTTTCCAGAAAATTCTCATTTGAAGCAGCTACTAATTTTTTCAATGTGTTAAAGCCAGGAGCACTTTGTCGAACAACAGTGGAAAGGAAGTAACCATGTCTGGTTTTGGTTATTAATTACCACTTAGCAACAAAAAGGCCCTCTAGTTCATTTTCTGCTTGTTTCTGGATGTCTTTTAACTCGCTGCTGTCTCATTTCGTATAGCTGGATACAATAAGTGTACATGCAGTATTTAATATATATGATATATCATAGAAAAGCAATAATATTCAATCATAAGTCAGGAAATATCCTCTTAGGAAGTGATCCTCAAATACATATTCACTGCCTTTTACGGATGTATTTTAATACCATTCTTACTGTCCTTGTTGTTCTGTGTGCCAGATAAGCTGAATCCACACAAGGCACATGAAAGAGGAACAATGTGGAGAAATCTCCAGCAGGGTCTGTGTCTACCAGAGTTTCTTTAAAATGTGCTTCTGAAATATGCATGAATTAAAAATAGTCATGGTGGAAAGTGCTGAGCTCCTCTCCTTGTCAATAAGAAGAAGCCACCAGTCTTCATTCCAGCACCTGCAGAACCTTACAAGATCCTAATACTAAACCTAAACAACACCAACTTCCCCTTGGCAATTTTTATTTGCCACAGAGGCACTTTGAGCTGTATTTGCTGACATCAAAGTACCTCAGCGAATCACCTCCAGTTCCCTCCAGTGATCAAAACAGTAACCTTCCCTCCAGTGATCCAAACAGTAACCTGTCAAAGCTCTTCCAGTCCCTGAACAGAAGAAAATGATGAAGCTGTGAAGAGCTCAGAAGAGAAATCATTGCTCATGCTTTTTTATCATGAACAGTGTGATCTTCAAGTGGCTCTGCTGACCACTGCAGTGACAGACAGGTATAGAAAGAGACATAAGCACAATAATAAAATACCCACAATACGTGTGACAAATCTTCCAGAGATAATTACTGCAGTGGCTACAGGTGGGGTTCAGATGACCCATTTGGATTAGATATGCAAGGTTTAAATGGTTGACATCTGATATCACAACTCTAGGCAATGACCTACTTCCAGGAAGCTTCTTGTCTCCAGATTTTGTAATAATACCTAATAATCTAGTTGTCCTCTTCTTTGGATATATACAACTATTTATAAGATATATTTTATATCAGATGTGTATTATTAGTTATATATATCTTTTATTAGCTGTGTGTGTATATATATATACGTATTTATGTATATATAACAAATCAGTTCTCATTCTGTTCACCTTTATCTATTCAACAAAGAAAATAGACTATTATCTATGACTACATTGATGTTTGTGAAACTGCTTCTCTGAATAGATGAAGCACTGTGAGTACTAGCATTATGTATACATGCAAAAACATTGTTTAGCTTCACATCTTCCAAAATGTGAGAGATGCATTTCCATTGACTACTAACCAGGTATTTTCTTTACCTATTATAATATTTTTTGTTTTATTAGTTATTATACAACCCCATGTGCATATAAAAATATAATTACATCTCTATGAATACTGATAACTTTTAATCACTCACTTTGTACACTGGAAGATAATATGCAGTTTTTATAGCTTTTATTAAGGAGAAACACTATGTTTTGTATAATTCTTAAACAATTTGTGTAACTCAGTTAAGGCATTCCCTCCTAACAATAGACTGGATTTTGTAGCAGATCCCTGTACTGCAGCAATTCATGTGCAGAGTTCATGAGGCAGCAATTGCCTGCTGGAGGCAACTGTCCCTTTGTTAATGTGATGGGGCTAATGAAGACAATGATAACCTTTAAAATTTTTCGGTTTTCCTATGATGTGTATAACCTCTTGACACACATTTGAAAATACCTTGAACATGGCAAAAGCTATCATTATCTGACAGGGGAATGTTTTTTGGGTCACCACTGAAACTAACTGATGCAAAATTGTCAGTAGTTTCTTTAAAGCTCCTTTATGCAATTCTTCAGTATTGTGCTATAAACCACTTTTCCATGTGTGTCCTCAACTCATCTATGCTCCTAATATAACAATACCATTCACAGTTTATGACATCTCTCTAAATGATTAATTTTAACAACTTAAAGCACTCCATGTCAGTCATGTGTCCCAAATTAAAGTTAAAAGAAACATGGACTAAATCTCAGGTTAGAGATTACATTATATCAAGAATGATAAAATATCCATACTGTTTTGCTCTGATTCTGCCCATCGTTCAGTCTTAGGAACATTGTATTTGAAGCTTGTCCCCTTGGCATTCATTCGCTGAATCACTGGCTGGATATGTTAGAAGATCTGGCTCACTGCTTCCTCTCCAGATACAGAACATATCACCTCTGGGATATGTACAGATTCTATTAGAGCAAAGCCTCAGGCCTGACAATATCTCGCTGCAATGATTGTCTCTAGTGAGTGAATAGTTACCCACACAGATTTAATTAACAGCAGCAGTAGAGTATTCACTGTTATAGAACTCTGTGGTAAATTACTAATCAGAACTCCAGGCACACTGGAGGGAATAGAAAGATGAGGAAATTATGAGATCAGTTTTAAACAACATGGAACAGGCATGAGCAACACAAGCATTGTTTATATGCAATAAATGCAGTGATAGTCTGGGAGTAAAATGCCTAGCAGACTATCACTTAGATCTTCTCCAGCAGTTTCACCAGTTAAATATCTGAGGGACAGGGGGTTGTGTTGTATATCTGAGGAGGATGGTGATGGACAGAAATCATGTTTACATTAGTGGTTATTTTGACATCAAATGGAGCAAATAATTTTTATTTGGTTATGGGTTTATCTATCAATGTCTAGCCTTTGCTATGATGTTGGGAACTGCAGGTTAAAAATATGTAAGCAGGGTAGAGAAGTAAGCAGAAGTGTTCTGGAGTAGAGATTAATTAAAATTACTTAAACCACAGACTTGGAATGGGCACCTCAGCTCTTTAAGAGATCTGCTGCTTTGGCACATCTGAAATGGGCCCACCTGCCTCGTGCAATCGAGGTCACTGAAACACTCCGAAAGTGCATTTTCACTTACAGAGTGCCATTGGGACTATGTGGTGCAGTTAAGCTCTGAGGATGGAATACCATAGGCTGAGCTCCAGTGGGAGACAACATATTCAGGAACTTGTAAAAGTTTCTGTGCAATTCCATCTGCTGTGAGCAAATGCAAGTCACATAAAACACAAGTTTGCAGCTTCTCTGCCTCTAACACTTACCCAAAATCATTGCAGTGTTGTGAACAAAAACACTCTCAATGGAGCAAGCAGGCTGAAGTTTTGGATCTGTAAAGGCTTTTATGTGCAGCGAAGGAGAGGTTGCTTTCAGCACATTCTCAGAGTACAACTTTCTGATGTATATTTTCCCAAACACAGGGAGAATCACTGGAACTTTGAATACCATGAAAGATATAAATGGAAAGTGCTTTCTCTCTCTCTTTCTGTCCCAGATAATACTTAAAATATATTTTCTTCAGCTTTAAAATACTTCAGGTCGGTTTTCTACAAATGATTCTTTGAAAATATACAAAGAAGCATCTCAGAATTTTAAAAATTTTTATGCTGCAGGCTTTCAGTATCTATGAAATATTGATTAGAGAGGAAAAAAATTCACAGCCCACATGGTGTATTCTGCAAACTAAATTGATCCTTTGCCACTTCAACTGCAAGTTATATATTCACAATGGGCAAACATTACTTGTCTTGTTCCTGCCAGAGCACCAATTTTTAAATTGGTAAAGGAGCATAAAGTTTAAGTTTTCAGTATTACATTCAGCATGAAGGTATCATCAATATGGAAAAGACCCTGTTTCTCTTGTCTTCAAATACAGTGACAGCTTTACAAATTGCCATGATTTTGCAGTGTGTTACATCAGTCCAACTCTTAGGAAATGACTACAAGTGTTTTCATTGATAATGCCTGGTAGAATATAGTAGTGTAATCAACAGGGTGAGCTAATCTTTGCTTCTGTAATCCAAGTTGACAGAGTTAGAAGATTGAATGGTCTCTTTCTTATGGTAAATATCTTATTTCAGATCAGTAACTAACTAATCCCCACTATTTTCATTACTTGCAGTTATGCAATCTTACTTTAAGAACTACCACTTCAGTGTGTCTGCCTGCCTGTCTGTCCAGCTTTAGGAAGAGAATACAGAATTGGCTCTACTCAAAAAGCAAAAAAATTTATTCACAGTCAGAAACCTTAGTCAGCTCTTCAGCTGATGCCAGACATCAGAAATCCATTAAATCAATGGGATACTTATAAAAAGGGGAATTTAGGAATGCTATTTTTAAAGTAGTTCAAAATTAGAAGACGCTGAGAGATGCTAGGCTTCTAGAAATTCCAAATTGCCAGCAAATCAGTGTCATGACTGATTCTTACTAACCTTAGATTTTCTTAAAATAATTAGAAGCATGTTTAAATAGAAGATCAAATAGCAACTTTGGGCACGAAAAAGAAATTTCACAGAGGAAATAAAAAGCTTGCATAGACAGTTAAACAGCTAGACTTTTACATGCATTACTTCATACACTGTCTAAATAATGCTACAACAGCAAAGTATGCAAATAGAACTGGAGCTTGCAGGTCATTGAACATTTTGAATTCTTCCATTGCCATTTCAGCACAAAGTGCTAAAATCCTTTGTACTGAACCACAGCTAGAATTCCCAGTGCTTGTTGATACTGAAAATATTTATCTTAATCGTGGTGGTTTAATAAACAACTGGCAGCACATCAAAGCAAAACAAAATATTGGATGCTTTATTCAGGACATCTGAAAAGATAATTTTTTAGTGCAATGCCTGCATCATTTTCTTAGAGCTTTTATTTATGAACGATCCTTTTGGTGCTACTGCATCTGCATTAGAGAAAATAAAAATAAGTGAAATAAAGAGGATATGGGTAAAGCCTGTAGAATTTTTTTATAGAGTTCAGGAAAGTCATACAAAGAAAACAAGAAACTATTACAAGAGTACCACACACAGGCAGATGAAGACAAAGCCATGGAAACAGCAATACTCATTATGCACTTGGCTGATTGAGCACCCGTTCTGTTGTTTTGGAAATGGATGCAATGTATTTGTTCCACTAGGGAGGTTTCTGCTGGTGAATACATAAAATTAAAACGTTTCCAAAAGTATCTAGACTTTTTTTCGGTTGTACATGTTGGCTGTATTTTTGAACAGTTGTGCTTTATCTCTAAACCAAGTTTCACATTTTGCTGCCAGCTATTATTGCTCTTGTCTCCCACGTCTCTGCTGGACTCCCATCTTCCACCCAACCCTTCCTTTACGGCTTACATCTCTAGTACAGCTTGTCATTAATTTCTCACTTTATCTTTACAATAACCAACTCTTTTCGACTTCTGACCCATTTTGCTTTTTTTTCTTTTTTTTTTCCTGAACCAGGAGAGTAAAAAGCCAGCAGGTGGATTTCTCAGTAATTAGGATTTTATCTCCTCATCCAACCCAAGCATAAATCGTAATATGTACCATACTTATATGCGGCAATAATATCTATTGATAAGAATAGTTGTTGCGGTGACCCAGCTCATGGAGGAGCTGAGGAGCTGACCAGAGACATTGGACTATGCTAGGAAGTGTGCCAATCCTGGCATCCAAGCCGTCTGTTATTGCTGGTCTTTGCTAAGTTTGCTCATGTGCAGCTCGGTTACTATGGTTACCTCTGCCCCAGGTCTGTTCCTCCCCTGACTTGCTGGCCAGCCCATTTCTCCTCCCTGCCACTCTTCCCTGAACCCTCCCTGACCCCCAGAACCTTCTCCTCACTCAACCCACCATTGATCTCTGTCCCTTGTTCCTCCCTCGCCCTATCCCTGTTGGCCCCTGTACCCTGACTCCTCCTATGTACCACCGCCTGGCCCTCATCACATTGAACCCTGGTATTCTCTGCCCTCTGTATAAAAACCNTATTGATAAGAATAGTTGTTGCGGTGACCCAGCTCATGGAGGAGCTGAGGAGCTGACCAGAGACATTGGACTATGCTAGGAAGTGTGCCAATCCTGGCATCCAAGCCGTCTGTTATTGCTGGTCTTTGCTAAGTCTGCTCATGTGCAGCTCGGTTACTATGGTTACCTCTACCCCAGGTCTGTTCCTCCCCTGACTTGCTGGCCAGCCCATTTCTCCTCCCTGCCACTCTTCCCTGAACCCTCCCTGACCCCCAGAACCTTCTCCTCACTGGACCCACCATTGATCCCTGTCCCTTGTTCCTCCCTCACCCTATCCCTGTTGGCCGCTGTACCCTGACTCCTCCTATGTACCACCGCCTGGCCCTCATCACATTGAACCCTGGTATTCTCTGCCCTCTGTATAAAAACCACTGCACAACCCTTCTCGGGGTCTTCTGTCCTTGGTCCTTCCAGATGGCGTCAGCTTTTGGAACCCACACGAGCAACCCCTCTGTCATTCTTTGCCTCCACCTATGCACAGTGAGTCACCTGGTTGGGAAACTGCTCCTAGAGCAGGAGCTGGAGCAGGAGCAGGAGCAGGAGCAGGAGCAGGAGAAGGAGCAGGAGCTGGAGCAGGAGCAGGAGCTGGAGCAGGA